>JAJPUD010000603.1:552384-638578 GCA_023553655.1 Myrmecobius fasciatus | reverse complement strand
AAAACTTTTTTTTTCCCCAAGCTACACAGTAAAATCTTAATAAATGCTTCTTGATACAAGGCAATTTTGAAAGTAACATGAATTTATTATATATTTTTGGGGAAAAGAAAGCTGTACATAATTATATATAGTATTTTTCTGTTTTACTTTATACATAGAAGTTTTTTTGGTGTTTGATAAATTAAAAATAAAATTTAAAAAATACTTTGTTGAATTGAACTGAAATCTCAGAATTTCCTTAAAAACTCTATTTGAGTAGAAAATCTGTGGCCATTAATACTCTTGGGTAGATATAGTAGTTCAGCTTTCACCAGTTTTTCCCTATCTAAAGTGGATTTTTGCCTGTGAGTTATTGATGGGGGTGTGGGGGTGGGAGTGGTAAAGAATGTGTCCTGGAGTCAAAGCCAAGTCCCTGTCCTGGTTATTTTGAGTGGTGCCAAACTGATCTGAGCAACTCCTTCCTCAGGAGAAAGCCTCCCTGTTTGGAAGCCAGCAGAGACAGTTCACAATCCACTCTACAGGATTATCCAGAAGAATAATAAATTATCCTTTCTTTATCCTTTGAGTATCTGCTGAAAAGATCAGTGAGAAGTGGATATTGGATCCTCTTTACTTAGTTTAGACAGGTGAAGAAATGCAACCCCATGTCAAGAGAAATGTCACCCGAGACAGGAGCTTAGAGGTGATTTCTTTCTGGTCAGAATGGGGCTTAATGGAAGAAAAAGTTTCCCTGCCCTCTTTCCCACCCTCTTGCATTTGAGCTCAGGATATATATCTATATTTTCTAGCTTCTTTGTTCTTCAGAGAAGCTTATGAAAATAAGAGAAAACAAAGGCCCAAATAAGAGTACATCCAGGACTCCTACTGGACTCCTTACAGAAGGTATTATTTCATTATAGGAAGATTTTCTTTTCTGACCCAATCAATGATCTCATTGGTCTATAGATAAATATTGTTCTGTTGGGCAGCTAGGTGGTACAGTGGATAGAATGCCAGGTCTAAACTCAGAAAGACTTATATTCCTGAGTTCCATTTGATCTCAGACACTCACTAGCTATATGACTCTAAAGCAAGTCAGCACAATTTGCCTCAGTTTCCTCATTTGTACAATAAGGTAGAGAAGGAAATGGCAAACTACTCCAGTATCTTTGACAAAAAACACCACCATCACCAAATGGGGTCAGGAAGAGTTGTATATGATTGAACAACAAACAAAAGATTTTGATTTGGTACCCCAAGAAATACATTGGAACCAACTCTAACCAGTTTCAGAGAGCTGATTATTAAAATTTCATTTTGATCATTTATACCTTGCAAATCAGCAAACTTTACAAATCAAAGCTTGGATGATTTTGTTGATTGTCTAGAATTAAGAAGCAATAGATAAAATATTAATATTGTGGATTTAATTTAAAAGTGTGTTTTGTGTGTTGTGTGTTTGTATGTGTATGTGTGTGTATTTATTTCCCAAAGAACTACTGGTTAAACATTTATCAGCACACCTATGCAGGCACTAAACCATTTCGATACTTTCCCAACCTTCAAAAATTAAATTAATTCATTCAATGAATATGTGCTAAGTACCACCTTTGGAAAGCAAGGTACTAGTCAAGACTCTGGAGGTATTAATATTGAAAATGACCTTGTAACAGTGGCTTAACACAAGACAAGCCTTGTTACAAGGCTTAACACAATATTTCAATAAGATTGAGCTAAAGGAAATTGACAGCATGTAATGATGGTTAGATGAGAAATAAGGAAAATTTTTCATAAATATTTGCTAAGCACCTATAATGTTCAAGTCCCTTTGTGTTAGGTGCTGGGGAAACAAAGACATAAATGAAATTGTCTCTGCTTTTGTGGAATTTGCATTCTATTAGAGGGTATAATATATAATAAATAAATAAACCAATATAAGAAAATTAAAGGAACAAATACTAATGCTTAGAGGAAGTAGGAGAGCTATGGACACATGAATTGATTCAACATGACTGTCTTTGAAAATGAAAATGGTAGGAATCCATTTAGATTTTTGAAAAATCTGTTTTTATGCACAATTCTGGGGAACACTTTTTTTCTAATCTATTTATAATACTCATGCAATCAAGCCTTCCTAAGGGACTCTTGTCTTCAGATGATCACATGAACATGATGACCATGGCAACTCTAAGATTTGCAGAAGCAGCATGGAGTTTAGAACAAAGAGCATTAAACTAAGAGATAGGAAAAAATGGCCTTGCTGATAATAAATTCTGTGACGTGAGAGGGAAGCAGAAATTTGCTCTTTAGTAAAATAGGAATAATAATAGCTATTCCTGTCTACCTCTAGCTTAGAACATCCAATGACCAAGTGAAGGATTTTTTTTTTAGATCAAAAGTTCCTTGAGGCAGGGGCCATATTTTTGTTTCTCTTTTGTTTCCAGCACTTAGTACAGTGTCTGGCATATAGTAAGTACTTAATAAATGCTTCTTGATTGACTAACATATGTAAAGTATGATTTTTTTTAAAGAGCGCTAATATGAGCTACCCTTCTTCCGTGTGTTATTGGATATGTGTGTAAATATTCATGCTTTTTTATTTACCTTCCAAGGGGGGAAAGAGTGAGTTTTGTACAATTGCAATTTCTGAGGAAACAAAAAAAAAATCCATTTTTGGTCACCAAATACGTAATTCTATAGGAATTAGGGAGTGTGGCTGGACAAAGGAGCTTTTATTAGCTGGGAAGTTTGGAAGCTTGATTATGGCAGAGCAGCCTGTATCCTCTTTACTTTGATTCCATTTCTCTGACCTTGGCCCTTCAATCACACTGTCATTTGTGGTTTTGTGATCTCTGAAGTCAAGGCTTCTTCCTACAATGCACTTAGTGAGCCAGACTCCAGGTGTGCTCTGAGGTTGTTGGTGGGGATCCCCTTTTGATGTTAGATGGTGGTACAATAGACTGATGCACACAGACGATGCATTAATGTGACTCTCCCAAGAAGCCAAGCTCACCATCTTTGAAATGGCCTTGTCTTCAGCTCAGGCAATATATACAATATAGCATTGTCCTCAGAGTGGGGGAAGCCAAGCTCTGAAATCAAGAAGAGAAGAACTGAGGGGATGTGGGAGCTATTCATACAGAATGATAAAGCTCAGATCCCTGACAGTCTTCAAGTTTAAAGATTGTAAAGGCTTTTCAGTTTGAAATATATGTACATGTATAAATTAATATATATGTATATATATGTGTGTGTGTGTGCATGCCTATATACACACAAATTTGGGTAAATGTATGTGTGTCTAATCTTGCATGTGGATTAAACATCAATGATGCTTGAACTTGACATTGATAAATCATTCGTGATAATCCAGAACAACCACAAACCCTTGCTAATAAATCTGTGTGACTGAGTTGTTTCTGCTACATTAACATATTAGACTATTTGCTTTGCACAGAAGAAGGCGCATAGAAATTTATATTTAATTCATCAAGCTATTGTTAAGTACTTATTATGTGCCAGGCACTGTACCAGATCCTGGGGAATAGAAAGACAAAAGTGAAACTCTCCCTGTCCTCAAGGAGATTATATACTACAGTTTTTATTGGGGTAGGGAGTCAAACAATGTGCACACAGATAAGGAAATACAGAGTCATATATAAAAAGGCTAACAGGTAAGGAAATACAGTCATATATAAGAAGGCTAACAGATAAGAAAATACAGAGTCATATATAAGAAGGCTTACAGTCAATTAGATTGTGAGCGCCTCAGGGACAGGGATTGTCTTTTGCCTCTTTTTGTATTAACCCCCGTGCTTAGCACAGTGTCTAGTATATAGTAGGTGCTTAATAAGTGTTTGCTTGGTTAATTGGAGGATAGCCTGCATGCCAGATCGCCTAATATGGAAGCACCCAGTTTTCCAGCTTCCTTCCCTGGCCCACTCTTATTCCTTGACTCCAAGATTTCTCTTGGCCTGGGTCTCTTTTTGTTTCTGTTTTGTCTCATTTTCCCTCAATTTTGGGTGCCAGCAGTGATTAAGAAGGAGTTCAAGCAATGATGACCTTGTCTCCAATTTTGAAGGATGGATGGTGTAGTTAGCCATCGGGGAAGGAAAGTCCCCCAGTAGGAGTTTGGACTTGGAAATAGAACTATGCTGTAAAGGAAATGAGTGGACATAATCTCTTTTGCCTTCCCAGAGACTGTAGTGTGGTGACAGGATTAAGTCTCACATTCTGGGAAGTAAGATCATGGAGTTGTAATTATACTTTTGTAAAAGGTAATTTATTAGAGGCTAACTGGAACTGAGGCATTAGAGAAAACTCCTAAATTGGGCAGAACACCCCCCAATCAATAGAGGCTGTAGCCCTATGGAAGAGGGCCTACATGCTCCTAAATTGCCTAAAAATACTACAAAACTTTTGGGGGAGTAAAGAAGTATAACCTACTTGGCCTTCAGACAGGGGCAGCCAGATTATTCAGGGTTACACATACAGAATAAATACAAAGTGAATGGGGCAGGGGCTGTTAAGAATTGTAGGAATAGAGAAAGCACTCACTTGAGTTGTATAGGAAGCCCCACTTGAGCTGAGCCTTAAATTATAAGAATTCCAAGAGGTTAATGGGAAAAGAAATAATATTCCACACATAAGGAACAGAGTGCAAAGGTCCAAGGAGACAGGCAATAGAGTGCTGTATATATGAGATGGCAAGTAGGCCCTTTTGACTAGAAAAGCATGTTTTGATAATGTTGCTAAACATTAGTTGATGGCAAGGATTTTGCAGACCAAAATGTTTTATGGCAGAACAAACATGTTGACCAAGTAGATGAGGATAGTTATGTTAACTGCCTATTTTAATGAAAATGAATCCCAAAGTAAATAATAAAAAATCAGATATAGTACCCAGCTTGATCAAGTGAAATATGATATGCTACACAAAGTTTCTGTCTTCTGCCACATACCTTTTAAGAGATAGCATCATTAAGTGCCTTGTTGCAATGTGGATTGCATTGTTCAATAGAAATAATAATAGGATAGATGCTGCCTTCCTTACCAGGAAAGATGTGTTGAATACATCTAGATTAGGTTTAAAAGTTCATTTAGACATCTTTAAAAATAGCTTTTAAATGACTAAATATTTGAGGGTATGGTTAGGGGGCTTAGCTATATAATTGTGAGAGTTTGGAGAACAAATCTCATGAGTATAATTATTTGTTCACCTTTTTTTTCTTTTTGTTTCCATATGTCGCTTTTCTACTAACTCCAAAGTTAGTCAGTCAATAAGAAGTTAGTAAGTGCTTACTCTATGCCAGTCACTGGGCAAAGTGCTTGCATACAAAGGAAAGCCAAACAAAAAGCAGTAATCGTCCCTGTTCTCAATCTACATTCCAACAGGAGAGATGAACACAAGGCAAACACTATATATTTATATATCTCTCTGATCTATACATCTCTCTAGATAGATAGATAAATAGTCAGGTATACACATAATACATTTCATATATATATATATATATATATATATATATATACACATACATATTACTCAGTTGTCTCAGCCATGTCCTCTTTGTGATCTCATTTGGGAAATTTTTTGATAAAAATACTGGAGTAATTCATCATTTCCTCTTCACCTCAATTTCCAGTTGAAGAAACTGAGGTAAATAGAATTAAATAACTTACTTAGATCACAGAGCTAGTAAATATCTGAGGCTGGATTTGAACTCAGAAAGATAAATCTTCCTCACTCCAGGCCTAGTACTTTATCCACTGTACCACTTAGCTGCTCTGTCTGTCTGTCTATCAGATAGATCTATCAGATATCTATCTATCTATAACATTGATTATATTATGATATTCTTGTTTATCACATGTTTGTATATATACACTTATATAGATGTATATGTATATAAAATATATGAGGGCAATCTGAAAGTGAAAGGCATGAAGATTTGAGAGACCAGGAAAGCTTTCAGAGGCAGATAGAATTTAATCTGTCTTGAAAGGAGCAAGATAAACTAAGGGATGGATGAGGAAGGCTATCATTCCATTCATGGGAAATAATCAGGGCAAAGGCACAAAAATAGGAGATGGGGTATTATATTTGAGGAATTGTAAGGCAGAACAGCTAGATTGTAGAACATATAGTGGAAAATAATGGGGGAAAAGACTGAAAAGGGTAGAAAGGCCAACCACACAACCAGAGGCAATTGTATTTGAATCTAGAGGTAATGGGAGCTGTTGGAGCTTTGGGGTATGTGTGATAGAATCAGGGTCAAGCTTTAGTCTCATCACCGTGGTTACTGAATAGAAGGAAGCTAGAGTAATCCTCCCACTAGTAGGGCATCTTACGTGAGATTTCACTAGTGCCCAGAAACTGATGGTGAGGAAACTCTCTACCAATATATATCAGCAAATGTTCTGAAAATTGTTGTCTTAGAGACTGTGACTTCTGAGAAAAGAGAGGATACTATTGATTTTTCATTTTTGTTGCTCGGGAAAACAATTTAGTGAGACATAGCCTGGTATTCAGTATGCAAAATTCAGTATGGCATTTTGTAGGGAAAGCAACAAATTGCATTGTCTCTAGCTCATTGAGTAACCTTGGTCAAGTTGTTTTTATTCCTCTGGGTCTTAGTTTTCTCATAGATGAAATTATATTAAACATAAAGCACCTTTTAAAAGAGAAAATCTGTTTTATAATTTTCTTAGACTGTTACTTTTAGAAATTATAGTTTTTATAAATGTGTATTTAAATCAGGTATATGGATATAAAATTTTAAGCTAGTACTGGCTAACATTTTTCACTTTGTGAATCACTTTATTTGAAATGGCTAATCAATTTTATTATTTAATTCCTATGTTAATTCAATGGAAAACAATAGGGCATAGTGAATGGGCATGGAATAAGGAAGAGCTGAATTGAAATCCTGTTCTAGATACTTATACTTATTGGGAGATAATTTGGTGTAGCAGATCCAATATGGGATCTATTGTTGGGAAGACTCGAGGCCATATCCTATCTTAGAAACTTAAGAGCTCTGTAACTCTGGACCTGAACTCATTTCATTTTCTTAAGCCTTAGTTTCTTCAACTGTAAATTAGGGATTATAGTGCCATTTACCTCATTGGTTATTGCAATGAGCAAGTAAGTTAATGTATAAAATGTACTTTGCAAACCTTCAAAGTGCTATATAAAATTCAGCTCTTATCATCATCAGTGTATCTTTGGTCAAAACACTTAATTTTTCTGAGCCTCAGGCAACTTTCAAAGACCACAAATTATAGATGGGAGATGGTCTATATGCAGTATAATATAGTAAATATTTATTAAGCACCTATGATGTCCCAGGCACTATACTAAGCTCCAAGGATACAAATAAGAAAAAGAAAATAGTTTTGTGGTGTCTAAAATCAAATGGCAAAAGAAAACGAGGGGCAGCTAGGTGGCGCAGTGGATAGAGCACCAGCCCTGAAGTCAGGAAGACCTGAGTTCAAATCTGGTCTCAGACACTTAACATTCCCTAGCTGTGTGACCCTGGGCAAGTCACTTAACCTCAATTGCCTCAGGAAAGGAAAGAAAGAAAGAAAAAAAAACACAAAAAGGAACTTGGGAAGAGAATGTTGAGAGAACCTGTAGGCGATACCTGCTACAGGGGTATTATGTTCTGTGGTATTGAACTTAGCTGCAGATGGTAAGTGAAGAATAGCTAGAAAGTTCAGGTCTCAGTCCTCTATAAAGGAAGGCTTTGGGAGGAGTTAGCACTCCACTTTTCAGCCCTCCTAAGAGGAGAAGAGAGGAGAGAGGGAGTTGGGACGGTGTTGAGTATCCAAGGCTGAAGTAAATATCATGATGATGAGATTTCAAATAATCAATTTATACCAGGTGAGGTATCATGTTTTATGGAGTTGAAACTAAGCAGACTCATTAAGGTACTTGATGAATCTATCTAAGTTAATGAAACCCAAGCTGTCTTTTCCAGTGACTCATTATGACATGCATATTGGTGACATTGGGCTTTCTGACATTATTCTGGTGGAGTTCATGATCTGGAAGATTTTAGATAGCCAGAAATGCTTCTATTATGGGGACATTATGGCATCTTGGCATGTGAAAATTGCACTAGATATATCTGAAGAAAGTCATACCCAAAATTTGGACAATTTTTGGACACAGCAACTTCTGAAACCATTACAAGGTTATGGAGATGTAATGTTATTAATGTTACTGTTGTTTTAATTAATAATTGTTTTTTAAATGTTATTGAATTTATTGGTGTTAGGAGCTGCTGATAAAGAAGCAACTTTTATCAAAGGAGATCAGCACCCACTCTGCAGCATCTAGTCTTAGAGGGGGGACCTGGGGTCACTGAGAGATGAAGTGACTCTATTGAGGCAGGGATTTGAACTTGCATCTTCCGTGGTTGTAAGATCAGCTCCCCTAGTCATTATGCCACAGTGCTTTTCAGGAAACATGATGAATTAACAACACAAATGAAATAAGAGTTTGCCAATATGTTTGCAGATCTCAGACAGATAATATAGTTGGACAAGTTAAGTCCAATGTTGAATAGGAGGATCATTTATTTAAGTAGGATGGATTGTCATTGAGAAATTTTTAAAACTAGCTAGCTAAATGAATATGAACTTTAACAAGCAAAATATACACAGTATAAATTCACAGGTCTTCACAGCTTTCCTTTTTTGTATGTTGAAATATGTATTTGTTGATGATTAAGGTCATTGTAAAAAAGCAAAACCTAAAAAAAATTTCCTAACTCCTTTAATGACCCCAACATTTTTATGAAAACAAAGGTACATTCTTTCTGGTGTTGTCATATGGAAGTGAGATATGAAATAGAATAATCTCTAATGTATTAAAATTGAGTATTATACAGAAGGCAATGATGAACATGAATGGGTCAATATATAATCAATGGAGAATATAACCAAAGGAGAATAAGAGTAAAAAAATATAAAAAATATCATCAAAGAATTACATATTAGGGAGAGAAGGACTGGTCATTTGATGATCTTTATTTCCTCATTCTCATCAAATGATCAGTCCTTCTTCTCTCCCTAATATGTAATTAAGGTAACTAGCCTGAATACCATGGTATCCTCATGATATCAGGAGAAAATGAGGAAGGATAAAATGACTGATTTTTCTAATTGAATAAAATTATTAAAATATAAGCTTATCTATAACTTCAATGAAAGTATTCTTGTTTCAGTTTAAGTAACTGAATGTACAGTGGCTACTAATAGGTCTGACCCTATAGCTGATGGGCTAGAAACTTGATCTTGCTATGTTTCTAACCTGGGCTGCTGGGGATGGGAAGGTGAAGCTGTCACCATATTAGTGCTGGACTTGGTATGCACACCTGAACTTCTTAAGACTCACTGGAGCTTAAAACTCCCAAACTCAAGCAATCCAAAAGCCTCAGTTTCCCCAGTATCAGGAACTACAAGCATACACCCCTCACTAGGTCTTCCTTATGCTTTTCAATAATAGTCAATTAAATATTTATTAAACATCTATTATGTGCTGGGTACTTTGCTAAATGCTGGGACTCTAAACATGAAAAAAAGAAAGATAACCCATGTCTTCAAGAAGCTTATACTCAAATGATTTCTTCTATTGGTTCTCTATATTTTGAAAACATTTTGTCCCATTTGGGAGTAGGTGTCTGGAATAGGATGTGAATGTTGAATGATTTCATACATGGGGGGATCTCTTTCAACCTATACAGACCATTTTGCATATATGACTAATGATCTTTGAGGTTTTTCTGAGGCTTAGAGGAGTTAAGAGATATGCCTGAAATCGCACAACAAAGAGCTGACTTATATGTAACACTTTAAGATTTAAAAAGTATTTTTAATACATTGACCTGATCTTTTCAATAACTAGAGAGGTAGATGATACTATTAACCTAATTTTACAGTTAAAGAAATTGAGGATGAGGGAAATAAAATGATTTGTCCAGAGTCATAAAGTTCATCAATTTCTAAAATGACATTTGACTTCAAGTCTTCTTGAATCCAGATCCCACATTCTATGTGCTATATCAGACTACTTCCCAGCAGGAGTAAATATTTGGAGTAAGATTTGGATTCAGTTCTTCTAAATCCCATGTTCATTTATTATACCTTCCTGTCTTTTCATTATACTAAAATATGAATTAAATGATAAAATTGATCAGCCACATCAGATAAAGTTAGTGAAAAGTCAGTCAGTATCAATTTAAACATCTATATCAATATATTCTGTATATATGAAAACTATAATTTCCAAAAGTTACATCTAAGAATATTATGAAATGAGTCTTCTTTATTAAAAGTGCTCTATACAGGTATATCTTTATTTATTACATTTTACATATGTTTTGTTTTTTTTTTAATTTACAAATTGAGGGTGTGTGGAGATATTGCAAGTCTATTAGCCCCATTTTTCAATAGCACATTGAGTTTCTGTAATCCATTTTTACAATTCTCACAATATTTCAAACTTTATGATTATTATTACATTTCTTACGGTGAGCTGTGATCAGTGATCTTTGATGTTACTATTGTAATTATTTTGGTGCACTAAGAACTACACTTATATAAGATGACAAATTTAATTGATAAACATGTGTGTGTTCCAACTGTTGCCCCTACCCTTTGGCAGCCTTTCCCACATTTCTCCCCTTTCCTTGGTGTTCTCTATTTCCTGAAATACAACAATATTGAAGAATATTAGTTGACAAAGTAGTGACAAGGTTTGAGAGGACTGAGGTCAATTTTGAAAGTTCTACTGTGTGTAAAATGCTATTAAACTGCATTACATGCCACAGAGAAATCTTTCATGAAATTGTCAATGTGGCAAACTTCATTGTTGTCCTATTTTAAGAAAGAACCACAGCCATCCCAGCCTTTAGCAACCATCACCCTTATTAGTCAGCACCCACCAAGATTGAAACAAAATCTTTCACCAGCAAAAAGATTACCACTTGGGGCAGCTAGGTGGTGCAGTGGATAGAACACCAGCCCTGAAGTCAGGAGGACCTGAGTTCAAATTTGGTCTCAGACATTTAACATTCACTAGCTGTGTGACTCTGGGCAAGTCACTTAACCTCAATTGCCTCAGCAAAAAGTAAAAAAAAAAAAGTGAAAGGTGCAGATGATGATTAGTATTTTTTTAAGTAACATTTTTACATTAAGGCATATAAATTAGGTTTAAAAATAGCACTATTGAACACTTAATAGAGCACACTATGCTATCATAGTGTAAACATAAATTTTATATGTACTGGGAAACCAAAAATTTGTGTGACTCACTTTACTATGATAGTCACTTTGTTACAGTAGTTTGGAACTGAACCCTCAATATCTCTGAGGCATATCCATATTTGATATAATTTAGCCTTTGAGAATACTGAGACTGAGAGGGTTAAAATGTTTTGACTAAAGTTACCCAATGAGAGAGAGCTAAAGCAATTAGTTTTTTTTCATATATAAAGCCAATATCATTTTAATACTACTAGGTATGGCATTTTTGATAAGATGACATCTGTTAAAGATCATTTTAAAATTGTTATGGATTAATGTTGTATCCCAGTGATTGTGGTCAATAGTTGTGTCTTTGATAATGTTTCTCTTCCCATGTACTTCTTTAATTTTCAGGGATATTTTGGAATCTCTATTTATAATATGGAGATTTATCATCTGTTCATTTATGAAAGATTTTTTTAAGGTTAAACATGTGCAATTCTTCTAAACCCATTTCCATAGTCATCATTCTGCACAAGAAAAATCAAATCAAAATAAAAATAAACACAAGAAAGTAAAACAAACAGCAAAAAAGGTGAAAATACTATGTTTTGAACCATAAACTTTAAACTATTGAAGATTTAGGCATAGTATCATAGATATAGAGCTGGAAGGGAGCTTAAAGATCATGCAGCCTGATCTTTTCATTTTTCAGATGAGGAAATTCCAAGCTAAGAGGTGGTAAGGAAATTGGCTAATATCATACTAGTGAATCACTGAGTTGTATTCTAATCTAAGTCCTGAGATTTCAAATTCACATCTTTCTCCAAGACACCCAGCCTAATTAGAAAATCAAGTTCGACAGAAGCCTTTTGAACTATTTTTATTTGGGGAATCAGCAAATGTGATTCGAATTTCTGACAAAGAAGCAAGATAACCTTATGCTGAAGTGTTGTTATTTATCAACTCACATTGAACTGGGAATTACACTTCATTATAAATGAATCATTTAGCATTTGAGTCTGTCTATGGGAAGAGACTAGAAGTGGTAATATGCTCCTCCCACAGCCTCTTAACTTAGCAAAAGAAGTGTTAAAATATAAACTCCCCTTTAAGAACATTTTCTTTTCCCAGACTCTTCTTAGTCACTCCTTTTCTCACCTCCCCATTTATTACCCCATTGTCTTGTTCTAGGTTGGATTTCTTCTCACCCTTAGTTCCAATAATGTCTCTGGTTTTAAACTCCCACCATCATTAGTAAATGATGCTAATATCTTAATCAGGGCTACTTGGAGGACAACTGAGTCATAAATAGAAGATAGGAAGGGCAGTGAAGAGAAGGATTCAGCATAATCCAGACTCACGTAGCCCAAACCTGGAGCTAGCCACCCAGCAGAGCACTTTTTCTGTGTGCCCTTGGTTCTCAGCCTTTAAGTACCTTTAAGAACTTGTGGTTTAGCATCTTCTAAAGAAATGAACAAACAGCAAATTGTTATAATACTAATAATTAAATGAAACAGAAAAACATTAATAGGAAGTTTATTTGTAATCTTGAATATTGATGCTTGAAGAAATGGAAATTTATTAGTGGAAGTTAAAATGACCTATAAATATTTCTGCAGAGACTGGGTATTTTCAAAGACTTCAGACATTGTGATACCATTTCTTTTTTGTTATAAAATTTTACTTCCTTTATTATCTATGTATTATTAGTATTATCCAAAGGCATAAGGAAAGGAAAAGGGAGAGAAAGGGAAAAACAGAGATAAAGAGACAGACAGACAGAAACAGAAAGACACAGAGACAAAGATAAAGAGAGACAGAGACAGAGTCAGAGAGAGTGAGAGACAGAGGAGTAAAGAGAAAAGAGGGAAAGGGAGAAAGGGAGGAGAGAGGAAGACAGAGTCAAAAGCAGAAAGATTCAAATAAGATGGAAGGGATAAAGAGAAACAGATATAGGTGAGGTAATAGAACAAGAATTAGAAAAAAGAAAGAAAAGAGGATGTGGTCAAAGAGGATTTGGGTACTATATGTAAATATGAGAAATAGGTATCCTGAGATGAACTTATTAATGGCTGTCATATATGTATATAAAGTATATATATATGTGTGTATAGACATACACACACATATATGTAATATATATTTATTTTATTAATTCACGGTTTGTAAAATATTTTGAATATATTATTTCATTTGAGCCCTTTAGGTTGATGAGTCCTACTCTGTAAGTTAGACATTTACCTGAGTAGGGAAAGCCTGACAAAAGTAGGAGAGCCTGCTACATTTGTGATGCCTTTAAAACTGAATAAAGGGAGTTAAGAAATATTAGGGCAGAGACACTTAGTGGGATAGAGGCCTTAGTTGGGTGGAGGAGAGAAAAGTAACTTGCTATGGACTGTTTTCAGGTAAAGATCATTTTAAGTCTGTTTTTGATAATTTGGTTGCTGTCTAAAACTGTAAAAAGAATTCCAAAACTCTTTGCTTTCTCTGCCAGAAAGTTCATCTTAGACAAAAACGACAATTTTAGGCAAGGATCTTCTCATTCTAGAGGACCAGAAAAGAGGTTTTGAATCTGAGTTCCACTGAGATCTCTGGGTTTTAAATTCTAAGTAAGATGATCATAGTTGGGATTAGAACACTGGGTCTGTAGTCCTAAAGCTCCTATTTATGGCTAATTTCAGTAGAAGTATCTTTTCTTTTTCCATTAAAGTCCCAGAACAAGAGGAAACAACTTTAAATTCTGGTTTAACTTGGATGTGAAAACGAACTTTCCACCAGATGACTTTTGGAGGCAGGTTACTAAATGAAGCTGTCAATTTCCTCTTGGGATCCTTAAAAGCCAATTGGCATTACCCTAGAATGCAATAGTTGCAATCTGGCCTGGAATCAAAAGGTTGCATCTGAGGATCCAGAGATCCATTCCAGGGTTTTGATTTTTAGATCCTGTTTTCTTTAGATCATAGAGTTACTGTAACATTGGAATGAAAAGGAGATTGATTAATTAGTCTCACAACTGTTATGATGACAGGAAAGTTTGCTTAGCCTGATTTGTGTGGAATAAGGGGTGATTTTCCTTTGAGAGATAATCAAACTCATTTCCTTCACATCACTGAATAGTAATCAGATTGGGAATCACTTTTAGCTTCTTCAGAGTCTTTGGTCCAGCAGTTTTCTTCCCCAGGGAAGTGGAGAAGGTTGTGAAGAGCAGAAATGTCACATCTGCTGACAGAATCAAGTCCCCTTGGTTCATATCCCAGCAGGAATTTATAATAAGTGGCACAGCTTTTTTGGCTGACTAAAAGCTATTGGTTAGAATGGGGGTAGGTGGTGTAACAAATGCCAATAATTAAATTTGGGAATCTCTGTCATTGGTGCAGTTATTTAAAAATAAATCAGAAAAGATATTGAAGCAATCTTAGGGATGTATTCCAATGCTTTCAAAAATAAAGTAATTGGGCTGGAGGGAGCCAGAGTGGTACAGCAGAATGAATACTGTACTTGGCATCAGAAATCAATAAATTCATCAGTAAGTATTAATTGCGTGGTTTCTAGGAGCCAGAAACTGTGCATTCAGTGACAAGAGGGAAACAGTCCTTACCCTCCAGCAACTTTCAGTCTAGGCTTAGGAGACAGCATGCATGCAAATAAGAGGAAATAGATAGGTCATTTGTATTTGGATGTCCTGTGAGTGGAGAATGACAAAGATCAAAAAAGGCTTCATGCAGAAGTGACATTTTGAAGGGCTGCTAAAAATGTTAGTAAGAAGAAGTACATTGTAGGCATGGCAGGTTAGCTAATATAAAGGTATTTTAAATTTCAAGCAATTGAATTTCAAATCTCTCTGAGACAAAATAATTTTGTGACTTGATCAAGTCATTTCACTTCAGTGTGCCTCAGTTTATTTATTTATAAAATATGGTTAACAATTGCAGTATAGTTATGTCTAGAGGTTGTTTTGGAGCTCCAATATTCCTCATGTGTAATGTAGTCAGATAACCTTAGAGTACTATATAAATCCCACCTATTATTATTGTACAGAAATAGCCAACTCTTTTTATAGATTAGGCAGTCTTAGGATTCATTCAGGCCATCTAAATTCCAATCCAAGGTTCTTTTTGCCATTTTATGCTTCCAGAAATCTTTAGAGCATTGATAGAATTCTTCTTCAAGTATTTAAAAAAGAAGGAAGGAGTAGGCTTATGAAAATTATTGATTTACTGGGTGTTCTGAAGCTTGAGAAATGGCATACATGCCAGTAACTTTGTTGCTGATACTCTTAATGTGTATAAAGGCATTGGGCACTGGAAGATATGAGCAGAGTGGTGATACTACAGATAACAGAGACCAATTATTAGTTGGCATCGGTAAAAATATAATCAGTAGGACATCACAGATTCAGTCTCTTAATGAGCCACTTGATTTTATTTTCTTATATGCAAAGGATAGTAAATATACAGGAATAGGGGCTAGACCTGTGCTTTTATTGGTATTGAGAACTGCCAGGTGAGAAAACTCCTTCTCCCAATGCCCAATGGTACCTTTGCAAACAATTCATAGTTTTTGATTGTTGGTTAGAGTACTGAGAAATTAAATAACTTGTCGAATTCACACAACTAGTATGTGGTAGAAGCAGATTGACTTTCTATCTAGTATACCATTGAGATGACTAGAATAAATTATTCTTTAAGAAACTCAAACATATTTTTCTCCTTAGGATTGTGTTTTTTTTTTCTACAAGGAGAAGGCAGTGTATGCTAGTATATATTAACACTTTATAAGTTAAAATTTTAGCTTCACAGAGCCCTAACAAGTTAACCTTTAATGAATCTTTCTGAGAGTCACATGGTTATATGTCATAGTCATAAATCATAGTCATAGACATAAGTGTCAGAGGTAGGGTTTAAACCTTGATCGTCTAGGGGCAGCTAGGTGGCGCAGTGGATAGAGCACCAGCCCTGAAGTCAGGAGGACCTGAGTTCAAATCTGGTCTCAGACACGTAACAGCTGTGTGACCTTGGGCAAGTCACTTAACCCCAATTGCCTCAGGGGGAAAAAAAAAACCTTGATCGTCTAGCTCTTAGCACAATATGTGGCACACAGTAGGCATTTAATGAATGCTTATTGAGTGGATGACATCTCACCTTTTAAGTCAGATGTCTATCCACTATGTCACAATTGTCTCAGGTTTATCATATGTCTATGAGTTTACAAAGTACATTCATACACATTATTTCATTGATTTCATAATCCTGGTAAAAAGTTGTTGCAATTTAAATCTGTACATCAGTAGATACCTATAAATGGAGGAATGACTGAGTAAGTATCATTGTGCTATGAGAAATGAGGAAAGAGATGGTTTTGAAGAGACTTGAAAAGAAAATGCAGAGAGAAGTGAGCAGAGCCAGAGGAACAATTTATATTATTATAACAATAAACAATTTTGAGGACTTTTACATTCTGATGAAGAAATGAGCAGAACCAGAAGAACAACTTATAAAATACCAGTAACATTTTAAAGAAAAACAACTTTGAAACCTGTAAGAGCTATGATCAATACAATGACCAATGAATTGTAGTTCCAGAGGACCAATGAAGAAACATGCTGGCCATTTTAGAGATGTGATGGGATTAGGGAACAGAAATGAAGACCAACCATTGGGGAAATCTGTTTTTGCTTGACTTTGTAGACTTGTTACAGAAATTTGTTTTCCCTTGTTTTTCCCTAATGGTGACACTGGAGTGGGGTGAAGAGAAGAGAAAAAGATTTGTGTTAAGTATCTAAGTAATTTCACTTTCCATTAACTGTTATGCTTGGAGTCTAGTTCATGAAAATTGTTGCTCCTTGGATAAACTCATCACCTGAAATCACAATAGTATGTAGACAGAGTTAGGTTTTGATACTCTACACCTACTTAGTATCTTTTGTTGCCTCTTTGCTTAGATTAAAGGGCTGGAGGGTAAAACAGTAAACTCTTCCCAAAGTTTTCCACCATAGAAGACACAGAATTTGCTAGGTAACTATTCGTTTTCCATCAGTTTCTCAGCTTAATTTCAGCTCCAAAACTATCTTGCCCCAGGGCTGTTTACCTTATGGTGTTCCCTTTCACCTCCATCTTTTCCACTTTCTTTTATGTATTATCTTTTCCCATAAGCATGTATTCCTTGAGGGCAGGATTTGTCTCTTAAAAAAATTTCTTTGCTTAGCACAGTGCTTGGCACATAATAGGTGCATAATAAATATTGATCGATTATTGAATTAAAAAAATAAAAAGATGGAGGGCTCTAGGGATATGAATTGTTGTGCCCACTTTCAGATGAAGAAACTGTATTATTAGTTTTACTTAATTGTTTCATATGTTACTGCTCACAAAGTAAGAGTAACAGATTTAGAAAGGGCAAGGAACTAGGCAAAGTCATATTAGAAGTGAGTGGTGACAGCAGAATTGAAAACAAAATCTAACTGAAATCCAGTGCTCACTTTCCATTATAGTTGGCTGCCTTTTCCAGTTCTACAATGTTGTGAATTCTGTGAACTTCAACCTTCATCCATTTTCTGCGAGTGTGAACACTGTCACTTAAAATAGTTTATCTAATTTGCTATCACGCTGTTTTTTTCTGGGATGTGAATATTTATGAACATTCTGAAACTTTTATCTACAGTTCCCAATCACATATTACTTTTATACCCTCTGATTTATGTAGAAGCAGATGCTACTTCCTATGGGTTCTTTCTTCCACTTCTTTGCAGATGTATCATTGGTCTCTTGGCCCTTTAAATGAATCTATTAATGTTGTATTTGGATAGAACTGTGTCATAAGATCATGAAAGAAAGGAATACTCTTTAAAAAAAGTTCATTTTGATCAAAGTTCTCTATATACTGTAGCATGCTAGAAATGTTACATAGTATGCATTGAATCAGTTTCAGTGCTTAAAATTGTTTTTTTTTTAAAGATGCTTTCATTATATCACAGTCCTGCTCTAAAATCCTTAATGATTTCCTGTGACTTCATAGGTACTGAAGGATCATCGTCCTTCCGGCTTACCTTACTCATCTAGGTACCTATTAAAAAAAGAGAGAGAAGGGGGCAGCTAGGTGGCGCAGTGGATAGAGCACCAGCCCTGAAGTGATCTGGTCTCAGACACGTAACAGCTGTGTGACCCTGGGCAAGTCACTTAACCCCAATTGCCTCAGCAAAAAAAAAAAAAAAAAAAAAAAAAAAAAAGACAGAAGAAATACATAATTGAACAAATGAAAGAAAATATGCCAATAATTTAACTAAACCTTCAAATTAGTATAACTCAGGCCACTTGGTTCCTACTGTCTAAACGTCAACTATATTACATTTCCCTTCCTCCCTCAGTATTCTCTGTACACTTAAGGATGTTTGAGAGTTTCTAGGCTCTCTGCTGTTGGTTCCATCATCCATCAATATTGTTCTCTCAAGTGTGGGGCATAGTCCCCTTCTTAATGACTTATGATTACATTTGTCACTAATAAATTAGCTTTTACAGAGAAATATTTACTTCAGAAGATATAATCATAAACATATAAACATTTCCCCAGTACAAGAGAGGCAGAATCCCCTTTCCCTTTGGATCACATCAATCTTTGGGAAGGCAATGGGGATTAAATTCATAATTTGGCTTTATTCCCATAGAGTACAATCCAAGGTCCAAGTCCTATAACCACTCCCAACCCCTCCCCTCTCCTAGGCTTGAGTCCTAGGAACCTTAAACTTGTCAGAGATTTCCTGTTGGGCTGTTGGCTCTACCAGTGTGCTTGCAATCCTGGCTCCATAGTCCAAGTGGTTCTACTTCCTGGTCAGGTGGGGACCACTGTTGGCCTCTACCAGTGTGCTTGCAATCCTGGCTCCATAGTCCAAGTGGTTCTACTTCCTGGTCAGGTGGGGACCACTGTTGGCAGTTTTTCTGAAACTGAAACTGAGGACAAACAAAACAGAAAAGAAACAATTTTTCCCTCCCTCCCACCTCCAGAATCATTTCTTGTAGCAGGGATAAAAGAGAGGGAAGTCTTTTCCTTTTTAAAACTTCAGTTCAAGCTGCCTACTCTGTGGATGAACTATAATCTTCACCCTCTGAACCCAGAAGATAAAAATAATGAAAAGAATAGCAGAAAGAATGGAGGATAAGAGCAGCTGAAAAGGAATTACTGGCTCATTGTTAATTCAATCTTTTGGTTCAGTTGTGTCTGACTGCCTGACTCTATTTGGGATTTTCTTGGCAGATACTGGAATAGTTTGCCATTTCCTTCTCCAGATCATTTTCCAAATGAAGGAATTGAGGCAAACAAAGTGAAATGATTTGTCCAGGGTCATACAACTAGTAATTGTCTGAGATCAGATTTGAATTTAGTTCTTCCTGATCCCATGTTCTACCCACTGCACCATCTAGCTACTCAAATAACACCTCATATTTGGCAGAATTAAGACAGTTTTAAAGATGCAAGCAGCTGATCAAAGGAGGCTACCTCCATCTGCATGGTAGGAAACACAGGAATTTTATGTTAGGAAACTGAAGGATGCTCCAAAGGCCCCTCAAGGATACCTTGATCTTAGATGAACTGGGCATAGTCAGAGATGCCCAGGCTATACTAGGGAATGTTTTAACAAATAAGATTGAGTTGTGAAGGGAGGAGGAGAGCCAGTGAGATGGGATCTCATCAAAACAGATTAAGTAAAACTAATCATAGTAAAAAATACTAATTTTAAAATTCTAAAAAAAATGAAAAGAGAAACAAATCTTTCATAGTTCTGGCTAGGGGGTGAATTCTTTAAAAAATAGACTGAGGGAGGTATAAATGCAATTATAAATGATAAAAAAGACAATATTGATTACTTAAATTGAAAAGGCTTTGTGTGAAGAAAATGAATATGACTAGGATAAGAAAAGAAGTGATTGAATGAGAAATAATCTTTGTACAATTATCTCTGATAGGATGTAATTTCCAAGATACAAAGATATCTAATATACATAAATAAGACCAAAATTTATGTTTCAGTATGTAAGTAGTCAAATGATGTAAAAAAAATTCTCACAAGAAGAATTGCAAATATTAAGAAAAAATTGGGACAATATTCCAAATAATAATGAGAATCATGCAAATGAAAACCTGTGGGTTTCACCTTACACCCAGTCAATTGACAAAAATAACAATGTCTGGGGTTGGCATAGTCAGTTTTGATGGGTGTGGACAGACAGGCATAGGTATTTTGTAACACTGTGAATTGGCCAGACATTCTAAAATGTATTTTGCAATTTTGTGAAGAAAGTGATTAAAACATTTACATTCTTTCATCCAAATATTTCTCTGCTGGACATATTTCTCTAAGAAGTAAATAAGAAGAGATAGAAAGAAAGACCCCATCCATAATACAATATTTACAGCAATGCTTTTTGTAGAAACAATAATCTAGAAACAAAATTTATGCATATTGATTGGGGGATGAGTAAATTCATTACTTCATTTTGGGTAATACATGAATGAAATGAAGTATTATTTTGTTATAAAAATGAGCATGTTGATTACAGAGAAGCATGATGCAAAGTAAAGTAAACAAAACAAGGAAAATAATACCTACAATGACTACACCAATTTAAATGGAAAGATGAACAGCAAAACAATAGAAATTGAAGGCTGCAAAATTAAAATAGCCAAAATTGACCTCAAAAAAGAGATACAAGAAGAGAATTCTCTCTACTTCATTGTAGAAGTGAGGTACCTTGGTTGCAGAGCATTACATAGAATAGCAGCATTTTAAAATATATTGATTATTTTTGCTGAACTTTTTTTTGCTCTTTTAAAATTATCTAGGGTGACTCACACCAGGAGGTATGAAGAATATAGTGGAAAATGAAACTGATAGGTAAACAAAATGTAGCAATAAAGTTTCATTAAAGCCAAACCACTCATTCATCTGTGATCCCATGCAGCACCCAGATAAGTCATTTCACTGATGCCTTCCACTTCAATGTTCCTATCTGCCTGGGACTGGAATGCCCTTCCCTCTCCTCTCCATCTCTCCTATCTATCATCCCAGTCCCTGCTGAAATCCCAGCTTCTCTCCATGAGGCCTATCCTGATTATTCCTTTTCACATTGTGATCTCTCTTCTTTGAAATCCTATAGCATTCATCAGATACCACTCATTTTGACACAATCATGTAATCATTCACACTTCTGTACCTCCTACTGTATATAGTAAATGGTTCAGCACATAGTATGAATGACACTGGGGAGGAAATGTGGCCTGAGGGTCATACAGACCTGAAGGAACTACAGAAGCCATTTGGCCCACCCTTTTATTTTACAGATAAGAAAACTAAAATCCAGAGATGAGTGATCTGTCTATGGTCACATAGGCAGTAAATGTCAGTGATCTCCTCTGACTCAAGCCAGTGTTCATGCCAGGGGATTTGAGATGTGCGTTTGAGTGTCAGATTTGCCACTAACTAGCCATGTGGCACTGGGTTAGTTTCTAGCATTTTTGAGCTGCAGTTTTCTCATATAAATGAGAATAATTTGTGCTTATTACAGAGGTTTGTTAGGAGAACAAATAAGAAAATCAACAAAAAAATTAGATGAACAAATTTATTCTTTAGCTGCTGAGTTGGGAATTGGAGGAGCTACACAGTATGGGTATGATATTATGCTCTCAGAGAGCATATAATTTAGTAGGAGAAAAGAAAAACATTTATAATATAAAGTGTAACATTATTAGCATCTTGGGAAGATTAAGTCAAAGAATTATGGGGCAGGTAGGTGATTTAGCGGCTAGAGCACTAGATTTTGAATCAGAGAGGCCTGAGTTTAAGTCTGGCCTCAAACACCATTTAATAACCCTATAGATAAATCATTCAATCACTGCCTGCCTCAATTTCCTCATTTATAAAATGGGATCAGTAAGAGCACCTATCTCCCAGGAATGTTGTAAAAGCAAAAGTGAAATATTAGTCTATAGTCATTTGCAAACTTTATGATTGCTCCTTGAAATATTTTGTTTATACTGAGATATATTCTAGTAGATTCTAAACTTTTGCCAAGGTTGCAGATGAATATTGCTTTTAGTGACTAAATAGTGAAATCTGATTGATAATGAAATGTTGTGTCAAAGAGCTGATAGAACCATTCTCCCTGGAGAATTCTCAGAATACAACACAGTTCTATAGTTTGGGTAGTTTTCCAGTATCATGACCAAAGCACAAGTAGAGATTACACCCAAAATCGGTTTTTGAATAAACATTGGCACCCCCTGTATGCATAGCACTATATTAGATACTTTGGGGTAGAGAGTAGAAGGAATAATGCATAGATATGACCTTACTTTTAGATAATCCAATTCCATTCAGTAAACATAAGATAGAAATAAGAAAAAAAGAAAAACAATTCTTGCCCTCCAGGAATTTATAATCTAATGGGGAAAGACAAATACACAAAGGAAAGCAGAAAGGGATATGATATCCCATAGTCAAAACCAAATAGAACTACTGCTGAAAAAATGGAATTATCATGAAGTTCTACTTTTTATAAAGAAAGTTTTGGAGGAGCTTACTGCTTCCAAACCCTAGCTCTCCAAATAGAGGGGAGAGGAAATTGAGAGAGTAGAAAAGGTGGTAAGTATCAAAAACTCAGTTAATCAGCATGTTGATGAGATTTTGGTTAATATTGGTTTCTAGTATACAAAACGCTTTCTTCATGTCACTCCAGCAAGGTCTATAAATAATGTAAGTCTTATTTCCTCCATTTTAGAGATGAGGAGACTGAAGCTCAGAGGTGAAATGACTTGTCCATCATCACAGAGCAGCAATTCAGCTGGTTGGAAACAGGACTTCTGATTCTAATTATAGAATTCTTTTCCTTGTGCCACAATGAAAAGATGGTGCTGAGTCCCTCCCTGCCCTTGTGATCCAGCTCTGAGTTAATTCTGTTTGCATAGGAGTGGTTGAGTGGAACTTGGAATTGTGCTATAATCAGTCTGGACTTTATGAGTGAGTCTTTTCTGCTTTGGGCCTTCATAGCATCACCAAACAAAAATAAACTCTGATGAAGAAAAATTCCCAGTGATCTTGGAGCTATGACCTGAATGCTTCTTTATGATTGATGATGCTATTCTCTCTCTTTTTTTTTATTAATAGTATTTTATTTTTCCAAATACATGCACAGTTTTCAACATTCACTTTTGCAAAACCTTATCTTCCATTTTTTTTTCTCTCTTTCCCCTCTCTCCAAAAGAACATAGTAATGCTAAATAGGTAAACATGTAAAATTCTTCTAAATATATTTTCATATTCATTATGCTGCACAAGAAAAATTAGATTAAGAGGGGAAAATAGTAAGAAAGAAAAAAAAAACAAGCAAGCATACAACAACAAAAAACCAAAAAAGGTGAAAATTCTATCCACATTCAGTCTCCATGGGTCTCTCTGGATGTGGATAGCTCCTTCTATCAGAAGTCCATTGGAATTGTTTTAAATCACTCATTGTTAAGAAGAGCCAAGTCCAACATAGTTGATCATCACATAATCTTCTTGTTACTGTACACAATGTCCTCTCAGTTCTGCTCACTTTCACTTAGCATCAGTTTTTGCAATTCTTTCCAGGGTTTTCTGAAAAAAGCTTGCTTAATTATGCTATTCTCATGGAGAGACCTGGAGTTCAATACTTCACTATGAAGGACAAAGCAGGCAGTATTTATCCCCTGTGTCCCAGTATCTTCTAGGATTACCCCGGTCACTTTGACTGGGAGTAGATATGTTTCTCTACTCTGATCCCCCCTTTTTTGGAAATTCCTGAATAAATCATAGCTAGGGCTAGTATCTATCAGTGTCCTACCTGGTATATTTGGCACCCAGAGTAGACCATTTTTAGTTCTCTACTGCTATATATGATAACATTCTTTTTTTTTCTTAAAGCTTTTTATTTGCAAAATGTATGTATGGGTAGTTCTTCAACATTGACACTTACAAAACTTTCCACTAAAATTTTTTTCCCCCTAGTCCCCTCCCCTCCCCTAGATGGTAGGAAGTCCACTACAGATAACATTATTTTTAGCAATAATCATGAAATTAAATTAAAAGGCCAGAGAAAAATATGAAAAATTGTTTTTTACTAAGTACACATACATGCAATACAAATGTCATAAAATAATTAAAATAAAATATAGCACAAAAGGAAAAAGAATTTTTATTTTAAACTTTTTGTTAATGTATTAATTTTAATTGACATTGTCATAGATAATTGATTTTTTAATTAATATAAAATTTCAATTACATTAATTTTGAGAAGAGGAAAAATATGTTTACATATTAGTCTATTGCAAGAATGAGTAATATTAGTTTCTGTTTTTTAGATTTCTGCAAATTTGAGAATGATTTTTTTCAACAATGATCATTGAAAATTCATATTCAATAGATAGTATAAGGAGATTTCAATCATAACAGATCAAAGAACATTATTAATTTTTATTTTGAAAAGTTTCTTTCATGTAAAGCAACAGGTATTCATATAATTAGAAAAAGCCATAAATATAAGGATATATTTGGCAGAGATTCATAAAAATTCTATTTAAAAAGTGATTTTAGTAAAAACAAAACATCTGCCCAATGCACAATTTAGGCCATTACTATACCGTATCATTAATATAATATTTTATTTTAGCGATTTGTTCTTTTGGTTCAAAACGACCAACAATTAAAAATACATTACAATTTTAAAGATATCATTCAAATTCAGACAGTTTTCATTTTAACTAAAATTTACACTTACTAAACAAAAATATTCCATCTTGCAGTTCATATAGTTGTCCCTGGAAATAGGGAAGATCAAAAGAATTATAGACACAAATTGTTTTGGGAAAAACTGTGATCACTTAACAATTATTTAGAAAATTTAGACCAAAAACAAAAAAAATAGGGGGGGTTTGGGAAATCGAGACACAAGCTTTGAGAATTGCTGGGGGAATGGTGATAAAAAAAAAAGCACTCCAACTCATAGATGATTTTATTGGTTCTAAATTCTCTATAGACAATATTGCTTTACTTCCTGGACCCAGGGCAGATAGCTCTTACCTCCTGGTCTTTGCCATGCCAGATATATCTGGGTTTCTTACTATCTCAAATGGATAGTAAGGTTCCAAAAGCCCATATAGGCACTTAATGGGCAAGAGGAGTATTGGGTATGTTACAGTTTTGTAAAGGATTCATAGAAGGCCATAATAAAAGAGAATTGTAAGAATTCAAATATCACATCACACAAAGGATCCTCATCCTTTAAAATTAAATACACTTTGATAGACTTCTGAACAGCTACCCCTCATTTATTGTAGACCTATACCTGCCTTCAATAAATTTATGGCAATAAATCCAGAACTCTTGTGCATCTTCTCACTCTCCACATGACATAGCTTTAGTTCTTGAAATATAAGGTAATTCTCTCTAGTGAGAACTTTCTGTTAAAGAAATCTCCTCCTAGAAAGCTGGTCCTTGATTTTAGAATTTGGATTGTTGGGAACTCTCAAACTTGCTTGCAAAGTCCATTTTTGGGAAAATTAGTTTCTGACCCATATCTAGGAAAAATAAAAAAAAGAAACAAAAAACAAAGGCAGATGGCCCCCACTTCCCACTCTCAGGCCACTTGGGCATGCATAAGCTGCTCACTGTGTGATTCTCCTGCCAGTCCCCATTTTCTACTTTTGCTTCCCTGTATATCAGTCTAAAAGTCCAAAGGAGGCAAAGCATGAGAAAAAGAATTAAGGGCCAAATGTTTTCACAGCCAACTTTTATAGACTTCAGGGAAAGAGAGATTCTTATTCCAAGTCCATTCCTTTAACTTTTACTTCTCAGTCATTCTTGAGACAACCATAGTTATTGGGGACCAATTAGAGACATTCTTTGTGTCCTGGAAAAAAGGGGCTAAGCCCTCATGATTACTTCCATGGAAAATGTCCTTCTGACAAAGGTCCATAACCTGGAATCTCATCATATTGATTTGGGAGACTTGGCAAACTTCTCAAGAACTCTTTAAATCAGTCCCTCTTGCCCAACAAAAGACTATTCTTCCCAGATAATCTGTTACCAGTAGAAAGCTTTTCCTGATCCCTGTGAAAGCTATAGCCTTCCCATATGAAAGAGATGAGCTCACCCATAAAATGGAATATCAAAATGGTTTAGAAACCAGAATCCAATAATATTTTGTTTACAAGAAATAGATTTGAAACAGAAAAACACACAACACACAGAGTTAAAATAAAAGGCTGGAACAGAATTTTAAGTGTTTCAGCTACCATAAAAAAGTCAAGGGAAGAAATTGTGATATTAGATAAAGCAAAAACAAAATTTTGTTAATGCTTTTGTTCAATCATGTTCAATTCCTTATGACCCTTAATTTTTTATTTTATTTTGGCAAAAATACTGAAGTAGTTTGACAGCTTATTTTACAAATCAGGAAACTCAGGCAAACATAATTAAATTATTTGTCCAGGGTCACAAAGGTAGTAAGTGAATGAACTCAGGGATATGAGTCTTCCCAACTCTGGGTGAGGTATTCTTATTACTATGTCACTATGTGACTCTAAAAACAAAAGTAGACCTAATTAAAAGAGGTAATCAGAGAAACTACATTATGCTCACAGGTACCATAGACAATGAAGTACTATTAAAAAGTTTTTTTTCAGCCAATTTTTCTGTTGAAGTTCTAATTTTTCAAATATATAGAAAATTGAGTCAACTTTATAAAAAATGTAAAAGCAGAGAATAACTGATAAATGGTTAAAGGGTATGAAGAGTTTCAAGAAGAAAAAATCAAAAATTTAAGAAAAATGCTCCAAATAAGAAATAGGCAAATCAAAATAAGTCTGATATCTATACCTCATATCTATCAGAAATGGTGGTCCTTCATTCTTGAAGAGGATTATGACATCATGAAGGTGATATCATGACTTGTACGTGAATTGGATTTAAGTAAGGGAGTGCTGAGCAAAGTCACTGGCCTCACTTACTCCTTCAGAACCATGTGGGTCTTGTGGTAAGAAATAGACAGAATGACTGGAGGTGGCCCTGGATGCAGTGGGAGACCTTGACCGTTTTAAGCTAAGATTTTTAACACGTCTCAGTTTGATTGATGAAATGCCCATTCAGTGATTAAGGCTAAGTAAGAGCTAGAGCAAAGAAAGACCTCTTTTATCTAATCAAAAAATAAAACAAAACAAAAATCAGTTTGGGAGGGTAACATCACAAAGTGATCAAAGAAATAAGAAAACACCCCTTTGTATAAAATACTTATAGCAGTGATTTTTGTGATAGCAAACTTGGAAAATGAGGGAGTGCTCATCAATTGGGGAAGGACTGAACAAATTGTGGCGTTTGAGTACTATTGTATTACAAGAAATGGGGAGGGGTTGGTTTCAGAAAAACATGACAAGACCTATTTGCACTAATACAAAGTGAAGTGAGAACCCAGAGATCATTGTCCATCATAATAGAAATGTTGTAATGATGATCAACTGTGAACTACTTGTCTACACTAATCAAGACAGTGACCTAAGACAATTACAAAGGCTCATAAAGAAAAAAAAAATGTTATTTACCTCCAGGGAGAGAGGACAGATGAACTCTGAGTGAAAATGGATGTATAATTTTCTCACTTCCTTTATTTTTCCTGCTTTTTGCTAATATGGAAATGTTTGGTATGAGTTCACATTTATAACTGATATCACATTACTTATTTTCTCAGTGGTGGAAGAAGGGATGAGAGGGAAGGAGAGATTTTAGAACTCAGCATTTAAAAAAGAAAAGAGTATTAAAAATTTAAAAAAAATCATTTAAAATGTTACAAAAAAGCTAAAGCTTTCCCTCTGAGACAATTTCCAATTTATCTTGTAAATATCTTGTTTGTAGCATAATTATTTGTATGTTGTCTCCTCCATAAGATTGTAAGCTTCTCGAGGAAAGGGGCATTTTTTTACCTTCCTTTGAATTCCTAGCATTTTGCACAATGCCTAGAACCTAGTCGGCACTTAGTTAATTCTGGTTGGTATTGGGGATGGAGTTCTGGATTTAGAGTCAGCACAATACTGTGTTCAAATCCAACCTAAGGTACATATTAGCTGTGTGGCACTGGAAAAGTTACTTAACCTTTCTTTGCCCCTTCTATAAAATGGGAATAGTGATAGCACTTACCTCTTATTGTTGAAAATTTTGTTAGCTATAAGTGCTTTTCGACATGGTTTCCAGGTATAAATCTATAATCCTCTAAACAAAACTTGCTTAGTAGCTACTTGAATTTAAATTAATTAATTTAAACATATAACATGTGGGACTTTAATTTTATCCCAGTTGATTTTTATCTTATTAAAATGAGAGATTGATCTAGCTCCTGGAAACCTCTGGTCTTCTGACTGTGGATGAGGTGTGTTTACCAAACCTCCCAGTTTTGTGTTTATAAACTTGATAAACATGCAATCTGCATTTGCAGAGTCACTGATAAAAAAAAAAAAAAGTGGGCAGTATATTCCTAAGAACAGATTCCTGAGGAACTCCTCTAAAATGTGTCTACAATTTGACATTGGTAAACAATTTTTGCATTCTGGATCACCAGTGTTAATTGATGATGATTAGCCAAAGGAATAAATACTCATTTCTTGCTATACAAATAATTCCATTTAAGTACCAAACTTAAAACTGACCTCTATGTTGAAGAGACTGCCCTAAGTCTTCCTTCTTTTCCTGCTCCTCAAGAATAGTCCTATTATGGAAAACAAATCAATTGATCAGCAATTATTCATTAAGTATCTACTTTATGTCAGACACTGCTAAGCTCTGGGATACAAGCATAAAAAATGAAATAATTTCTGCTATCAAGAAGCTTATATTCTAATGGAGAAGGCAAAGCTACAGAGAAATAAATGGTATATGCTGAATTAACAAAATCTACACAAAAAGAATGAAATATAAAATCATTTGAAATGACCTAAGGAACATAAACAGTAACCTGTGGATAGATTTTTAGGAGATCCATGAATTTGGATGGGGAAAAGATATCTTTATTTTCGTTAACCTTTAGCTTCATTTTAATCTTAAATATTTTATTATTTTCATTTAAATATTCTTGTGTAGGAGTCCATAGATTTCACTGGTGGGCCAAAAGGGTCCATTAACTGCACACACAAAAATTAAAAATCCTCATAAAAAGTGAATTGTAAGGTCTCTTCTAACTCAGATGATATTTATCTGTACCTATACCCTACACCTATCTATCTATCCTATCTATCTATCTACCTATCTATCTATCTATCTATCTATCTATCTATCTATCTATCTACTTAATTTTCACATAAGGAAAAAAATGCCCTTAATTCCACTTTAATAACTTGAAAGCTTAATTTTTTCAAAAGAAATCATTTGTAAGTTAGAGACCAACTATCAGTCAAAATGTGATTTACACTTTATTGAAGATCTCTGCATAATTCAGGTCTAGACAATCTGAACTGATAACATTTCATTGCATTTTGTCTTGACTGAATAATTGTTTCCTAGAGAGTTTGAGTATTTAAGTGATATACTTGAGTTATCTTTTTCTCTTTTCCATACAGTTGATATTGTAAATGTTGTGTTGTTTGTTCTTCATTCTCAAGGAGGATATATCACAAGGATAATATCTTGACTTACATGACAATTAGATATGTGAAGCAGAATTATACAAATTTGTTAGCTCTCATTTTTTTCTTCATAGTCTTCAGAATTCATTGAAGGGGCATTTAGAGAAAAATCTCAGAGTTGATCTTCAATAGTAGAAAGGGACAGGTCAGGAATATGAGACAGATTCTAAGGTCCTGGAACAGATTTCCTGGATTGGCGGAAACAGAAGAAAGTCACATTGTTTTGGGATTTCTTGGCATTGTATAAAAGTCTCCTTTAAGAAGCATTATCTGGAGCTGACCATTTTAGGGAAACATGAGTATAGAGCCATTTGAAATTGAAGCACTTGTAATTATGTTATTTCTGGATAATGCTGATGTATTGGGGGGTGGGGAGAGGGCTAATTTCCTTTAATATGTTGGTCCTTACAGAGGGTCTCTGAAGTAAGAGATCTCTAAAGAGAGTATAATCTGAAAGGTTATATTAAACCAGTATAGCAAATATTAAAGTCTAGAATGTAGGTTGATATTTTCAATCTGTTTAAAACTAGTCCAGTTACATCTCTTATATTAAATAGTTATGTCATTTTGGGTAGGCCACTCTCTATGAACCTCAATTTTCCTATCTATAAAATGCTATAAATGAAGTATCTTTAAGTCTCTTTTAGGTTTGTTTCTGGCAACGATAAGGCTTAGAGAATAGAGAACTAAGCTTGGAATCAGGAAAATTTGTGTTAAAAGCCTCAAATATGTATTACCTATGTGATTCTGGACCAGTTTCTTAACCTTTTTGCAAGTGGAATTGGACTGAAATGATCTCTGGGGTCTATACCAGTTCCTACTGATCTCTAATCTCTCCAGCCTTACCTGCCATCAGTTATCCATAATGAGATGTATTATCCTTAAAAGGATTCCCCTTAATGTTCATTATTTCTATAAAAGATGTAACAAAGAAATACAATGGTGGCTTTATTCCTCATTTGTTTGCCTTTTCCTCATAGGGTCCTCCAGGGCAATGCTTGTCAGAGTAATGTTCTTGAGTTAGGAAGTCTATAAATGCCTCACCAAGTGTTTGGTGACTACAGTCTCACCTTTTTCTGCTTAAGGATAAAAATAAACAGTCTTTTCCCTTAGGTAAGAGAGTGCAGTTCTTCAAGCATTTTGCAATTCAGATTTTGTATTTCACTGCTTCCCTTAGTTAACAATCTGGCTTTTGGAATGTCTTGGGTCCAAAGTTGTCAGGTATTTTGAAAGCAGTTTCCTCCTTACATTTTTATTCATTACTTTATTCTTTATCTATTTTGATTCCATAAATGTCTATTCGCCACTTGCTTTGTTCTAGGAAGCATTCTGGGCCTGGGAATATAGAAACAAACAAAAAAAGAGCAAAAAATGAAGTGAAGAAGGTCGAAAACAAGGAGGGAGGAAGAGAAAAGGAAAGGGAGAAGCAAACAAGGAAGGAAGAAGAGGAAAGAAAGAAACAAGGATGAAAGGAAATGAGGGAGAGTCCCTCATTTGAGAAATTTCTTAAAGGAATTTTCATTGTATTGGAAGAGAAAGAAAGTCACTAAGTAATGATTGATTCTTGTAATCTTTTTGAATCTATACTGCATAAGAATGAATGAAAATACAGAAGCATTGCAGGGTTTTGGAAAGAGCCCTTAGCTTTAGCATTAGGAGCACTATTACAACTTGATGAGGTATATGGGGTGGTTAGGGAATACCAGCACATCTATTGGGGGGGATTTCTGAATTCTTTTAAAGGCTCCACTTTTGGTGTCCTTCTCTCACTCAACTTTTACCTGTGTCTCTAAGAAGCTGTAGCATGATGAGCAATCATATCCCAGCAAAACTGTCATGGCAGACAAACTAAACCAGGTTAATAGTAAGCCTCAAACCTTTCAGCAAATTAGGGGAATGACTACTGCAAATACGTTAATACTTTCACTGTTGGAAAGGATGGATGAGAACAATTTGTTCCAATGGCCACAAAGGCTCCTGAAGCTGGAGTGGTAAGAGCTTGGTCAGATATGAAAAATGCCAAAGTTATACACTGAATCCTGGGCTATCATCCTGACTTTTGTCATGCTACTGGAATTTGATGACTTTGGAAGAGAGACTGATGATTTTTTGCAATTCTAATTCACTTAAATACAATTCATGTGTAAGTTAAGATGTCACCTGTGATATCATTGGTCCTCTTTGAAAATGAAGGGTGGGACAACAAAAGCTTGATTTAGTGGAAAGAATGCTGGCTATAGAATCTGGAGAAACTTGTGTCTAGATTCTGACTCTGCCCTAGAACTATACTTAGCATAGAACAAGAGGAATTTTACTTAATGCGCTGACATGAGGGCTTGCTTCTCTAGGGGATTCTTTGATGATGGGCATTGGGGGAGGACATGCTTCTTTGGACCTTGACTTATAGTTGTCTACCAGATGTACCACCCAGCAGGACTTGGACTTCCCTTAGGCTACCACTCCCAGAGTCTTGTCATTGTGACATCCCTTTCTAAGGGCCATCTTTCCCTTGTATGGATGCAGGCATACTCTTTTTTTCTCCTAATAGTATGTTATTTTTCCAAATACATGTAAAGATAGTTTTCTTTACATTTCTCCTTATAAAACTTTGTGCTCCAAATTTTTTCTTCCTCCCTCCCTTAGTTCTTCCTCCCCAATACAGAAAATAATCTGATATAAGTTTAAATATATGCAATTCTTTTAAATATATTTTCATATTTGTCATGTACAAGAAAAATCAGATCAAAAGAGAAAAACCATGAGAAAGAAAAGGCAAATATATATACAAATATATATATATATACAAAAAAGGTAAAACTACTATGCTTCAATCCATATTCACTCTCCATAGCTCTCTTTCTAGATGCAGATGGCATTTTCCATTCCAAGTTTATTGGAATTGTCTTGGATTACTGCATTGCTGAAAAGGGCCACATCTCTCACAGTTGATCATCACATAATCTTGTTGTCACTATGTACAATATTCTCTTGATTCTGCTCACTTCACTCAGCATTAGTTCATATAAGTCTTTTTTTAAACCGGCCTGCTCATCATTTATTATAGAATAATAATATTGCATTACATTCACATTACATATTACAACTTATTCCCAAGTTGATGGTCATCCACTCAATTTTCATTTTTTTAAATCACCGCAAAAAGAGCTGCTACAAATATGTTTGCACACATGGCTCCTTTCCCATGTGGTGACACTATTGGATCAAAGGGTATGCACAGTTTATAGCCCTTTGGGCACAGTTCCAAATTCAGGCATACTCTTTAAGTGATGGGTTGCTGACATGATTATCCTCTTTATTACCACTGGCCCCTAATTCCTAACAACTGAATTTGTCTAGCTGATAATTACTAGCTGTGGGACCCTGGACAAAAAGGGAGTGACAACTTCACTTTCTTAATTTGTAAAATGATACACTTCTTGACAGAAGAATTTTCTGAGGAAAATTCTCTCTGAAGTTTAAAATTTTAAATTAATGTTAATTATTACATGATCTGCCTATACTGCAACAATTTGAATAAATATCTGAATTTAAATAAAAATTATAGCATTAGAAGGCATTTATAGGTTCTTTATTCCACTTTTCTGCTTTTACAGATGAAGGAAATGAAGCCCAGACAAGTCAAATAATTTTGCCAAGGTCATGCAGATAGTAAATGGTAGAACCCAGGTTCTCTGTCTTCCAATTCAGTATTCTTTCCATGATGAAGCTATCATAGACGAAGAGTCTTGCAAGGCAAGAAGGGTCAAATACTGTTTCAATGAACAATGGAAGTGTTTGCATTTTTTCCTTGTCCTGGAATAGGATTATAAGAATAAGTCCATTCTGAGTTGAAAATCTTCTCTCAGGAGCCCCAAGAATATATTTAGACTGATATATCAGATGAGTGTGACCTGAGCAATGTTGTCATAGATGGATTTTTTTGGGTGTAATCCTGGAGTGTCACATCCATACCCAGATATCATGCCACAACTTTGCTGTAGACCTGTTCTCTCACTATTCTCTTGGGCTTACTACTCTCATCAGGCTATATTTTCCAAACAGCTGGACTGCATTGTAGCAAGTTGTGCACCACATGGAATACATTTCCATTGCCAGCCTCCAAGATTGAGGGCAGATGTTGCTTTATGAAAGTTTGGTCTAGAATTGACGACAGTGGGCATACACATAACTGATAAACTCATGCTGTTAGGGGAGGAGCATTTTCATTTTTCTGAAATCTCTTCCTTTCCATGGATAATGCTTATCATGGAATCATTAAATCAGAATACCTTTAATGACTGTGGTGAAAATCTGTCTCTTTTACCTTATAGGTTTCTTATTACTTAGAACAATTATAACCAGAAATCCTTGCCATAAATTATATCAACCAGAGTGGAATATTTCCATTTTTGAGAATGTTTAACTATCCATTTATTTTTTTCAAGAGTCAATTTTCCTTGACATATTGGAAAGCTCATTTAGACTTGTAGAAGAATGAAGGTGCCAGAGGGAGTCACTGTCATCAGAGTCAATAATCAACAAGCATTTAAATACCTACTATGAGTCCTAAGCTGTGCTATGTGTCTGGGACACAAATAAAAAGAATGAAACTATCTCTACTAGCACAAGAGATTCTTTTCTAATGGGAGAGGTAATATGCATAGGTATTTGTAGAAAAACTAGAAAAAGAATATATACAAATAAATAGAAAGCAGTTAAATTAATAGTAATAATAGCTAGTGTTTACATAGCACTTTAAAGTTTCTCAAACATTTTACATTTGCTATCTCTTTTAACCATAAGAAAATGAGAAAGGTCATTTTATTATCCCCAAGGTAGTTATTAGGTAGTTAAAAAGGCTGGGCCCTAAAAATGAGGTGGGATACAGTAGGGTGGAGATCAGAAAAAGCTTCTTGAAGAAACTGATTCTTGAAAGAAATGAGGAATTCTATAATGTGGAAATGAGAAAGGAATTCATTCTAGGGATGGGGAATGGCCTATGGAAAGGTAGAGAGGAGGGCAACAGGGTTATGTGTGTAGAATAGAGATGCCACTTTGTCTGGATTGTAGAATCCTTTAAAAAGCAATGCAAACATCTATTTTTGGAGTTGAAAGTATGGCTTAAGAGAAGAGTGAGACCCAAAGCAAAATTAAAGTTGGTAAGGTTTATCTTTAACATTCTTCCCACCCCATAATTCTTATCAAAGTTGTTTATGTTGCCTCTAGCCCTAATGAAACGTTGACTAGAGGTTTTCCTTTTTTCTTGCCATATATCTAAATATTTCTTTAGGTATTTCGCATTTATAGCTAATATGAGAAGTTAGCATGTCCTAAATAGATGTAATTTTCAGAAGGATCCATGGATAGAATCACAGATCTTTTAAAATATTAAGGTAAATTCATTAGTTAATCCACTGCTTTGTACCTAAGGTTTTCTGGATATTGTTCTGGAATGTTAGAGATATAATCTGGCACAATAGAAAAGAACCTTCATTTTGGAGGCAGAAGGTCTTCATTTGAATTCTGGCTTTCACCTTTTATGAATTGTGTGGCCTTAGACAAATTTTTTAACTTCTTTGAGCCCAAGTTTCTTCATCTGTAAAACAAGAGGTCTGGATTAAATTATCTAATTGATTTCAAGTCATGATTTATGATCCTGTAACTTATAAGTTATTCATTCAATCACTGGGCATTTATTAAGCATCTACTATATTCCAGGAGCTATGCTATGAGCTGAGTACACAAAGAAAGCAGTTTTTGCCTTCAAGGAGTTCACATTCTAATCAAGATACTGGTATGCAATCAAATATATGTTGTAGTTCAGTGAACCCCTTTTGGGGTTTCCTTAGCAAGGACACTGGAGTAGTTTGCCATTTCTTTCTTCAGTTCATTTTACAGATGAGGAAAATAAGGTAAACAGAGTTAAGTGCCTTGCCCAGGTAAGCATCCGAGCCTGGATTTGAACTCAGTTCTTCCTGATTCCAAGTCAGTTCTTCCTGATTCCAAGTCAAGTGCTTTTTCCACCCTGACATCCTGTTGGGCAAACAAATATATACAATCAAGCTACATGCATGATAAATATGAAATATTTAACAGAGGAGAAGAAATAGAATGTAGATGTATTAGGAAAGACTTCCTGTAAAAGACAGATTTTAATTGTAATCTCAAGGAAGCCCTTAGAAGGCAGGAAGCAGATATGAAGAGATGGAACATTCTAGGAATGGCAGATAGCCAGAAAAAATGTTCATGGCTAAGAATTTGAGACAATGAAAGATTAAAATCCACCTCTTTTTCATCAAGACCCAAGTAGACCTCAGTATGGATGATCTGAACTAATAAATTGTTTCATTTTCAATTCTTTCATTTTCCTCCTTCCAGTTTTGGTTCTTAGCTGCCATATCTTTCTTAATAATGAGATAAAATATTTGCTAGCTGAAATGGTTTATGGAGTCTTGATGACTCCTTATTGGGAAAATTCACTTGTATTTTTCTAATTTTTTCAAAGCTAGAAGATTCTTACACAATAGGGCAGGTTGAAGTTGTAATAATAATAAGATTTGCCTGCTAATATTAAAAGATAAATTTGTATTGATTATTTTGGATTGTTTTTATTTTTATTTTTATTTTTTTTTTGCTGAGGCAACTGAGGTTAAGTGACTTGCCCAGGGTCACACAGCTAGGAAGTGTTAAGTGTCTGAGGTCAAATTTGAACTCAGGTCCTCCTGTCTTTAGGACTGGTGCTCTATCCACTGCGCCACCTAGCTGCCCCTTTTGGATTGTTTTTTACTTCATTATTGGTTTTCCCAGTATCTCTTCCTACCTCCCCAGAGACCCATCCCATATAACAAAGAATATTTCTAAAAACCAAAAAGAAAAAGAAGAATCCACACAATTGAGATTATATATGTGTGTGTGTGTGTGTGTGTGTGTAAATCTGAAAATATAGGAAATATGCAATATGTAGACCCCCCACCTCTATCAAAAGGATAGGGGGGAAACATCGCATATTTCTGCTTTTAATTCATGTTTATTCTTTATACTTTTGTAACATTCACTATTGATTTTATGGTTGTTCTTTTCCTTTACATGGCTGTATATTATAGGCACATTGTTTTCCATGATTCTGTTGACTTTACCTTATATCAGTTGACTTAGATCTTTTGATTTTTCTCTACTTATTGCATTTATAATTTTTACTATAATGTCCATTACATTCATGCATCACAATTTGTTTAGCCATTCCCAGTTAATGGGCATCTTACTTTGTTTCCAGTTTTTTTACTATCATAAAAAATGCTAAGACAAATAGTGATGTAAAGTACAAATATTGGCTCCTTGAGGAATAAGCCTAGTAATGGAATTGCAAGGTCAAAGAGTAAGGACATTTTAGTCATTTTATAGGAATAATTCCAAATTGCTTTCCAAAATACTTGCACTGCTTCAGAGCCCTACTAAAAAAATATTAGTGTGTCTCCCTTCCCCGCTTTTTCAATGTTGATTTCCCATTTCTGTCATCTTTGCCAATTTGTAGGGTATGAAATAACATGACAACTTTGTTTTGAATTGCAATTCTCTTATTATTAATGCTTTTTCCATATTCTTTCTGTATTAGTAGTTTGTGATTCTTTTTTTGAGAACTGTTTATATTCTTTGATGAGTAATCTACTGGGAAAGTGCTTTTTATTGTATGTATGTGTATATGTCTGTATACATGTACATATCTGTATATGTGTATGGTAGTTATGCATATTATGTGTATATGTATTAAACACACATATAATACATATATTATACATGCATGTGTGTTAATTATTTAAATATCTAATATTCCAAATCTTTATCAGAGAAATTTGACTGCTTTTCTTCTTGTCACAGATGCATTGATTTTGTTTGTACATATGGTTTTCAGTTTCATGTAATCAAAGATAGCTGTTATCTTTTACAAATTTCTTATTTGATTAAGAATACATGTCCTCTTCAAAGCTATAAGAAATATATGACCTCTTGTTCTTCTGTTCTTTTTTTTAAATGCCATGATCCTTAATATTTAGGTAATATATTTAGAATGTACTATGGAATAAAGTGTAAGGTATTGGCCTAAGCCTGATCTCTGCTATACTGCTTTCCATTTCCCTAGAAGCTTTTGCAAAGTATGGAATTCTTTCTTAAGTAATTTATGTTTTCCAGTTTATCAAACACTGGGCTATTGAATTCCATTGTTTCTGATTCTCTCTTGTCTAGCAGGTTCCATTGATCTACCTCTCCATTTTTAAACCAATACCAGATGGTTTTGATAACTGTTCCTTTGCAATAGAATTTGAGGTCTGGAAGTGCTATTCTCACTTTAATTCTTAGCTCCTTTGATAATTTTTCTTGATATTCTAGATCTTTATTTTTCCAAATCAATTTTGTTATTATTTTTCAAGTTCTGTAAAGCATCCCTTTGATAATTTGATTGGCATAGCATTAAAAGTGTAAAATAACTTTGACCAAATTGTAATTTTTATTATAATGACAAGCCAATATAACAATAACATAAATACTTAATATTTCTTTGGCTATTTCAGTCATTCTCAGCTAATCAGAAAGTGATGTAAACAGTCTGAACTTTTAGTGCCCTGAGCTAACCAAGACTGGAGGATAGAAAACTTAGCCTAATTTATATGAGGAGAGATATTACACCCTACACAATTCAACAGAATTGCACTTCTTAATTCAAGTAAAAGATAAGGTTTGTGAGGACAGGAACAATTTCATGTTTTCTTCTCTTTCATTTCCCAAGGCCAATACATGCCTTATACATGATAGATATTTTTTAATGTTTGTTTGATTGTTGAATTGAATTTCAGTAATGTAGGCTGGCTCATCACCAACAAATGTAATTATTTTAATTAGCTTGCTTAGGCCTTGAAAAGAACAATGACATAGCATTTCGTGAATTAACATTTCTTGATACTTTCCTTGGGAACAAGACAAAAACAATTCCCCTGTCTTCAAGTAGAATCTCCAAGTAGCCATCCTGGACAGATGAATCTTAATTTGTTTTATTTTCATTTTTAGTAAGGATAATAATATGGACACAGTCCAGTTCTTCTAGTAGTGTATCATTTCACTCTTTGTAATGTAGATTTCATCTTTTATTAAGTCAAAATTCAGAGTCTAGTTTCAGTTCCAACCAGAGTAAGTAGAGATGGGAGAAGGAAAGAAAGACAAAAATGCCAAAAGAAAGAAACATAGCTGTAGGAAGGGAGAATGGAATAAGATCATAGACATTATCATATTAAGTGTATATATAAAGCATATTGAAAGATTATAGTTTCTCCTCTCAACTTCCTACTTTTACCATTCCACAGATATGTTGAGTATGTATGAGTGTGTGGAGAAAATGGTGGCAGTAAAAAGACTCCCTCTCTAATCTCAGAAATAGAGCAAATACCAAAGACATACAAGCTAGATAAGATGGAATGAAGAATTAGGTAAAGTGGGAAGATTAAAGGTATGTGCAATGTGCAGTGAAAAAATGAGGAAAGGAAGAGAAAATATATAAAGAATAGGAAGTATGGGTAGAATATTATAGATGTGCTCCAGATAGAAAGTGGGGCTTAGATGAGTATCACATCACACTGAAGTACATGGTGAAGGTGGAAGAAATAGGGTAAGAAGTCTGGGCAATCCTACCATAGCTTCTATTACTCCCAGACCCTCACACAACTGAGTTTCCTTTGTGGGAATAAGTTTAAAGGAAAAAATGAGCAGTAATGGGAGCTGACAGGCTAGTTCTTTGTCAAGTGTGAGTATAGAATAAAATGGAAAGAATCCTTTAATTATTTGTCTTGTCCTTGGCTTTTTTGATCCTTTTGTAACCGAGTCAAACAGGTGGAGTCTTGGATTCCAAGACATGCTAGAGAATGATGCCATCCTTTTTTTCTATAATAGGTGCTAAATAAGTATGTACTGATTGATTTGTGATGAGAGTACCAGAAATGAAATGAATATTTATAGATGGCCTAGTATCTTTGTGATGCTAAGTATCCTTTCCTCTAATTCAGTTCTATGTAAATTAAGAGTCTATTATGCATAAGGCATTGTATGAAGCATTAGGGAATATGAAGATAAAACAATATAATCCTTACTCTCAAAGATTTGCAATAAAATTGGGCTGATAAGAGGCAAATTGATATAAAAATACAATATGGAATGATACACAGAGTTTGGAGAGAGTTCCATAAGAATTTTTTTTTGTCAGGTGGGGATGGAAATAAGTTATTTTACTGATATGAGAAAGCAGTTTGAAGAGAATTCTCTTGCCAAGGTCTTAAAGACCTTGGTCTGGGGCACTACTGATTAATTAAGTAACTTGCTCTAGGTCACATAGTCAATATGTGTTAAGGGCAGGTCTTGAATATAAGACTTTCAACCTAAAAAGCCAGTTCTCTTTCCACTAAGCCATGCTTCTTCTCCAGAAGATGCATCAGGAAAGCAGATTAAGCTCTGTTAAGAAAATCAGACAAGGCTTCATGATGGAGATGGAACTTATCTGGGCATTAAAGAAAGAAGAAAATCTCAACAGGTAAAGAAACACTTATTAAGTACTATCATGTACCAGGCATAATATACAAAGCAGGAAAGAATAAGACAAAATAGGATGACAGTTGGTTATTCATTTTGTCTGGAATGTAAAACTAGGGAAAACATTGAAATGATCTTAGAAAACTAGGTAGGCTAAAGCTAAGTTGTACAGAGATGGCAGGCTTACATGGCAGGCTCAAGTGTTTTTTCTTTTGTCATAGAGACAATGTAGAACCAGGGAAAGGTTGTCATTGTTGTTGAAATTGAGAAGTGATTTCTATATTAGGAGGATTGCTCTGCCAATTACAAAAAGGAAGAATTTGAGGAAAACTTGGAAAATCAGTTTAAAAGATTATTACAGAGGTCTAGGCAAAAGATAATGGATGCTTGCAATAGTAAATGGGCTATTTAAGTGTATAAGAGAACAAAGCTGGGGGATAACATGATGGTAGAATCAAGTATACTTGGCATTTGATTGAACTTAAAGGATGAAGTAGTGGGGAGTAAAAAAAATAATGGGAACTCTTGCTCCCTTTTATGCCACCCCATCACTGTCCCATCAGATATCAAAGTGAGAAAAACGACTGAGGAACATTTTGTGTTTTTGTTTTGTTTCATGGGTTGCTATGGCCAAGAAATATTCTTCGCCTGGTGGCCAGCCTTCTGGTGATGAACATCTCCATATTTATCTAGACTGGTCATAGGACAGCAGAAACATAATATGATGCTCAGCCCATACTTGAAACTTTTCCAGCTTAGCAGGACATGCCAGAACTTGTGCTCTGTTGGCATAGTCTTCAAAAACCCATGGCCAACACCATGCTATGATCAAGCATTGGAAAAGACTTTTGTGGAGCTTGTAAAAGTCAAATTGAATAAGATACATAAAAACACTTTATAGTACTAAAGTACTGTATGAATGCAAACTGGTAAAATGATGATGATGATGGTGATAATTTTAATAAGCATATGAATGGCAACAGGGAAAGACAATGTTATTCCTTTGCAAAACATAAGCTAATTCACATTTTTCTCTAGGTAAAAAAGTCAACATTTTATATTAATAAACTACTAAAAAATTTCTTTTAGAGAGGCTATTATGGTGTTACTTTGGTTTGTCCTGGCACATAAGTAAACTCACCAAATTTGGTGAGTAGAAAAGTATGTCTGTGTTGGTATCTGAGGGAACTGAAAAGCCTATGAGTCATTAACATTTCCCTCCTACTGCCTTGTCTGAGTATCTAAAATATTATTCTGATTATTTAATATGCCCTATAGCCATTTGCCTGGAGCCTCTGAAGTACCTAGGAGTCCATAAGGTTATTGGAAACAAAACTTCATTGATTCCCTCCTTTCTAAGTAATACAGTCTTCCCATCGTCCACTGAACAAGAAAGGCTAAACATTTGTAGAGATTTCAGAAGCATCATGAGCATATAAAGTGAATAATTTGTCTAGAAGAGGATCTGGTGGCCTGAAGTAAAGACTGGATACCATGATATTCACATAGATGTAATTGATTATATTTTAACAAACAGAAATTGACTCATTACTCATGTGGAAGTTATATCCAAATCAGTTGTTTCTAGTTAGTCTCTAAAACTATTGAAATAAATTGATCAAAATAAAAATCAAATTAGAAGAATAAAAATGAGAAAGTATAGAAGGCATTTGAAGCATTTGTTGGCAATGAAAAAATGAGAAACAGAAAAAAAATGGGCCTCAATGAAACCTCCCCATTTCTTAAGGAAGTTAAACATCATAATTAGAAAATCTAAAGAGAATAAAAATCACCTCATTTCCTTGCCATACAGAAAGACATACCAGCCAAGGGCAAAACTGCTTTTGAACACAAGTAAAACAGCAAGAAATTTGGAGGGAAAAACCCAATAACTCCAACTCAGTTAATCAAGCTCATCCTAAAAAACATCTAAGGTTAAAACTGAAAGAATAAAAAACCCTTAAGAAATAAAATAGATTCTTCAACATTTCAATTACAAGAAATTATCTCCATAAATTACAGTAGAGTTGGCCCATTTGAGCTCTAATATGACAACTAGAAATGACAATAAAGAAAGCAAAAAATAATAGCAGGATTAGACCAACTATATAGAAGGGACATATGGGTTATTTAAATGAAGTTTTGAGCATGGAGGGGATCAAATCTCAAAATATCTTAAAGGGAGGAGATTATCAAACACTTAGGAAAAAAAACATGGTTTCTTATGATTACAAAAAAGTTATAATAACATAAGTTTTAATAACTGTCAGCCTACACAACTCTTTTCTCATATTTTGCTAAGCAGAGAGATATGGCAGCCAAAGGTAATGCCAATTTAAATGGCAAATCCATTCATAAGAAGTTCATTGTACAACAGAGGACTACAACTAATGTCACTTCAGAAAACAGAAAAGTATTATTGTAAGTACATACATGAGAAAGTGACAATAACATCAAAAAGTGGAGGCAGGAGTCTTGATCTTTCAATAATTTGACCATGTATCTTTGCAACCCCAGTGATATAGGTTTCAACCTACCCATAGTTTCTAAGCATGTATTAATCACTCATGTCCTACTATAGCTTCTCAATGGGCAGTCCACTCAACTTGCTGAGTTTCCCTCAATTGGTGGCAAGAGGGCTCTCTTGTCATTGTGTGAATAACAACTGATGATGTATTTCTCATTGAATTTATACATAAATGATCTATGCTAGTAGTAACACAATTCTAAAGTCATGTATGTTTCAATTCTTAAAATATATAAAGGAAAAGGTTACAAAGGAAAATGGAAGTTCAAGAATGATGTGTGTTTATGTGTGAGAGAAAGAGAAAGAGAGAGATCAACAACTTCTGACCCACAAGATTACTTTCTTTTTTTATATAAAATATTTACAGAAATGTTCTATCAATTTTTATATGATAACTTTGAAATCATGAGGATATTGGTGGATTTAAATAGTTACTTCTTCTATAGCCATTATAGACATCATGACATGATTATGAAGATAACTTTGTTCAATGATGCAATTAACAGTGACATCAAATGAGGTATAAAGCAGGAAGATCACATGTTCACTAAAAGTGCACACCAGTGTCTTGAAGCATGAGTTGTATTGCATTCAAACAAAACAAGATATTTTTACTGATGTCAGGGTTCACCAAAATGCTGACCTTGTATTAGTAATTATATAAAGCCCAAAGAACTGTATAAAAACTCCTTATTGAAATCCAAAGAAATAAAGAAGAAATCCACACTTGAAAAGCAAAGTGAATTAAAACTACTTATTGTCCAAATTGTAGTTAATGCATATACTGGACAGGTGCTACAGAGGGTCAATTATCTGCCCTTTCAACTTCATCATTTTTTTTTGTTTTGGTTTCTGGTTGCTAGAATTCCCCTCTCTCAAATTACCTTTCAAGAAGTATATGCATCTTCTAATTACCTAATTATCTATATAGTTATCTAGACATTAAATTGTAAGTTCCTTGAGGATAGGAACTAATTGTGTCATTTTTTTATATCCCTGAAATGGTATCTAGCACATTGTAAATTCTTCATGAATGCTTGTTGACTGACTTGAAACTAGGATTAAATAGGAGGAAGACAGTTGTGTTGGCAAAACATTACTCAGTGATTTCCATGATTTCAGTCATCTTATTGCCATTAAATTCTCTCTTTAAAACAATATTCTTCTGGTCATGGGTTTATAAGATTGTAGAAAAGAGATGATTCTAGAAGGGATTTCAGAGGCCAGCTACATCCTTCACCCTCTTTTATAGATAAAGGAACTGAGACCAGAGAGGGCAACTGGACCCAAGTCTTGCTGTAGGGATGCTAATTCAGCCACATAGTGAAAAATAAGAAATCATAGAACAGCCAGGTCCTTCGACTCCAAATCTGGCTTTCTTTCCAATTGAGCTAATAAGTAATGAAGTCAGGACTCAGAAATAACTCTTTTAATTCTAAACCTAGTGTTCTTTTAGTTATATCAAACTACCTCTCAGCAGAGAATTTTCACCAAATAATTTTAGACATCTTAGTACAGCTATACTGAGTACACTGAATTTAAAGAATGATGTGATCCTAAGTTTACATGTACTGTACATCTATCCAGTCCTGGTTATTCCAGTGCAGCCACTGGAATTAATTGCTCACACAATTTTATATGCCTATAGAAGTTCCATCTTATACTCACAAAGGGTCTGAACTACACTTACATATTTATACTTTTGGTCTGAAGAGAATTTTGGAGTAAAATGGAATGGAGCATATGACTTTTATTTGGGTCATTCTATCCTTGAGTTGGGGAAATGGTATAGGAGGAAAAATGAATTACTGCTGAGGGTGGGAAAACCCATTCTATTACCATCACTTTTCTAGGAACAGGCACCAAATGCCATCATATGTACCATGGTTCCAAAAACTATCTCATATTACTTTTGTATATATTTATAATGTTCTGACAGTCTTAATGCAAGGTTAATTATTAATAGCTTGCAATTATCAAATTTTACTCTTCCTTTTCCTCCTCCTTCTTGTACCACTATTACTAGTATTACCATTGCCACTATGTAGTAGTTCTCTTCTTTCTCCACCTCCTGCTATATAATTAATTAACATGTTAATTAGTAGAATCCAGCTATGTAGCTTAATTAGCTGTATTTGTCTTCTCCCTATTAGAATGTATGCTATTTGAGGGAAGGACTGTCTCTTTTCTTTTTATGCTCAGGATTTAGCACAGTCCTCGGTACATTAATAAGCACTATATAATTACTGATTGACTGATTCTGCATTTGGAATATTTATGAGTTTGAAGGTGTTATTCCTTGGGAGTGAGATATCTGGCCAATTCTTCATCTTGAGAGGTTTATATAGACTGATCATGTCATAAAGAGCCCCAGAGGTCCTAGATCTCTGTTACTCAGTCTTTGATCTGAAAAGTAGTTTATCATGGAACTATTTGGAATATTTAAGTTGGAAACATGACATTTGGAAACTTCTATAGATTTACTTTTTAAAAAGCTCTTCAAATGCCTCCTGAACTTTTAAAAAAATTAATTTTATGCATCACAGATGTTTTTAAAAGATGGTCACATTTAGTTAAATTTCTTACAAAGCCCAAGTAAAAGGTCAATTTGTTTGGATTAAAGATGCTGTTTGTATAAGAATTGAGGGGATTTAAGCCAGAAGAAGCTCTGGTTTCAGTAGAAGTTTTATAGAAACAACTTTTTAGATTTAAAGCATTTTGTTTCATTTCTTGTTTGAAGTCTGAGTAGTTTAAGTGAGGATCACTTGCTTGGCCTGTCAGCATCCAGTGAGATTCCTCACTGCGCTCCAAGGCTGCCCCAATCTTTTGTACAGGTGTGTGACTTGTGCAAAAAGTGCCCCAGCATGCAGTACTATGCCTTGATCCTAAAGACAGTATTTAAAAGTTCCATTCCAGTCAGATGCCCTTTACTCCTGCCACTGCCTGGCCTTTGCAATCTCCTGTAAGACACCCAGACAGAGATTTTTTTATGGAAATGAAAGGAAATGTAATCCTTGCCAGTCGTGAATAGTTAAATGAGAAATTATTAGTGGGATCTGCTATTCATATAATGAAAGCGTTTTTCTTGTACTGCCGAAGCAAGAATAATGGATTTTGCAACAAGCTTAAGAAAAGGAAAGAGCCGATTTAGTCAGTTGTCACCTTTGGCCCACTCTCTTACCACCTGCTGATTTTAAGTAAAATTTGTCTGAAGATGAGGATTAATGTAATGGCTGCTTCCATTAGTTCTCCACTTTTTTTTGAATGAAATTTGATCATTCTCCTTCACATTCCTTTTCCTCACCTGCTCTTGGAAGCAAATTTAATTCTCTGGAAGAAAATACAGTCCAGACAAGAACACACACACACACACACACACACACACACACACATTCAGCCTCAACAACAGCCTCTCTTACAACTCAGAAGTTTGATTCTTAATCACAAATACTTCTCTTCTGAGGTGTTTATATTATACAGTTTATTCCATTACGGTCCAATTTCAGGTGCTCAGTGAAACCCAGATGTCTTGAGGCTTGTTGTCCTAAATAATTTAAGCTTCTGTAAATAATAAACAATATCTTAGATTAACTTCCTCAAAAATTCATTTTAAAGTTCATAGGAAACTCCAATAGCTCATTGTTTACCAAATCTGGCCTTTCTTATGTTCCTTTCCACTGATAGCATGAAGAAGTTGGAACATTTGATAGGTAGTTTTGCTCATCAGTGTGGTTTCCTACCAGTTTCTTGGCCATGCCTGGTTCACTGGGATTTGTATTAAAGAGGATCAGTACAGTATTTCTTCTTTTTACTTTTAATTGTCTAATTTACCATTGAATAGCTATTTAGGAATCCATCTGCCTAAGGATATTGTCTGGTGAGTTGTTCTCTAATTTCTAGATAGTTTGAATTTAGATGTTAGTTTTTATGTACCTGTATCCATTATATATACATGTATATATATATATACCAATTATTTTACATGAATTCATATTTTTCAAGGCCTGATTTGTTTCCCACTTTAGCCCTGAAGTCTGATTATCCTAGCTCATACTGATCATTACTTTCTTTAATCTTCAATTGAATTTTGAAAATTCAATTCAACAATTTTTTTTGAGCCGTAACTACATCTAACACAATGTGCTCTTTGCGGAGATATAAAAATTGGTGGAAAAAATTTTGTGCTTTACAGTCTGATAGGGAGGATAAGATGTTGCACAAATAATGATAATACAATTATGATTACAGTATGATACAGTATATGATATGTATATGATATGTACAATATGATAAGTATATAAAAGAGGTTAGAGAAGGAGGAGAGATTTGTTGAGGAGGGATCCCATCTAGCTGGAGCAATAAGAAAAGGCTTAATAGAGGAAGCAGCATTTGAAGTGGTACTTGAACAGAGGGAAGGATTTCAATGGGGGTGGAGGGTGGGAGGAAGGGTGATATGAGGAGATGTATTTCATGTAGTTGTCCAGGTTTTATATAAATGAATGGTGGTCAGAAGGGAAGGATAAAATGGAAGAATCATGAGTACTGATGTTTGGCTGGAATATAGAGTGCTTAAAGAGGTATAGAGATAGGGGTAGGAATAGGAACAAAAGCAAAGGTTGAGAAGAGACTGAAAAGTGAGATAAGACTGAAAAGGTTAGCTAGAGCCAGATTGAGTAGGATCTTGAATGCCAGGCTAAGTTGGCACTACACCCTGGAGGTAATGGGAGCTACTGAAGATTTTAGAGTAGAAGAATGATATACCTGAGCAGGTGAGTGAAGACTGGATTGTACAGAAGAGAAATTAGAGGTAAGAAAATAAATTAGTCTTGAACAAGATAGCAATAGAATTGTAAAGAATAGGAAATGGATATCATAGGGATAGAATAGACAGGACTAGGTAACGGATCAGAAGTAGGGATCATGGTGTTGGTGAAGGAGGAGAAAGAATTAATGATGATTGCAAAGTTTGGAGTTTTGACAACTGGTAAATTCATGATACCAACTACTAAAATAGGGACATTAAGAAGCAAATTTGGGGAGAAAGAATCAGTTTATTTTGGACTATTTTCAGTGGTAATTGTCCAGCTCTAAATACTGAAAATTTCAGGCAATTTGAAATGTGGGATTAGAGTTAAAAGAATCAGAAGTAGATGTAAAGATGTAAGAAAAATAGGCATAGGAATGAAATTGAAGCTGTGAATATGGATGAAATAACCAAGGGAAGAAATATGTAGAGAGAAGAGGTCAAAGGATAAATTTAAGGGATATAGTCAGGAAGAGGAAGATGAATCAACTGAAAACATGGAGAAGTAGTCAGAGAAATAAAATTATCAGAAGAGATTAACAAACAGAACCCAAGAGTCAAAGGAATATAAATAAAGCTGACATGGTCATCAATTTAAATGCTTCAGAAAGGTTAAAGAAAATAAGAACCAAGAAAAAGCTGATAGAACCCACAGTACTTTATAACTTTAATAATTGCATGCATGTTAGTGTTGTGTACTTTTTAAATTATACGCTCTAAGAATGTAAGGGGTAAATAACACATCTGAATATGTCATAGTTTGGGATACCAAATAGATATAACAATTTTTTAATTGTATGATATATAATTTGACTCCTATCCTCACATCCAATAGTAGATGTACTGTTAAAGCTTATATATTGAGTATATTCTGAGGCATTCCTGATGATCTTATCCTAAATTTGTCACCAAAAAAGGGAAACCTTTTGAGTAATGGTTTGGTATAGAAGAGGAAGAAATTAAAAACAATAGTCATCACAGAATGAGACCACATGTATAACTGGTTATAAGTAAAATAATTAAGCTCACAAGAGATTATATGCTACTTGAGGTATGTGTGTGTGTGTATGTATGTGTGTATTTGTATATCTATATGTTTGTATATCCCCACTGCCTTGCACTTGATAAATAATTTGGCCTGAATAAAATTGAATTGACAAGGCTTAGATGTGTTAGATCAAAGGACTTCTAAGAACCTAAGACAGTCCAGTCTGGACTTTTCATGGCAGTTCCAAGGGACAATCCTATTGTGGTCAATTATAACCTGTATGGATTTGATCAGACCATTTTACAGATGTGGAAACTGAGTCCAGAAATATAATCTCTAAGGTCTCTTCTAATTCTAAATCTTCAATTCTGTGTTTCTCTCTTTTTTAAAATAATACCTTTTTATTTCCAAAATACATGCAAAGATAGTTTTCAAAATTCAACCTTGCAAAATCTTGTGTTACAAATTTTTCTTCCTCCCTTCCCCCATCTCCTTACTTAGACAGCAAGTAATCCAGTATACATTAAATATGTGCAATTCTTCTAAACATATTTCCACATTTATCATGCTGTACAAGAAAAATCAGATGAAAAGGGGGGAAAATGAGAAAGCAAGAAAGCAAACAATAATAAAAAAGGTGAAAATATTTTGTTGTGATCCACATTCAGTCTCTATAGTTCTCTTTCTGGATGCAGATGGCTCTCTCAATCACAAGTCTATTGGAGTTGACCTGAATCATGTTCTGAAAATTCTTAGTTTTAATAACATTAATGACACTTTATATCAGTGAGATGGCTTGTACTTTTCCAGTGTTTTCAAAACCACCTCCTATAATATTCATACAGAAGGCAAACTACTGTAGATATCATTTTTCCCATGTTCGAGGAAATTGACATCAAGTAAGACAAGTGATTTGTCAAAGACTATGCAATGAATTAGTGACAGAACTCTTTATGACTCATGGAAGGAGAGATTCTTAAGCTTGGTACTGAAGGTGTTGAGAGATAGGCTTTTATGGAAAGGAAGGTAAAGAGCTTTTTGTTCAATGAGTCAATCAATATATATCTGAGCATCCATGCCTAGAACGCTGCTTGGCAAGGGGAAATGGCTTGTTTGAGGACCTGGAGCCAGAAAAAGCAGAAAATCTTTCTCTGTGTGTGCGAGGGTGGTGAGGGGAAGAGGCAGGTTATTATAAGGTAGTGTAATTAAATAGCACTAAACAGTGATGTGATAGGTCAAAAGCCACAGATGGAATTTAGAGAGACAAGGCACTACAAAGGGAACTTAAGGGATATCATTGTATATTCAAATGGCAAATGGCACCATGAAAATTACTTGGGACAAACAATAATTTTGATATGATTTCATTGTTACAGCAATGATCAGGAGTGTGTTCTTTTAATGCCCCTAGGCTTACTCAGATTATCTGGTTTTAAGCTGATTTGAGCTATTTTCTATACTTTTAATTAGTTCTCTGTTAATTGAGCACTGGGTTTCATATGCAAGGAATTCAAGACCCAGATAAAATCCAAGGAATTCACATGCAAGGAATTCATACTGTATATACATAAGTTTTCTTTTATTGAATTTTTAATCCTATGTTTTTGAAGAATGATTTTGAAGGATGGACATTCATATATGTGGATACATACAAAAATGAATGTATATATGCATATATGTATATATGTATTTATGCATACATACATATACATAAATAAACATAACACAGAAATTGTGATTCTTTCACAGAAAATGCTCCAGTGACTACTCTTGGGCTATGAGAAATGATGAGTAGAATGATTTTAGAAAAATCTGGGAAGACATCTAAATGGATACATTTAGTAGAACATTGTACAAAGTAACAGAAATATTGTAGAAATGATCAATTGTGAAAGATTTAACTAGTGATGACAATTCCAAAGGATTTATGATGAAAAACACTCTCTACCTCCAGAGAGAAAACGGGTGAATCTAAAGTGCAGAGTGAAACATAATTTTTTCCACTTTATTTACTTTTTTCCCAACATGACTAATATGGAAATATATTTTACACAGTTTCATATGTGTAATGAATCTTAGATTGCATGCCTTCTCAATGGGATGGGGAGGGGCAGGATGGAGGGAGAGAATATGGAACTCAAAATTTTAAAAAAATGAATGTTAAAAATATGTAATTAATAAACTTATTTTTCTTATTCCTCTTTTTTAATAATAGCTTTTTATTTTCAAAATACATGTAATTTCCTATTCAAAATAAATGCATTCACCCTTGCAAAACCTTGTGTTCCAAATTTTTTTCTCTTTTCCACCTTCCTCCTCCCCTAGACAGCAAGTAATCCAATATAGATTAAACATACGAAGTTTTTCTAAATATATTTCCACATAATAATATTTTTTTTTTAAAAAAGAGAAGAGGCTAGATGACAAACAATAATAATAAGAAGGTTAGGAAGAGGAGAAGTGTCATAAAAAATTTTAAAGTTCATTAATGTGGTTTAAGTTATGGCAATAAATTTAATTATTTTTCTTTGTCCTAAGCAATTCATATCTTACTATACTTGGCAAAGACTTGGGTTGCTCCTGTATAGTAAGCATGGAAAAGAGAAAGACTGGAGATAAGAAATCCAAGGAGACTACATAGCCCTTAAACTCATACATTGTCAATGCCCAATTTAAATTCCTAATTTAATCTTTCCTTTTTAAACAAGGAAAGAATATAACTTTTCTTCTACTCTTCAAGAAGTTCACATTATAAGAAGTCAATTTAGTTCTTTTCCAGAATCCTCACTGCAAGCAAGAACTCTTACAAAATGAGATGATAATGCATGATTATGAATCTAGGACTTAAAGATGTATACTCTTTTATCCTATGTATCACTATGAAGCAATTTGCTATGAGATTCTCAGTATGGGTTCCTATGAATAATAAGCAAAATAATATTGGAGTTCAATTTTCTTCAAAACTGACCAGACTTTCCCCTCCTTATATCTCAAATCTCTCATAGGAAAATTTGAACTAACATTTGTAAACAGAAAATCCAATTAGCACATTCACTAATTAAGGTCATGTTTACACATTTCCTGTTAACTATAATCCTTTGTTTCACCTGGAGTGTTTTGTTTGGCACAGTCAGCAAAAGAGCATGATTCTGTGCTGCAAAGATGGGTAAATGTCATGCTTTTGGTATTCCCTTACTGGAGACAGTGTCTTAGTCAGCATATTCATGTAGAGTTTCAGAGCTTTCAAAAGGCAATGGCAGACCCTTCTACTATGTCCCTAAAGAATGATTATGCAGCTTTTGCTTGAAGAGCTCTGAGGAAGGGGAAGCTACTGCTTCCTTATTTAATTGATCCCACTTTGGGGCATCTTTTATTGTTGGAAACTTTTTCCTTAAATAATGTTTGATATCTGCCTCTCTGCAATTAGTAAGCATTGCTTTTGCTGGGGCCAAGCAAAACAAAATTAATTTATAGGGCAGCCATGAAAATGCTTGAGAATAGTGATCATGTGTTCTGTAAGTCTATTTTACTGGCTCCTTCAATTGCAGCTTTTTTGTTGGGTTTCAAGATCTTTTACAGTACAGATCAACTTTTCCTGTGTACTGTTCAGCTTCTCAATTTATTTCTTAAAATGTAGCACCCAAATTGAACATGATTCTCTACATGTGCTCTAATCAGAATAGTGTTGTTTACTCAGTTCAGTCATGTCCAAGTCTTCATGATGTCATTTGGACTTTTTTTTGATAAAGATACTAGAGTGTTCTGCCATTTTCTTCCCTATCTCATTTTACAAATTGTCAAACTGTGAATTGAATTGCTCAGGGTCACACAGCTATTATCTGATGCCATATTTGGACAAAGGAAGATGAGTCTTCCAAACTCTAAATTTTGTATTCTACTCACTACCAAGTTACCTTGGGCCAGTGAAATGGATCAATTGTCTGCCTATTTGTGGACCTTCTGATTCTGTCAACATAGCCTAAAATTATAGGTGAAACAAAGCCTATTTTGCAGCCATATCAAACTGTTGAGTCACATGAAACTTATAGTCCTCTAAATCCACCCTATATTTATTAAGACAGATTACTATCTACCCATCCTCCTCTTCCCTCAGCTTATGCTGGTGAAATCTATTTTAAACTATTAAGTGATTACTCAAATGACATGGTCACTTCAATATTGATTTCCCTTCAACAATGTAGAATACAACCTATCTCTACCACTTTATGTTAGCATAGTACCAAACATGTAGTAGGGGCTTAATAAATGGTTATTGAATGAATGAATGAGTATAACTCTTTTCTATTTTCTATAAACTCACCATAAATTATCTACCCAATTTTTATTACTTTCTTATAACATGGAGAAGATATTTATGAAATCTATGAACTTTTAAAGTCATTTCTTACTTTTGCCACATAACTCATTTTCCCCTTTTAATCATACATTCTTCTGATATATTCTTTATTTTAGTTTATTTTTCACAATTTCTTACTAATTATGTGTTAAAAGTATATGTCCACCCACATAAACTTCTCTACTGTTCTCTAAGCACTTGGTAATTAAGTCAAGTGTTTATTGCCTAAATCACTTGAAGAATTTTTTAGTTTTCTTCTTCATTGGGAATCTCTGAGTTATCCTTCCATACAAATAGATATACTTATTCTCCTCAAAAGAACTTTGAACAGTTCAATAATCAATGTTGCTAATATCTGTTCTTTTTTTTAAGGGCATTAAGTGGAGTTCAGTCTTTAACTGCTTTGCATGTACATATTGATTTATATGTGTATTTGTCATAGGCACATATACAATAGATTTAACATTTAAAGATGACACACAGGTGAGAACTGTTTAGGATGTAGGGGGTGAGGAGAATGGCATGCTGCTTTTGCCCAGGAAGAAGAATGAGACCAAATCTATAATTTATAGGAACAAGGTAAAGATGGAAGAATAGGCAAAAGCCTGGGCAGCAGGGAAGGTGGAAATGGAATGGGGGTGGGGGAGATGGAATTAAATGGGTTTAGGGAGATGAAAGAGGAGAAAGATGAGAGCTAGAGGATTAATGGAAGAGGAGTATGGACTCCAAAAGAGTGAGTCTGAGTTCTGTGGCATGTGCTCAAAGTAAAAAATAACTTCATTTTGATAAGTTGCTTCTCAGTATATCATATTGTAAAGTGCTTTTCATAGTTAAACAGCTGCAGAGAAAGAGAAAGAGAGAAGAGAGGCATACAGAGAGAGAGATAAACACACACAGAGAGACAGAGAGACAGAGACAGAGAGAGAGATACAGGATGCTTAAGCAGGAGAGAAAAGACCTTTTCTGCTGAGTGAAGAAAAGTGAAGAAACCAGGGCTTTCTCTACCTCACCCTATTTCCTAGAGAACAATAACAACTTGATAGCTTAGGGAACAGGATCTGGTCTTCATTGTATTTATGTGGATTAATAAACTGTTTCCCTAAGTGTTCTTACACCCAGACTTTTAAAAAAGCTTGCATTTCAAAATCTATCCCTAATCTTTTTAATATGCAGTCTTAGCGGATGTCTAGGTTAGGCCTCTTAACATTTGAGGGTAGCTAAACACACAAGCACACACACAAACTCACACATACACACTTTCTTTTACACACACACACACACACACACACACACACACACACACACACACATTCCGGAGATAGTTCAGAAAACATGAAAGTTTAGCTTTGTCCTTGGGTGCTGTTAAAGCATTTAATGTAAGGGAACGAACATTGACAAACAAAAGGAAGGCTGTCACTTTGATGCCTGTGCCCTGAATGCCAATGTAAAGGCTCATCAGCCACCAAATAGCTCTATTTCGGTACAGTTAATCTTGTGAATGCCTGTTCACGTTCGACTTTGATTTCTTTGCAGAGACTTGCTTTTGCTATTTGGACAGGTGAACACATCAACCATACAATTCTTTTAAAATAATAACTGGTTTGTGTGAGGGAGTGGGGGGAGGAAGACTTCTTAACATGTATCAGTTACCATTCTAATGTCTATTTCAATCGCTTCTTATTTATGGAATATCGGCATATTTTTATCTGTGAAGACTCTTGAGTGTCATACAATGTGGTTATTTTTGGAGGGAGGAGCTTTGGAAAAATGAATGATGGCACCAGCCATGCATAGCTAATCTTAAACTAAATATACTTAATCTTGACATTCTTCTTTAAAAGAGGAAAAATAATATATGCTCATTTCATATCTTGCTAGCCCAAGTCTGGAAAGGATTCCCCAATCTTTTTATGTTCCTGCTTTTCTCTTTCTAACTGCTATGTTAATGAGCTTTATTTTTTGGTTTTTTTATTTCCATTATATCCTCTTTAGCATCTAGTTTTGAACTTTGGATCCATTAGTTTACATTTTTTTCTTATACTTCCTCCTCAGAAACCTCAATACTGATCTCCAAACCACCACTACACCCTCTCCATCATCCATCAGTGCAATTCTCTCTGCCTTTTATCTGTTTGGACAGCCTGGACTATCCAGGCTTGAGAGAAGCTTATCTTTCACTTATGGTAAATGTTAAAAATCACAATGGTACTTCAAAGAAGAGTTACAAAAATAATCGCAGTAATATTGCTGAGAATTTTAGCCAGGAGACACTTTTTATGTCACTGTTTTTAAAGTCATGATGCCCTGTCATTAGAAGAGGCAAGGTAGCACAATTAACAGAGTACTGCCTTCATGCAATAGGCACTGGCATTGATCAGTATTGGCCAATGTGTATGCCCAGTGTTTCAGCAGCTGAGAGCTTTTCTTATGAGCAAGTATCTTTTGACAAACATTTAATTCCTAAGCACCTATTGTTTATAAAGCTCTGTCCAAAATGATGAGAATAGGTAAGGGGAAAAATAGCTATAGTCCCTGCTTTTGAGAAGTTAGCAATCTAAAAAGAGTGGTTATGATACCTAGAGAAAATAAGTGACTTTCAACCACCATTGAGAAAGTTTTGCTTGACACATAGTATGTATTTAGGAAATGCTTATTGACAAATTTCACTTATGGGGAAACAAGAGTCCTTATAGGCCTTGCTGAATAGTCAGTCATTAGTGGAAGATTGCCCATTGTCTGAAATACATTGTGAGCAATTCCTCATTCTTGATGTTTAGTGTGCCTTCCAATTTCCCTACTCTCCCTTCATTAGAATCCTTTATACAAGTCCTCAGATTTTGGCTAGCGAAAGGTTGAAGTTTTATGGCACTGGATATTTTTATTTAAAGAGAAACAGGATTTACTACTTGCATTATCGAAAAACACCTAATCTGGTCCTACAGATTCAGGTCAGTTTGTAAGACTCTGGATTGGAGGACAAATTCACAAATGAAGTACTTACCAGCAGGGATTCATTAGGAATCCAGTGGTAGTAAACAGGAGTTTACAGAGGCAGTATTGATGTGATAATATAAGCACTTCACTTTGAGTCAGGAGAGACATGGCCTTCCATTTTATTTCTCTGGGGCAAATCACAACATTGATGAGTCTCAGTGTCCTTATCAATTAAGTGGGGACAATAATATTTGTATGATTTACCTCATTATGTTGTCATAAGGATAAAATGTAAGTAATTCCACAAACATTAAATGTTATCCACCATTGTTATTGTTATCTGAAAGGCCGGCTAGGTGGTTTTTTGGCCCTTTCATGGATATCTGAGACAATGGTGTGAACTGAGGTGGATTGGAAGGAATGGTAACAGAGCCTATTTGGTGTGAACCAAATGATATGTTCTAGGTGAGAAGGGAATGGATTGTTTATAGAAAGATAGATGGTAGCAAGTAAGATAAATCAATTATCTTGGTGGTGATTCATGAAATACCAGAAATTCTGTTCTAATATATGATTAGTTTTTCCTTTTAACCATTAATCTGGAAGTGATATAAAATGAGAAAATGTATCTTGGTGTATAAGAAGTCAGAAGAAGAGGATGCACTAGAGATAGGAAATTAATTGTGGTCTACTCTCAAAAACTAGAATGGGGAGTACTCACTTGTAGCAAGAGCATTACAACTTCTAATATTGTTAATATTCTCGCACTGAGGATAAAAGGAAAAATTATCAGTGGTTTTTGTCCCATCATCACTCTACAGAAATCTTATTTTGATTCCTCATCAGAGCAGAGACATTACCATAACCTTGCCTTTTTAAAGATGATAACAGCATATGTGTTACCTTGAAATGCTCTATTCAGGTGATAAGACTTTGAATTTTGGATTTGGAGTTTTAGAAAGAGTTTTTTGTAGTCAGAGGACCTGGATTCAAATTTTGGCTCTCCCTCTTAATAGCTTTATGACTTTGATCAAGTCAAATAGTTTCTCTGGGACTTACGGTCTCTTTACTTGTAAAATGGGAGGTGAAGCTTTATATTAGGTGGCTTCTAAGTTCATTTTAAACTCAAAATCAAGGAGCAGGCACAGAGACTCACAAGATGGACACACAAATGACCTTCCATGCTATTCTGCCCTCTTTGGCTACTTTGGGGATAATGAAAAAATGGAAAAAGACAGGCTTGATGGAAGAAAGAAAAGTACAATTGATTCATCATGAAAACATGAATTTATTGATAATCTTGATGTGAAGTCTTTTCCATACCAAGCAATGGATAGGTACACCATTGGTGGGCCTGAACACAGGCTATTTTGGCATTCTAACTATAAATGAAATAACAATACATACAGTTACAAGTAAAGAAGAGGGCAATTTCTGAGTTCTTCTTGGGATAACAAATAAAGGGATTAATGGAATTCCTTCCTAGTGTATATAGATATATTATTTCATGAGACATTAAGTCATTTTGCAATGTAACATTTGCCATGAAAATAAAGAAAAAGATTACCATGGGAATGATTCTAATTTATTCACCAATACCCTTTTCAAAGAATTATGAAGTAAATAAAGCTTCTTAAAATCCTGATAATATAATATTCTACAACATTTATATACCATGACTTATTTAGCCATTCTCCAACTGATGGGCCTACACTCAGTTTCTAGTTTCTTGCCACTACAGAAAGGGCTACTATAAACATTTTCACATATGTGGGTCCCTTTCTCTCTTTTAAGATCTCTTTGGGATATAAGCCTAATAGAAACACTGCTGGGTTAAATGGTATGCACAGTTTGAATAACTTTTTGAGCCTAGTTCCAAATTGCTCTCCAGAATGGTTGTATCAGTTCACAACTTCACCAGCAATGTATTAGTGTCCCAGTTTTCCCACAGCCCCTTCAATATTCATCATTATTTTTTCCTGTCATATTAGCCAATCTGAATGGTGTGTAGTGGTACCTCAGAGTTGTCTTAATTTGCATTTCTCTTATCAATAGTGATGTAGAGCACCTTTTCATATGACTAGAAATGGTTTCAATTTCTTCATCTGAAAATTGTTTATTCATATCCTTTGACCATTTCTCAATTACAGAATCACTTGAATTTTTATAAATTTGAGTCAATTCTCTATATATCTTATAAATGATGCCTTTATCAGAACCTTTGAATGTAAAAATGTTTTCCCAGTTTATTGCTTCCTTTCTAATCTTGTCTACATTAGTTTTGTTTATACAAAAACTTTTTAACTTAATATAATCAAAAATATCTATTTTTTGTTCAATAATGTACTCTAGTTCTTCTTTGACCAAAATTCTTTCCCTCTGTACAGATTTGAGAGATAAACTATCCTTTATTTTTCTAATTTGCTTATAATATCACTTTATGTCTAAATCACTAACCCATTTCGACCTTAGTTTTTGGTATATGGTGCTTGGTGTGGGTCAATGCCTAGTTTATGCCATACTAGTTTCCAATTTTCCCAGCAGTTTTTGTCAAATAGTGAATTCTTACCCCAAAAGCTGGAGTCTTTGGGTTTGTCAAACACTAGATTACTATAGTCATTGACTATTTTGTCCTCTGAACCTAACTTATTATTAACCCACTGATTGACTACTTTATTTCTTAGTCAGTGCCAAATAGTTTTGATGCTGCTTTTTAATATAGTTTTAGGTCTGGCATAACTAGGTCACCTTCATTTGCATTTTTTTCATTAATTCCCTTGAAATTCTTGACCTTTTGTTCTTTCAGATGAACTTTGTTATTATTTTTTTCTAGATCTATAAAATAATTTCTTGGGAGTTTGATTGGTATGGCACTGAATAAATAGATTAATTTAGGTAGCATTGTCATTTTTATTATATTTGCTCTGCCTACCTATGAGCATTTCATATTTTTCCAAGAGATTAGATCTGACTTTATTTGTGTGGAAAGTGTTTTGTAGTTGTGTTCATATGGTTCCTGACTTTACTTTGGCAGATAGACTCCCAAATATTTTATTATTATTGACAGTTATTTTAAGTGGAATTTCACTTTGTATCGCTTGCTCTAGGACTTTGTTGATAATATATAAAAATGTTGATGATTTATGTGGATTTATTTTGTATCCTTCAGCTTTGCTAAAACTGTGAGTTGTTTCTAGTAGTTTTTTAGTTGATTCTCTAGGGTTCTCTGAGTATGCCATCATATAATCTGCAAAGAATGATAATTTGGTTTCCTCATTACCTATTCTAATTCCTTTAATCTCCTTTTCTTCTCTTATTGCCAAAGCTAACATTTCTAATACAATATTGAATAGTAATGGTGATAGTGGGCATACTTGTTTCACCCCTAATCTTATTGGGAATTGTTTTCATTTGTCCCCATTACACGTGATGCTTACTGATGGTTTTAAATTGATGCTATTGATCATTTTAAGGAAAACTCCATTTATTCCTATACTCTTTAGTGTTTTTTTTTTAATAGGAAAGGGTGTTGGATTTTATCAAATGCTTTTTCTTCATCTTTTGAGATAATCATATGATTTCTGTTAGTTTGGTTATAATATAGTCAATTATGCTAACAGTTTTCCTAATATTGAACCAGCCCTGCATTCCTGGCATAAATTTTACTTCCAGTGGAGATACTTTTGTATGGAAAGGTACATACAGTTTTATAACTCTTTTGGCATAGTTCCAAATTGCTCTCCAGAATGGTTGGATCATTTCACAACTCTACCAATAATGCATACTAACACCTTTTTTAAAGCATTCTTTTAAGGTTGTTTTTTGATTACTCTCATTAAAAAATATTATATACATGGTAAAGTAGTCATATAAGTATGCTGGTAATTCTTGATATTCTCTCTTTTTTCCCCTTCTTATATTATATTAAAAATATTAGACTTTCACCCCTCATAATTTCATATCTTCCCCTCCTTCAAAATCTAGTGAATTGGTTGCTCACTACTTTCAGAATTGTGTTGCATCTAGCCTGGATGTCCTTCAAGTATACTTTGTCTTATCCATTGACATTTCCTGTTTTTATTCCTGTTTTATTTTATTTTATTATTTTAGTAATGTTTTTACCTGCACTATAAATGGCACTCCCCTATAATTTGAAACTATGATATCAATCCTTGGTGCACTGCAGAGACTACTGGATGAGATCTGTCAGCACTCACTAGAATAGAATAGGTGGACACCTTATAGAAAGGAGTTCTTAACCTCTTTTGTGTTTCATAAGCTCGTTTGAAGCCTATGGATTCCTTTTCAGCATAATGCTCTTAAATGAATAAAATAAGATTCATAGGATTATAAAAGAAATCAATTAAATTATAATAACATTATCAAAATATTTGAAAAAGCAAACAAACATATTAATGGAATACAGATTAAGAACCTCTGCTGCAGAGTTTGTCCATCAGTGTATGTACATATGTGTCTATATGTACACACACATACACAGAATACATATATGTATGCATCTCTCTCTTTCTATGTATGTATAACCATATCTAATCATGTATCTGTTTTTCTTTTTTTCTTCCTTCCTTCTTTCCTTCCTTCTTTCTTCCTTCCTTTTTTTCTTTCTTCCTTTCTTTCTTCCTTCCTTCCTTTCTCTCTCTCTCTCTCTCTCTCTTTCTTTTTCTTTCTTTCATCTATGTATTACATTTCTAGCTAGGATTAAGATCTATAAATAGAAACAAAAAAATCTAGCATTTACATAATGCCTTAAGGTTGAAAAAAGAGCTTCTTGAATATCTCATTTGATTTTCACAACAGTATTAGAAGATACTATTATTATGGCTATTATTATGACTATTTTATAGACAAAAATCCTGAATTACATAAAGGTTACTGACTTGCCCAGAATCATAGTGCTACTAATTGCCTAAGGACAGATTTGAATAAAATTGAGCCCAGGATTAAACATGAGGATGACAGTGTGTTGAATTACTTTTGGGAAATTGTAAAGCCCTTTTAGTGACTTCAAACTTCTCTCAAAGATGGATTTGTATTTCTTTAGACCAATATTCTGATGCTATTATTCTATATCTATGAATCATGGAATTCTACAGTTTTCAGAGAATTAAAAAAGGACTATTATTTAAATGTATTTAATTATATAAAAGAATGGGAGTTTATTGTACCTGAAATAATGGGCCCTGGACACATAAAGAAAGACTGTTTAGGTGATTGTAATTTCACATTCTGTTCAGCTTTCTAGACTTTTGATTAGAATGAAACTTTTTTTGCTTAGTAGAATAGAAAATCTAGAGAGACATCTCTCCTTCAGCTCTCCCTTTGGCCAAATTATGGCACAAATTATGATTGTCAAAAATGTCACTTTTTGTTTCCATTTTAGAAAAGTCACTATTTAAAAAAAATTGATTTCCTAAGAGATGGAGGATTTGGGTGAACTAGACCTTTATCTATTGCCAATTGTTATTTGAAAAGTAAGATGTTTTTCCCACCCATCCCATCTTCAAATAACTTTTATTTACTTACAAGACCAGGATTGATATTACTTATTCAATACTTATTTATGTATATATATACATATATGTACATACATATATATACACACAGGTACATATGTGTTTGTATACTATATGTGACAGGATTTCTTTTTCTAATAACTAACCGAAACATGTTTTTGGAAAAGTAAGAAATTATCTTTTCTTTATGCATCATACTATCTTGTTCTTTCCCATCCTCCTTCATCTTTCATAATCCCATAACAAAGGTTAAAAATAGTTTCATGCATAAGATCAAAATTTCAAATTGCCTCAATCCTGTACATTTTGGATCAATTTGGGAGCTAGGTAGCCACTTTATATATCTGTAGTATTTCAAACTTAGACATGCTCAAATTATGGAGGATGGCAAGTACATCACTCACATTTTACCTGTGCAATTAAATCCAAGCAAATTGTCTTGCAATTCTTTAATAGATTGTTCTTAAAAATAACCTCTAGAATTTCATAGGACCACAGATGTAAAACTAAAAGAGACCTCAAAATTCATTTAGCCTAAGCTCCTATTTTCCAGATGAAAAAACTGAGGCCAGGGTAAGTGACTTTTTAAAATGATTTGTGTGGGGTCACTAAGGGTACTTCAGAATCAGGATTTGCACTGAGATCATCTGATTCCAGAGTCAGTACTCTGTTCACTAAACTACAGTTAGTCTGTATTCATGTAATACCAAAACTTTGAAGAAAAACTGTGATGGAATGTTAGTAACCTATATATCTGAGGAACATTCAGATATCTGAGTCATAGAGAGAAAGCTTTTGAAGATGTGAACATTTTTGGTTTTGATCTCAATGCTTCCGCTTTGGTAAAAGACAATCAGATTTGTTATTAGCAGTAATCATTTACTAGTGATAGTTGGTAAAAGTAAATTGTGCTTTGGTTTCTAATAATGTCTTCTCAAGAATTTGAGAAGACTTTGTGGTCAGGTTTTATTTTCACAGAAAAACCAGAAAACTTCTTGGGCACAAATTTATTCTGAGTTTGGGACTGTATGGACTTTGAGAACCACAAAACTAAGCTTCCAAACTGCAAAACATATGTTAATTAAAATCAACAAACTTCCCATCAAATGCAGATAGTTCTATGAACTTTCAAAATTCTAAATGTTGCCTCCTTTGTCCACTTCTACCTGGCTCAAGGTACTGTAATAGTGGTTGAACTGCAATTCAACTCCAATTAATATTTGATTGCAGTGGGGTAGGGAAATTCTTTTTTGGAAAGTAAATTATAAGCAATTTTGTTTTCATATCAGAAATAATTTTTCACTTAATAGTATTTTATCTTTTCCCAGTTTCACATAAAGATCATTTTCAACATTCATTTTTGTAAGATTTTGAGTTCCAAATTTTTTCCCTCCTTCCCTTCCCTTTCCTCACCCTAATACAGCAGCAAGCTGATATATGTTTATTCATGTTAAATATATTTTGATATTAGTCATATCATGAAAGAAGAATCATAACAAAAGGGAAAAACTATGAGAAAAAAACCCAAAAAACAAAATTAAAAAAGTGAAAGCAACAATTGAAAACAAGTTCTAATTTGCATTTAGTCTCCATAGTTCTTTCTCTGGATGTAGATGGCATTTTCCATCACAAGTCTTGGAATCATAAATACAATTTTAAAAAAAGTAGTTATTGAAATGAGAGAGAAGAAGAAATGAAAATGAGACAGGTGAAGTGATTTGCCCAGTTGGCATCACAAGTTCATTACTTCTTCCATTTTCCCTTCAATCTGTACACAAACATGTATATAGATAATCCACAAATATGGGAGGCGATGGTGATCAACTGAGAGGTAGTGGGAAAAGAACTGGCTTCAATCAACTAGCTCTGTGGTCAAGTTTCTTCATCTATAAAATGGGGATAAAAACAATAGCATCTACCTCTCATGGTTGTTGTGAAGATAAAATGAGATAATATTTTAAAGTATTTTGCATTCTTAAAACACTAAATAAGTGCTAGTTAATATCATTTTTGTTGTTTTTATTGCCTCTTTTCAATAGACTATAAGCTTCTTGACTGTAGGAATTGTTTCATTTTAGTCTTTCTAGTTATCTACAATGCCATAGCAGGCATTAAAGAATACTTGCTGAATTTAGCATGTTGAAGTGTTGTTTTCTTCTCCTCTACATATGTAATATCCTTGTTTCCCTGATCTTACAAAGGAAGTGCTTGATCTTAATGTGAATGTCACAGTCTCTGTTACAAAACAAATAGGCATTACCCATACAAATGGAATTTTTCAGAAGGCACAAAGACTTAAGCTATTTTTCTTGGGACTTCTCCAGGACATGTTAACAAATCTGAATCAAAGAAAAGCCATCTGTTGACATTTAGATCTTCCTGAGGTTATAAAAAAGAGATTAAATTCATATTTGTGTACATCATTATTATAATTATTTCACTTGACTGGAACCAAGAGGTGCTGCAGTATAACAGGGATCTTCCTTTGGCCAGCACCCTGAGAGGATGTGAACTGACAAGATTTGGGGCTTGAAGTTTGAGATGAGAAGCCACAAATTATTAGGGCCTTTGGGATAAGGGATTTAGGATATGGGTATAGACATAGAAATCTGGGGCTCTGAAGGCACCTTGTTCCTTTTCTGGTGACTTGTTGGATTGTTGGAGCAATCAAAAATAGAGTAGAATCAGAGAATCATTAAGGCAGTGGTGAAAGACAAGAGTTCTACTTGATTTCATACTTTACTTCTGACCTTGGATAAGTCATTTACCTTCTCTATATTTCAGTTTCCTCATCTTAAAAATAAAGATAATGGACAATATGATTTCTAAGTCTAGTTCTAAGTCTATTATTCTGAATTAGAATGGACCTTAGAAGTCAATTATTTTAATGGCTGCCTAAAGGATGAAGCATTTCATCATTTCAACATTATTTCAATGTTGGGTTATAGTGATGATGGGTATACAGTGATATACCCAACAATATACACATTTTTCAACACTATATCCCCAAGCAATCATGTTTGGATATTTCCAAAATATGGAAGAAACTTCCTACATTATCACATGCTTTTGAACAGCAGTGGTTATAGGGAATTTTTTTTCTTACATATAAAGCCAAAATCTGCCTCCCTGCAACTTCTACCTAATGATTCTAATCCTCTTGTATAAATAATACCAAAGGGGGAAGGATAATTGTGCTAAGTCAGCCACTTGTGCTGAGTCAGTCTGAGTGACCCCATGTTTAAAACCTTGATTAAACTTTGGGTACATGAGCAACCAGACTGAAGGAGAAAATAGCCTTATGCATGGCGCTAATCTCATCTCATACTGTAATGGGGAAGAAACTATGGCAGCACCAATTCCATCTCATGATTACCATGATTAGTGTACCAACTAACATACCTTGGCACTTAATATGGAAGTTGTTTACTCCTTTCTATAGAAATAACCTATCTACTACATTAGATGCTTCTGTGTTGCTTCCATGACCACTTTCTGGGGATAGGTAGCCCATTTGCTTACATTTGCCTGCTTAGTTTTTGTTTGTTGTTGTTTAGCTGTTTTACAGTCATGTTTGACTCTTCATGATCCCATTTGAGATTTCTTGGTGAAGATATAGCAGTGGTTTTCCATTTCCTTTCCCAGTTTATTTTACAGATGGGGAAACTGAGGCAAATAGGATTAAGTGACTTATCTAGTTACATAGCTAATCAATGTCTGAGGGCCAGATTTTGGACTCAGAAGAGGGTTCTTTCTGTCTCCAAACCTGGCACTCTGTCAGTCACTTAGTCTCATGCCAACTTAGTTTCTTCACACTAAATGCTGGTTTCCCAAAACACCATTATTAATAACTTGCAAACCTCTTCATCAAAGAACTAGAAGCAGCAGATATGATAGAATTTGCTGGAGTATACAAGATTCAATGAACTCTTCAGCTGGGAGTAAGTTCCCAAAGTTCACCCAAAGAGAAGAAGAATAATCTTATCAAAGGGATTCTACTCCTTAGGCATGGAAGTATTGGAAATCAAAGGAAATGATGGGGACCATTTTCCCTCACAAGTCTTTGGATCCAGTCTTTCACAGATAAATCTGCATCTTGCCTTGATTTCTCTTGAAGTCATTTCTCAAAATATGTCTCCAACAAACTGAAGCAAATCCTTCTTCTAGTCACATAGTATATTGGCTTGCTGTTTTCCCAAATAATTAAGGGTTCCCTTATGCATATAAAATATGTCAGTGGGCTGCCCTTTGGGAAAAACATCCAGACTTGAGTGAAAGCAGAAGTAGGCTAGCAAACATGCATTTTATGAAGTACTTCTCATAATGCTGGGCACTTTGCATTTTTTTTTTAGAACATTAAATTATTTTTGGTTCTTCACAACAATCCTGTGAAATAAGAAGGGAAATTTTTATTATCAGCTGTATTTTATAGGTTAGAAACCTCTGAGTCTGTGATAGGTTAAGTGACTGGCCCAAGGTTACACTTCTAATGAATAACAGGTCTTTGAAATACCAATTAAAGAATCCTTACTACATGTGTTAAATATAATAACATCGAGTAACATTATCCTCATTTTATCAGTAACAGCTGTCAGCTCTAGAATCTTCCCATTATACCTGAAATATAGCAATAATCAATAATAATAAGATGATGATGATGATGATTATAATTAATGAGTAACAGTTCTTTGAATTGTCAACTCAAAAATCTTTCCAAATATACTTCACATATCCTTATTATGTAGTTGAGGAATAGAAAAGAAGATTTATCATATTTATACTTTCTATCATTATTAAGTATTATATAGACAGATAATAGTTCTTGTAAAAACTACTAAAAAAGGGGAAGATTATCTGGGTGAGTTGTTATATTATAAGCTCAAGAGTATCCAGAGTGTGATAGAGCAGCCTTAAAAGCTAATGATAGCCTAAAGTCTACATCAATTAATTAGAGTCTGCTAAGCTACATTAAGAGAGATATACAGAACTAGGATATGCAATCTATAAAGGCAGACTTGAAGTCAGGAAGATCTGGAACAATTGTTGCTATATACATTTGTAAGATATTTCTTACTAGGAGATCTCCACTCCAATAAAATCACCAGTCCTTTTATCTCCCCCTGCATCCAAAAGAAGTAAAATGGGATGCTTTTGAATTTTCCATTAATAGAGGTCTTTGACTAAAGGTGGATGACATTACTATTGCATGGGTTTCTTGGTCAAGGATGAGTTGGACTAGAATATCTCTGAGGTTCTTTCCAACTCTGCACTTCTAATGCTGATTGGATAAGCATCTATTATCCAAGAACTAGGAAGTACCATATTGAAGGCAAACTTCACAACTGTGGTATGACAAGGGATTATTATATTGTTTACAACCCAAAGTATGTGATTGTTGACCTTCAAAAAAAACCAAATACCTTTAACTACCTGGAATGGTGGACCATAAAGGAAGAGCTGCGATTTCATTCAGGATTCAGAAGAGATGAAGTTCTTTAGGAATACTAGGTCTGATTTGGAGGCATATCAAGTATTATTTTTATTGGATTTCTTCAGACATCTTATGGTTTTTATGGGGGAGATCCTGCACTTATTTTAATCCTATTGCATTCTCTAGGCATGCGGCTCTCTTCTAACCATGAGGATGTTTATTTCAGGTGGCTTTACTTGGAAGAGTTTGCCTTTCTGAATGGATTTCATATTGGATAGTTCTGAAGTTTGGATACATGTTTTATGATATTTAAATGTTTGTGGCTGGTGAATGAATTGTGTAATGATGCCAGTATCTTAGACTCAATATCTAAATAGGACCATTAACAACATCCTATTGCCATAGCAACTTCCAGTCTCCTCCAAGCACACACACACACACACACACACACACACACACACACACACTTCACTGTCTAGAAGATGTGTGTCAGTGGTCTGGAGAAAATGCAGATCAGTTCATAACTATCACTGTTGCTGGTAAGATACCTCCCAAGGAATACTTTGCTAATGATAGGACAATGATTTAATACTCTGCTTGTACTCTCTCTTGAGTCTAATTCAACTTACTGGTTCCTTCAAACACTGGTGAAAGATACCAGCATTCATGCTCTTCTGCTAACAAAGGTGGGTGAAACCTCTCAATGATTACTTGACTAATGGTGTCTGGGTGGAACAGTGCTACAAGTACTGTACCTGGAATCAGAAGACCTGAGTTCAAATCCAGACTCAGACACCGGCTGTATGATTCTGGGCCAAATTAATCTTACCTTCTATTTTTCTTACTTTTTGTAAAATGGGAATAACAAAAGCATCTAACTCATTAGGTTGCATGGAAGATCAAATGAGATAATATTTGTAAATTTGTAGCTTTTTAGCACAATATAAATAGTATCATCCTCCTCCTCCTCATCATCATCATTATCAACTAGGAATGGAAATCATTTTTATCCTTAGACAGGATATGCTACTTCAGGTATCTACTTGACAAAGGAAAGTAAAATCCTATTTAATATCAGCAATCTAGAACAGGTTAATGCAGACCTGCATCTGATTGCTTGAGGGCCTTCCTATCACAGCAATAATCTCCCCTTCTTCCACATTTTTCCCCCTAAATTTACTATGACATGCTAATCTAATTATAGTCCATGCAGAGATTGTGTAATCATTTATTATGCTTTGTATAGGGAGGCATTGGGCAGCATAGATATTACTGTCTTTTACTCAAGTTGACCCTAAGTGTCCTGAAAAGGTCAATGATCTCTCTTTAAGAATACAACTTATCTATCCTCTGGGAATGGTTTAGGAAATGGGGAAAATAGAAAACATGCTTATGTGAAACTCCTAACTTTATGTGCCTTCACTATTGATTTATACTTGTCCAAATCCCATGAGTCAGCAACCGTAATTGGCTTGTCTTGTAGAAGTGCAGACTAAGTAGGACTGCAAAGCCCAATCAAAATAGTAAACTCAAAGAGTTAGTCTTGAGTACACGCTGGATGATTTTTTTTATGATAAAGACATTAACAATCCCAGAAGAGAACAGGGTGGGAATTGAAGGACAGAATAGGAGAAAATGATTATGATGATGATGATGCTAACTTTATATCAAGCCCTTTCTATTCAGTACCTCATCCCTTATATTGGGATTTTCTGAATTTTTAACATAAAAACTGTAATCTTGAATTTACCATGATAATTTGTTTCACTTGCTCATTAATAACTACTGAGTAGAGACAATTAACCAAGCTTTCAAGAATATCAGGGTTCTAGACAAATAGTTCTATTCAGCTATCTCTAATTTTTGTTTTTCACAATTGTAAAAGAACTAAAGTGATATTAGAGGTCATTTGGATAAGCAGCGGTTCATATTGTAATTAGGATAGGCCTAGAAGATCTATGGATATTTTGGGAACCTTGTAATGGCCAACAATTGCCTCCAAGACCTGAGGACTATCATAAATACATTGTAGTCTTCTTTCTAGCATTTTCTAGCTATGGTGGGATCCTTGAAGCTACAATTCAAAAAATGATCTTATCTGGGATATTCAAGGGATCTAAGTAATGTAATAGAAAAAGTAAAGTACTTAGTGTCAGAAATACCTCATTTCAAATCCTAACTCAGATATGTGACTCTGGCCAAATCAATTAAATTCATTGAATCTTGGTTATCTCATCTATAAAATGGAGACAATAATAGCACCTACTATACAGAGTTCTTTTGAGAATCAAATAAAATTACATATATAAAGTACTTAGCAAATCTTAAAGTGCCATGTAAATGATAGTTATTATTACTAACATTGCTATTAAGAATTAGTTAAAAATCACATGGGAGGCCATATCTGGCTCTTTCCTTTGATGGTTTCCCTGGAACTCCTTGGCTTTTCTAATTTCATGGACTTTCACCTATCCTGGCTGGAGTTCATTGGGAGTTTTAACAATCTCTAGAATACATGGCCAGTGAATTGTTGTACTTAAGAGTATTTATACAGACGAAATAATAGTAGCATGGTTTAAATGAATAGGGCTCTAGACTTGGAGATAGAAGCACCTGGATTGACATCCTACATCAACAACTTACTACTTTTCAGTTCTAAATCTATTATGAATATGAGATTCAAGGACAATTTTAGGTGGTGTTCAAGGGAGGGCATAGTTGCAATAAGAATGGTGGTATGTTAACACAGAAGTCTCATCCTTAAATGCTTTCTAGTTTCTTAAAGATTATTATTCAGGCGGCTTTGAAGTAGAAAAGGAGCAGCTTCTTTATTCAGCCTGTAGTTATACTTTTGGTATTAAGAGAAGCTAAACCATGATCTACTTGTCTCAGCAAACATTTCCATTTCAAAAATAATAAAACAAAAGTAAATCCAAGTCCTTTTCAATTAAACATTATAGTGGAAAGAAAATAACTTGTAGTGTGATTCCTTTTAAAATCCAATCCATCTTTCTTATTCATTTATTCATCATTTGCATTGAACACTAAGGTAAATGATGAAGGTAAACTGAAGGACAATCTAATCCCTGCCAGTAATTTCACCTTCCTAGCCAGGAAAGGAGAGTGGGTACACCATCCCAAGCCTTCCCATTTGAATGACTCCACACTCTTTTCCTGTAAATGAATAATAATGTCAGCAGTGACTTCTTCAATTACAAAGAAAAATGACTATTGATGTATGGGGACAGTTAAGGTCTTAGACTAGCAAACTGATATTGCTGATTGAAAAGGAATCCTGGGTCTGTAGAGTTTCCAATGGATGTCCTACCATTTCACAGTAATTTTGAACTAGAAAGTAGTTTTGTGGATTGCAATCAATGAGCAGGACAGGACCTTCCCTGTACAAAGGAATATGATTACATAAGTGCAATATAAGCAGCTCAGGGATAAGGCAAAAGAATACTCAGAGATGGTGATGGGGATGGGGGAAGGGTTTAATGGTGGGCAGTAAAGGACTCAACCTTTGCAGAGTTTCATTAAGATGAATTTCAGTAAAACTTCCCTTGGCCAAAGATTCCATTTTCACAGAATTTGTGAATTTTCTTCGAAAAATTCAGGAAGGATAGGCGTGTGTCTGTGTGTGTCTGCTCTCAGATTCTACATTGGGAAGATCAATTCAATAACAGACATGATGGCTTATAGTATTTTCTTCTGTTTGACTGAATAGACTGTGTGAATTATAAAATTGTGGCTTTCATTTGCCATATTGATCTGAATATATCATAGATTTAAAATGAAATTTCTTTGAAAGGAATACATGCACTTACAGATACATATTAAACAGATATGCAGACAGACAGCTAACTAGATAAATAAATAGAATGATAAATAGATAAACAGATCTGTGTATTTTTAAGTAGGATTCTTGTCACTACTGCCTCATTTTGGAGCACAGGAGCCAGATCCCAGATCTTTGTCAGAGTTAGTGCATTGGAGTTCTAATTCTGATGCTGCCACATTTATATAATACATGACAATTTATACAGTGCATTCATTTCTTTTTTCTCTTGTTGCTGCTTAGATTCCATTTACACTATTAACTGTCATAATACAAAATCATTTTAATTTCTATCAGATACTTTGGTCTCTTCTCTGGATTCCTTTCAAATTCTCAGGGAAATAAATTTAGCATTTAAATTCAAAGATCTAAGTGGAGCTGAGGTAAAGACAATTCTTTCAATTTCCCTCTTCATAATGCTTTCTGGGTTTTTTTTTGCTTTTTCAAAATTTTAATAGTATTTAATTTTTTTCCCAAATATATGCAGAGATAGTTTTCAAAATCCATCTTTGCAAAACCTTGTGTTCCAAAATTTTCTCCTCCTCTCCTTTTCCTTCTCCTCAAAATAGCAAGCAATCTGAAATAGGTTAAATGTGCAATTCTTTTATACATATTTCTGTATTTGTAATGCTGTGCAAAAAAAAATCAGATCAAAAGGGTAAAAACATGATAAAGAAAAAAATCAAGCAAACAACAACAAAGGTGAAAATACTATACTTTGATCTGCATTCAGTCTTCATAGGAAGACTCTCTCTGGATGTGGATGGCTCTTTTCATCACAAATCTATTGGAATTGTCTTGAATCACCTCATTGTTGAAAAGAGCCAAGTCTGTCCAACTGATCATCACATAATCTTCTTGTTACTGTAGATGATGTTTTCTTGATTCCGTTCATTTCACTTAGCGTCAGTTCATAAGTCTTTCCAGGATTTTCTGAAATCAGTCTGCTCATCATTTTTTATAGAATAGTAAGTATTCTATTACATTCATATACTGTAATTTATTTATCCATTTGCCCACTGAGGGGCACACGATGCTTTCTGTTGACATAGAATCAATTCAAGAATGACACTGAAAAGACCCAATTGGATCTGACAACACATGTCACTGAAGGTTGTTTTTTTTTTTTTTTGGTTTTTATTTTTTTAGTTTCTAAGTTCCTTTTCCTGCTTTAAATTTTTAATGCTCTAATATTATCACCTAGGAGCAAAAATGGGAAAGAAAGTCCATTATTTCAAAAGACTGTGTCATCCCTGTCTTTCTTCCTCTAGCATTCTAATTCTCAGTGATAACTAGCTCTTGGAAGGAGATTTTTTTTTTTTTTTGCTTTTTGCTGAGGCAATTGAGGTTAAGTGACTTGCCCAGGGTCACACAGCTAGGGAATGTTAAGTGTCTGAGTCCATACTTGAACTCAGGTTCTCCTGACTTCAGGGCTGGTGCTCAATCCACTGTGCCACCTACCTGCCCGTCCTGAAAGGAGTTTTTACAGTTTGGAGCAACAGATTTTATTTATCAAAATATGAAGAGTGGGATGTGACTGTGGGACAACAGGAAACTCCTCAGAGACAGGGACTTTTGGGAATCCTATTCTAATATACACCCCAAGTGTTTCCATTAGGTTGTGAACTCCTTCAGAGTGAGGACTTTCTTCCCCCCTTTTTAGACCCAGTGCTTAGAATGATACCTGGCATACTAATAAGTGCTTAATAAATACTTGTTGACCAGTTGAGACTCTCTGTTGCAAAGAATGTTCTGACCTGCATAGGTATAGTGATGGGAGTTCCTTTTATCTGTGGAAGCACATTCTTCTGATTCCCATAGCAGAACATTTTCCTTTTTTCCCCCTTGAGAATCAGCTTAACTCTATTCAGAGAGATTTGTAACCAGAAATTGAACTAACCAAGGAGGAAAATTTTTGACCACAACAACATATAAGACATTTGACTAAGAGATTTAAATGGAAGGAAAACTTAGTCAGACACAAATATGAAAAGACAATTACCGACTTTGGTTCATGTGACATCTTTCTGGCAAAAAGTTTAAAGTATTTACAAAAGATGTCTATTTTGGGAGGTGGGCAGGAGGGGAAAGACGAGGCTAAATGCAGAGGGAGAGGGTAAGTTCACTTATGACAACACTTGTAAGAAATTTCTGATATAGAAATGGCCACCATTGATATAGGTGAGTAGATCTTTTCTAGCTTTTGTCTTAGAGTTATGAATGGAACATTGAAAGGTTGAGTAAATTCCCTAAGGTCATGTGGTCAATAAATGTCAGAGCTGGTATTTGGATTCTTATCTCTTTGACTCCAAAGCTTGCCTACTACATTATTTCAGGTGATAATATCCCATGACACTAAATCCCAGGGATAAAATCCCATGACAGAAAAGGGAGAGAAGGATTCATAGGAAGAAATGACTCTTATATTGGATCTCAACAATCCAATAGTAATCAGGACTTCAAACCATATAAACTGAGCTCTGGTACCAAGTTCAGTTATATGTGCCTCTCATAGGAGTCAATCATATTAGTCATATGATGCTTTTATGACAGAAGTTGGATGTCAAAGAATCTAATGATAGCTGATGCAGGCTGTGGCCTTGCCATTATATTTAGGAATTTCCCACTTTCTGGGTCTGGAAATGCATTGCAAATGAGCTGGAAAGTTGAGCTGCCCGTCATCATGTGGGCTTCAGTCTATGTAAAGGGGATGCCTGGTTTTGCTCCTCTCCAGGATATTGAAGCAGCAAACAAAACTCTGTAGGACTTCAGATCCTGCAAAGCCTCCTTCAGGCCTGTCTGCCTAAAGAACCACATCCATCATTGTCAGCTGTGAATTCACAGCTTTCGTCTTGGCCCTAACATAAACTTTGACTACTGCTGCGGTTTGAGAGTTTGTAAGAAGCCATAAAATACAAGTGGACGTTCCGTTTACTTGCAGCTTATACACGTCAGCACCTGACTAAATAAGAGGAGAAAAAAATAAACTGACAATGATTAATATCACTAATGACTTGTTTTGCTTATTTTCTAAAGTTGTAATTTGAGCCTTTGGGTTTAAAATAGGCAGAGAAGTTAACATTTGGAAAAAGTAGGAAGTAATATGCCTAGAGGAAAGAGGCCTGGTGTCAAGAGACTCCTGTTTGACTCCTGTCTCAGACATTGACTTGTCATGTGGCCTTAGGTGAGGGATTTAACTTCTGAGAACCTCAGTTTTCTAGGTGGCATAGTGGATTGAGAGCCAGGCTTAAGTCAGGAAATCTCATCCTCCTGAGTTCAAATCTGGCCTCAAACACTTTCTAGTTGTGTGACCCTGGCCAAGTCATTTAATCCTCTTTGCCTCAGTTTCTTCATTTGTAAAATGAGCTGGAGAAGGAAATAACAAAGAACTCTGGTATCTTTGCCATGAAAACCTCAAATGGGTTACAATGAAAAATTTCCTGAACAGCCACAAAATAGGAACAGTAATGCTGCAATACATACTTTAGAGAATAGTGATGAGTAAAGGTTTTTGAAAACCTTAACATGTTATAGTTAGAAAAAGTAAATAGAGAGCTGGGCCTAATACCAAGACTGCTTAAGTTTAAATCTGGTCTCAGGCATTCACTAGCTCTGTGACCTTGAGCAAGTTACTTAATCTCTGGCTCTGTGACCTTGAGCAAGTTACTTAATCTCTGCCTCAACTTCCTAAATTGTAAAATGAGGATAATAATAGCACCTACCTCCCAGTTGTTCTGAGAATGAGTGAGACAATAATTGTAAAAAGCTTAGTATAGTGACTGGCATATAAGTGGCACTATATAAATGCTAACAGTTACTACTGCTACTACTATTATTTAAAAATGTGACTTGTTCTTCACTAACCCAATTTATCCCCTATTGTTACTTGTCTTTATCATAGTTACATTTTTGGTGAAGTTTAGTATATACATAGCACTTTTTAAGATGAAGAAATATAAAAGGTATATCATGTGAAGAAAAACTATGCTTATTTAGCAATAATGACAATAATACTTAGAATTTATATAATACTTCAAAGGTTACAAAGTACTTTACAAATTTAGTTTCATTTTATTTTCACAAGCACTCTGTTAGAGGTGTTACTATTATCTCCATTTTGCAGATTAAAAAATTGAGACAGAGATTAAGTGATTTGGCTAGAGTTATTTAGTTAGAAATTGAGGCAGTTAGTTAGCTGGATAGTGAAATAGAACAATGTATGGATAAATAGATGAGTGTATCTGTTTATATTTATTTACTATTGTCATATTTTGGAGCAGAAGATTTAGACTCCAAAGTTTTGACAAGATGCTGAATTTGGAGTCAGAGCACGAGTTCCAATATTTATGTTATCACTTATTTAAACAAAATATGATTTTCAGAAAGTCACTTACATACTTTGACTCTCAGGTTTCTCAATTATTAAGAGTCTATGAGGTTGGATTGAACTCAGGTCTTCCTATCTTCAGGTTCAGGGCATAACATATAATTAGAGGCCGTATGGTGTAGTGGATAGAAAATTGTACTTGGAGTAGGATAATCTGGGATCAAGTTCTTGATGAATATGACCACAGACCTTGACCATCACTCATAGTTTTGCCCCTTGGGACCAAATGGGACAAATCTAATATAAATGAGTTTAAAGAGGAAACTACTTGGGCAATCTATATCAATGTCATTCATTTTGTGTGGGAAACTTGGTGTAGGAGATATTGAAAGGAGACATTAATAGGTCTGTAGCTCTTTCTATCATTTTGCAATGCTATCACTGTAGCACGAATGAATGCCCTGGTTAATGCTCTCAAAAACATCAATAATGTAATAGAAAAGACCAGTTCTCATTAGATCATACTTTAAATTAATTGCTTAGTTCCCAAATGTGATGATGTAGTATTTCTTCTGGCACAGTAATATTTCATCACTTATGTATAGCATGGTCATTTCTTGATTGATGAGTATGAACTCTGTTTATATTTCCATAGTACAACAAAAAAGTGCTGCTTTGAATATTTTGATATATATATGTATATATTCACACATATACACTAGTAGTGAATAGCAATGAGTGAGATCTCTGGATCAATGGGTGTGGACATTTTATATACTTTATATATACTTTTCATCTCTTTAGATTTTTCTCTTTCCATGATCAACTCAGGTTGATGAATTTTTCTCCTCACTCCAGCTCCACCCTAATCTCTTATTTTAAGTAACATTATTTTGCTGCATTCCTTTTCAAGAAGTTTTTCCTTTACTTTGTTCTCATTTCTCTTTCTCATCTGTTTTGAATTGTATTTGCTGTTTCATTGGTGGGCTATATACCCTTACTTATTTGATGTTTATTCTCTCTGTATTCCTCAGAAAGACAGAGCTTTTTGGGAAAGTGATGAGTTTGAACTCTCTTTTCAATCTATAATTGAATTGTAGATCTTACCTTATTATTCCCTACTCCTTGCTGTTTTCTCTTTCTTAGAAATATCAGTTCTTCAAGGAAGCAGTGTCAAATGAATGCAGTGTTATGTAGTAGGAGGAGTCACTTTATGTCACTGAGTCATGAGGTCTTGTCCTCCCCCATTCTCTTACCATGATCACTGAGCCCTCAGAAGGCCAGCTTTTCCTATCTCTGGTTCTTTGATGCTTTTTCTACTCTAGATAATATCCAGACAGATGGAAAAAGAGCTTCCATTCCAAAGAAAAGAAGACAGGAAAAATAATTTCTTTTTCCTTTCCATTTTTGGGTAGGATCAATGTCTTAGGTTTGGGCTAAGTTACTGCCAGGGAAATGTAGGAGAGAGAACTATGAAAGAACCCCCACAGCTGGATCCTAAAGCATGAGGCTGTGAAGTTGCTTATACTCACTATACATGGCACAGAAATTAGGAAGGGGAATGAAAATGCTGAGTGTGAACTCAGCATATAAATTCTCCAACACTATTTCATTTAAAATAAATTTGTGTAGTATTTTGGGCTTCTTGTGAATTGAGCTTTATTTATACTTTATATGATGTATTTCTTTTTTCTGAAATTTTTACTTGGAGAGGTTTGAAATAATGATTTATCTGCTATCTTTCTAAACACATGATGATTATTTTTATTTTTGCAAGCCAATTGATCACTCTAGCAAATCATTTCACTGTTCTATGCCAGGCATTATTTACAGTTACCACCTGCATTGTGGGATATCCTATTTTATTCATTTATTTTATAGCTTCTGAATTCATTAGGACAGAAGGTTTGATATCATGAAAATTCTACCAGACACTGAAGCTGCCAACAAATTTGTATGAACAGCTTTTATTCAACCCTATTTCTTTTTCAAACTTTGTTTTTAATTTATGAAAGAGTGCTGCACATCAAGCTTATAGAAGCTACATCCGCTGCGCACTGAACCTGAGCTAGAAAAGTCAAGGAGAGTTGAGTTTATAAACTAGCTTTAGACATTCAATTTTTTGGCTGTGTAACTCTTAGCAAATCACTGAACCTCTCTGACTCTCCCTCAGCTTTTTTCATCTATAAAATACAGAACTTTCACATACTGTTTTTGAAAGTCTCTTCCAGTTCTAAGTTTTTAATTCCATTCTCTATTTGGAGTGGCAAGATATTTCTAGTCTATTATGTACAAATGTCCATTAGATAAAGAGATATTTGAAACTGGTTAAAAAGGATAAGCTGGGGTGAAGGAGGTGCTTTAATGGGGCAGATTAAACACATAGAGACTTTCATTTCCTTGCAAGCTGGATGATTTTCAGCAAGTCTCTTTAATATAACATAATAATCCTAGCCAATAAACACACAATGTGTGATGGTAATGGATTAATTGGCTTCCCATTTGGCATTGGCATACTCATATTTGTACACTCTCTTCACTGTTTGGATGAGTCAAGGTACTATATTAAATTAAAATTAATTTAATTTTAAGTTGAGTCCTTTTATTAAGTAAACCCCAGTGATCTGAACCTTCCAGCTTGGCAGTGAAATAGTTATAGGCCTTGGGTTCAGATCCTAATCATCCTATTTACTCCCTGTCTGTCTTCATGCAATTTGATTCAATTCAACAAACATTTATTAATCACTTCATCTTTCTGAGTTCCTTTCTTCATTTGTGGAATAAGGGGAAAATGGATTAGATGACATTTGTGGTATAAATCTGTGATCCCATGAAATGTAAAATGAGGTTGAAATAGATGATCTTCAAGGTTCTTTCCAACTCTAAATTTTGATTAAGTCAACTGATTATGAAGTTTCTTGAGAGCTGAAGATAATGGTGGTGGTGATGATGAAAGAGATGTTCATTTTTATCATCTCTTAAGATTTTGCAAAGTGTAAACATGCACTCTTTCTAACAGAAGAAAAATATGACTAGAGAAAATGGCATTTTCCTTTCATTAAATAAGGTGAAGAACTCTCTCCTTAAAGAATTTCTTTGCAGCGTTCACTCAGGCCTAGGCTACCATCCTAGAGGAATGGGCCTCACTACTTTGATTGGATTGGGGTCAGAGAAAGTGCAAGATGTTATTACTTTAGCGTGAGGAAATTTCATGCTGGCGTGGTTGTGATCTGTCCTTGTGTGAAAAATCTGTGTCTTGCCATGAAACCTGGAAGCTCCCCTGGCCTCCAAGTCCTAGAACTCCCTCAGTCATTTAAGCCACAGGAAGTCTGTATTTACTGAGATAGGAGATTACCTATTGAAAAGGCAAAGAAAAAATGAGAAGCTGGAAAAGAGAGACAGACCCTTGGAAAGCACAGCAAACTTATTTGATTTTTTGCCAATGTTTTTGTGTGAAAGTAAGGAGAAAAAAACACCAAGGCTTAGATTGTGGGGTACGGAAGCTTTTAACATTGCCATCTTTCATTTTAACAGAAAGATTCTGCTTTTTAAACATTCATCTCTGTTAGATCGTCTGTTGTTGGAAGAGCCTTAGCAGTGAAAGAATTTGAAAACATTTTAACAGACTGTTTTTAAGAGAGAAAAGATGATGGGTTTCTAGAGTATTCAATTAAGAATATTTCCCAATAGCTCATGGGTGGTAGGTAGAGGCGCAGGAGAAGACAGTTTGGGTGAGAGCCTATTTCTTCATTGAATGATGACTTTGTTTTAAGCCTGGAAGGTTGAAAATCTATTAGAATAAACTTGTTAATCTTCTTTGGAGGTTTTAAGATATGGAGATGGAGCCTTGTGTGCCTGGGGTAATTGATACAGCCCTGCTTGAAAGAGGGCAATGGACTGGGACTTCATGGTCCTGTCCACTCCTCAAGTTCCATCAACATCCTAATCAAAGTAACCTAAAGCAATTAATTTAACCTGATATGACCTATGGCTTCCTCTTTTGTTTTTCATCTTCAGATAGATAATTGCTGTGATAATGAGATCTTTCTTGGTTTACTTTATTTCAATGTTATACCTGTGAAAGGCTATATGAGTAGTAGGAAAATATATTAGTTTTGGAATGAGAAGATCTAGATTATGACATAAGATCATTGATTTAGAGCTGGAAGGGACCTTAGTGACAACTGAACCCTTCATTTTACAGATTAAGAAACTGAGGCATAGACCCAAGGGTCACACAGCTAGTAAACATGTGAGACTGGATTCATTTCTTCTTGACTCCAAGTCGAATAAGTCTATGCCATTTAGTTTCTTACTAGTCTTGGCTCTAACATTTAATAGCTAGAGAACTTTGGGCAAGTTAATTAACCCCTATAAACTCCAATTTTCTAATTTCTAAAATGGAGATAATAATTTACCTTAAAGTTTTATTTTGGCGAGAAATATACATTATATTCCTTAAATCATTATTAAAAATTATACTTTATTCTCTCACTTCTTTCCCTAGTTATATTGACATCTATATGGAGGGTTTCTCTTGAAACATGACACATTTTTCCCAGGGAAGAATGCTTCCATGTATTTAACCCACCTCTCCCTCTGCACTTTACATTTATTTAATATTCATTAGATATGCTTATTTCTGAAAATCAGTTTCCATTTAACAGTCTCTTGTTTAAGGCCTGTCCTCAGTCAGATTTTTGCTTTTCTTGTACCTTCTAGTATCTAAAAGTTAACTTTAATGGGCCATTTCTCTTCTGTCTCTAAAACAAGTATTTGATGAACTCATTAATCTTTTTCTGTGGTTGGTGGTTTCTGCACTCTTGAGTGTCTGTTTGATGTTTTCTAATGAGTGATATTGGTTCCAGGAATCATATTAGAAAACAGTTGTCTTTAACAGTTGTCTTGCTTTGGAAAGAATAAGTATACTTCTATAGCAGCACAAGTTTTAATCATGAACAACTAAGATAAAATTTTAGACATCATCCTTTAACCTTGGTGGAAATGTGTCCTTGTAGGGAGGAAGTATACCTACCTTTATGTTACCATCCCAGGACAAAACCCTATTCACTCTATGTTAGTTTTGGTTCTTTGCAACTATAAATATAATGAGTAATTAATAAAACTTTCATTTGTCTAGTAGAGGGCTTGTGGCCATCCATAGCACAGAAATTAAGGCAAGAAGTTAGAATTGTCTTTGACATGTGATGGAAGAGACAGAAATTAACCACACTGAATCGGAGCATCAGAAGTATCTACCTGTTTTGATAAGCTCTATTTATGTAGACATATACAAATCTCATTCGTCCTGCTACTCTAATTTATTTCCATTTGGAGAGTCAAGAACTAAACATCTTTCATCTTCTGTTGTAAATGAAGTGTATTCTTCATCAATTGTGAGAGACTGGATTTTGCTCCATCCAAGCAGGAACAAAGCCATAGTAAGGAATAGGCATGTTTACACTCAATTTCATCCTCATAGCAACAGACACTCAGATTGCATAGCAATTTGTATTTTCAGGGTGCCTTATGATCATCTTCATTAGTTTTATTAACTTATTAGTATGTTTTTTGAGGCAGAATTATCTGTGAATAAAGAGAAAACATGCAAAGAAAGAACACTTGTCTCTAGTGTTTAAAAAAAAAAACTCTTGCTGACATGATAATAATAGTTCTGCCTATGCTATTATAGATCAGAGCACTAAATAGTAAAAGTTACTTCAAAGTCACTTGGTATTCAGAGAAATTTGCAGTAATTCCTTACTCCCCCAAAAAAGACTTTTGAAAACTTAGACTTTCACATGCTACATTCTTATCCTCTTTCATGTTTTTGCCTTCCTGTGTTTTAATTTGTGCAAAATATATAACTTGTTAAAAACAGAATTTTAAGTACAAGATTAACTTACATTTAAATTTTTTAAAAGAATTAGTATATATCTAATAGTTTTTGCAGTTTTTTTATATTTTTGTTTTTTGTTTTTTGTAGTTTTCTTCCATTTTTTCTTTTGTCCACCATAACAATCTTCACATAAAAATATCGACATCTTATTTTTATATCATATTCACTTTTGAATGTATCCTTCTTCTATCCCTTATCAGTCCTTATAACAAAGAATAAAAATGAAAGAGAAAAAACAAATTGGTCCAGTAAAATAAACCAAAATGCCATATGTGCAAAGATCCACTTACATATACCCCCCACTTCTGCAAAAAAGGAGGTACACTTTTTATTTCTTCTCTGGTGCTAAGTCTGATTTCCAACTATTTCTTAACATTGATCTTGTCATTTAGCTTCATCAGATATCAATAAAGGGAGAATTTTGTTCACTTAAATTGGATTTTCTAAGACATGTCCACCTTCCAACTGAGGAATTTTTCAAGGTCATAGTTATTATTCTTACTACTATAATCTGCATCACTATTAGTTATTCTTCTTGAAGAACATGCCAAACTAAGAAAAAAAATCCTTTATCAATCATTTTTCTTTTTTCTGTCCCTTTAAAAATCTCATAGATTCATTATTTCATTAGTATAGATATACTTGTTTATATTAGTCCTCTAGTTTCCTCTGCCTTTCCATCTAGTATGATTGTGATAGAATTTCTATAAATCTTTAACAGAAAAGCTGCCCATCATGCTAGAAGGATTTTTCTGCTCTTCTAAAAATTTCATGTGTGTTAGCATAGGTATGGTATTGTCCATTCCATACTACCTTCTTTGTCCTTTCTAGATGGATTTGAGTCTTTTACACTGTATTTTTCACACAAGTCATCTTTGCTATTAAGTCTACTTGCATTGACCACACTTTTCTCCATCATTTTTTAGGGCAACCATAATTTGAATCATTTTGATACTGCTGGGCTTTAAGCTTCACAGTCATAAAGCATCCCTGGAAAATTACTGCTATTGAAAAAAGCAGGGGTTAAATGAGATCACTGTGTGATATCCCTAAAGCCATTCACCCCAATATCTTCCATTATTCAATACTGGGCCCATCCTATTATCTACTCTCACATAAACAATTTGTAGTTTCCTATATGCTAAGAGAAATTTCAGGAGGCATCATGATGCAGTGGAAAGGGCATTGCCTCTGGAATCAGAGGACCTGATTTCTAATCTTTCCTCTTACGCTTACTGTTTGTGTGATTGTGAACAAGTTATTTTTCATTCCTTATTTGTTTCCTCCTTTGTAAAATGAATTTGTTGAATTAGATCTTCTCATGAGTCCCTTCTACCTTTAGATCTATGATTTTATGACTTTTTTGTTCTCTCTATGTTCAGTACATTCTGGTGGTCTTTTTTGGGGGATAAGTATTCATGACATATTTGGAAAGTTTCTATGTAGGCTACCTGTTATTATCTTCTTTCATTTTTCAAACTATGATATTCTGTGAGAATATTCATGTAATATTAATTTTTCTTTTTAAAATTTTAAATACTAATCTTTTTTTACTTTGACTCTAGTTGATTTGGAATTTTACTAACATGGTTATTGAGACATTCTTGGCAAGTCACTCAGCTTTTCTGCCTTAGTCTTTTTAATTATAAAATAATAATAATAATAATAATAATAATAATACCTATCTCATAAGGTTGTTGTGAGGATCAAATGAGATAATATTTGTAAAGCACTTAGCACAATGCTTGGCACATAATCATTGTTGTTCATCATATTAGAAGAGGACCAAAATGTTGATGGGTTTAATATATAGTTAATATACAGTGAAGCCAACTGTAGCTCAGTAGACCAACATGAGCTCAGAAAGCTCTGCCACAGGCTGGGCATGGTCATTGTGGAAACATATAGGATAGAGATTTCTATAAATCTGCATATTTCACATATGAACTACTAAAATTCTATTTTGCTCATAAAATACAGTGCCTCCTTTGATGTAGTTATATCATTTTGGATGGTCCTGTGCTAGTGTCTCCCATGTCTCATAATTGATTCCAAAGCTCTTCAGAAAGAACTTGATAGTGTCCTTGTATTGCTTCTTCTGACTTTCATGTGAGTGCTTGTCATGTATAAGAGCCTTTTAGGCTATCATAGATATGGCATTTGAATAATATAGCCAATCCATCAAAGTTGCACTCTCTGCATTAGAGTTTGAATACTTGGCTCTTCAGTTCAAGAAAGGACCTCAATATCTAGTAGCTTATTGCCATATGATCTTTTTTTTTTTCTTTTTGCTGAGGCAATTGGGGATAAGTGACTTGCCCAGGGTCACACAGCTAGGAAGTGTTAAGTGTCTGAGATCAGATTTGAATTCAGGTCCTCCTGACTTCAGGGCTGGTGCTCTATCCACTGCACCACCTAGCTGCCCCTTGTCATATGATCTTAAAATCTTCATAGCACAATTCAAATAAAGCAATTCAGTTTCCTCACATGAGACTGTTATACTGTCCACATATCATAGATATACAATAATGAGGTCAGCACAATGGCTCTGCAGACCTTCAGTTTGCCGGCAATCTAATACCTCTTCTCTCCTATACTTTTCCTTCAGAACCTTCCAAACAATGGGCTAGATCTGGCAATGTGTATGTCAGTCTCATCATCTATAGGCACATCCCTGGAAAGTATTCGCCAATGTAAGTGAACTTTTCCACAGCATTCAAAATTTCTCCATTTGCTGTAACCGGTAGTTCCAAGTAAATGGATGAGGCAATGCTGGCTAATGGAGAACTCTCTGTTTTGTAAATTTTTAGGTCAACATTAGCACAAGGAGCAGAGAATCAATCTATACTTTATTGCATATCAACCTCAGAGGCTGCATTGAATGTACAATTAACTGTTAACAACAAGTCATGCATTAACTCTCCCTCCATTTTAGTCTGGGCTTGTAGCCTTTTCAAATAAAATTATTTATTGCCAATGCAGTAGCTGACCTAGATGCCATTTTTGTATTCGATGAAAGCAGCTAATAACATTGCTGGAAGTATCATTCTAAAAAAGCATGGGCAATCACATGGCCCTTTTCATTCTATTAGTGACTGGGAAAGTATGAGAGCATTGCCCGTTATATAGAACCCATGCAGACATTCCATTATGAAGCTGGCATATGATACTGATGAACATCTCTGGGTAACCAAATTTTGCCATAATTTTCTACAAGCCCTCAAAACTGACAGTATCAAAGATTTTGATTAGATTTATGATAAGTCTCTTTACTGTTTCTGGAATTTCTCTTTGAGTTGTCAGGTAATAACCACCATGCTTACTGTGCCTCAACCCTTACTAAAGCTTCATTGGATCTTAAATAGATGAACTTTCTCCAGAAGAAGGATCAGTCTATTAAGGAGTGCTCTGACAACTAGACAAGAAAATGGCAAATTATTTCAGCATCTCTGCCAAGAGAATCCAAATGGAGTCATGAAGAGTTGAATGTGATTGAAAAATGACTTAGAAGCAACAAAAAATAGTCAATAACTTTAGCATTGGTTGATAATGGTCTTTTGATAACACTAGGGAAATACACATTCAGCCCATCTCTCCAGGATCATATTCTGATTATTGCAGTGGGCTCCATCAGCACTGAATAGTTGAGATGCACTAAAGGTATTTGGCCCATAAATAGCCTTTATAGTGTCACAGAAATGCTTTGGATTATTATTGTCATTGTAAAACTGGATTTCATCTGCTATTTTACCAAGCCAAAGAATCCTACATCTCTCTGGGTTTTATTTGTGCTTTACTTTTTCCTTTTTGATTTTAATAGTATATTTCCCCAAATATATTCAAAGATAGTTTCAAAATCCACCTTTATTTTCCAAATTTTTCTCTCCTTCCTCCCCTCCTTAAAACAGTAAGCAATCTCACAGAGGTTAAACATTGCATTTTACTTTTGATGGAGTTAAATGCTTACTTCTTTTTGTCCTTTGTTCTTGAAGAGGATCAAAATGATATCTATATGTTAGAGTCGAGTTACAATGTGTTCAACTGTGGCTGATCAGACCAATATAATCTTGGAATGCTTTGTCAGATTGAGCATAAATAGTCCCTAAGAACATTTGAGATGGCTTCTCTCACAAGGCTTCTCACACATTTCCCAGTCACCAATGGAGTGAAGTAGGGCTGTGTGATTACTTCCATGCTTTTTTAGCATGATACTTCCATGAGGTAGATGCATCTTTCATTTCTTCTGGGCTAATTCAATTCTGCTTTGCTCAAAGAGCACAGCACCTTCTCTAATGAGGGCATGCCATGCCAGTGTCTCCACATCATACAATCAATTCTAAAGTTCTTAAAAGAGATCTTGAAAATGTCCTTGTATCATTTTTTTTCTGATCATCTTGTGAGCACTTGCTATCTGTGAGTTCTCCATAAAATTTTTTTTTTTGGCAATGAGGCTTCCTTTTTTAGAGATGGGTGAACCATTTTGCTGGTAAATCCTATGGAGTTCTTATTTTTATTTAATAACATGAATTTCTTCATCGTTTTCATTGAACCAATCTGGATGTTTGTGAGTGTTCTGATCCAGATGAGTAAATGCTGTGCTGTATAATAAGTCTTTGAGAGCTGTCCACTCTTTCTCTGTTCCATTGTTGCCAATGATGTGTTTGGTTTAGCTTTCCCTTCAAGTCAGCAACAAAGTAGTCCATCACAGAGAAATGCTCCAGTCTGTTGACTTTGAGTCTTCTGATAGTCATCTTGCCTTGGAGCTGCTGCTTTTGTGGAATGTGAATGTTCAGCTTAGATGAGTCTAAGATCTGTCCAGCATTGTGCCACACATAGCCTTTGTCTTTTTTACATTGTCTGTATCTTCTCCTTAAAGTGATATCATTTATTAAATGTCATTGTTTGCTGAGAGAGTACATCCAGGAAGGTTTATTGCATTTAAGTAAATGGAAGACAGTATTAGGGATGAGAAGGTCAAGAGATATACACAAATTTTTAGTAGAAAGGAGCCATTGCTGTTGCTATTTCGGATTCCATTCTTTCCAATGATTCCCTGCCATGTCAGATAGTTTGTAGCTT
>JAJPUD010000603.1:514156-552374 GCA_023553655.1 Myrmecobius fasciatus | reverse complement strand
TTTCCTGCAAGAGGCATTCATGCTGTCATGAGTCTGTCATTCACTCCTTTTGGGAAGCTTACTAGCTTGTTGACTAGATTATATTTGATTGCAAAACTTATGACAGCTTACAACAGCCACTCCAGAAAAAAAAAATGTATATCTTCCTCCAACTTAAATAAGTTAGTCTTTGTTTGCCAGTTTTATTTCATTCAGAGCTGGTATTTGGATGCTATACTTGCTGAGTTCTCTTGTAACAAGAGTTTTTATTTTTTCAGGTCTATTAGATATTATGTTGTTCATAAACATGCACACATTCCATGTACCAATGGTGAATGAAATCCTCTTCATAAAAGTTTTTGTACATTTTTTGTATGTTATGTTGATATTTGTAAAGCACTTATCATAGGGCTTGGCACATAATAGATGCCAAATAAATGCTTATTCTTTCGCTTTCTCCTTGTTTACTCCCCCATTGGTGCAGAATTTTGTGCTTTCACACTCGGTATGAAATCAACTAAAAAGGATGATTATGAGAATATCAGAAAATACCTCCTCATATGTCTTCCTTTTCTTCTCTAAAAATCATTATAAGATTTATAGATATGTTACGGGCTTTCTTGATGAAAATATAAGAGGAAAACAAGTAGGATTTTACTGACAGTGATCCATTGATAACTAAAAATTCATAATCATATATTTGAATAAAGGTGCTAAGTGTATGATCCACATGATCTACTGGCCTTGTCATTACTATACCATTTAAAAAATTGACTTGGTAGAACAAAGTGAAATCTTGAAGGCTCTCCTCCAACAATATCATCCTTGAAAATATTGTAATAAGATAATACAAGATTCCTGAATATATTCAATGATGGAGATTTTGTTTAATGATATCAATTAATAAAAATTTATTAAGTAGCTATTATGTATCAGTATATGTGCTAAGAGCTAGAAAAGAAGGCAAAAGACAGTCCCTGCCTTCTAGGAGCTTACAATCTAATGGGTGAGACAACATACATACAAATCTATACACCGCAAGTTATATATTGAACAAATAGTAAATAGTTAATAGAGGGAAGGCAATGGAATATAAAAAGGGAAGGCTTCCTGTAGAAAGCTGGACTTTAGTTAGGACTTCAAGTGAGACAGGGAAATTAGTAGCCAGATCAGAAGAGAAATTGCATTTTAAGCATGGGGGACAGCCAGAAAGAATGCCTGAAGCTGAGGGATGGAGTGTCTTGTTTACGGAACAGTCAGGAGGCCAGTGTTACTGGATCAAAGAGTACATGTCAGGGATTAAGAAGACCAGAAAGGTAGGAGGGGGTTAGGTTATGAGGGTCTTTGAACACGAAACAGGAATTTGTATTTGATCATTGAGATGATAGGGAGCCACAGAAGTTTATTGAGTAGATGAGTGACATGGCTTGACCTGTGCTTAAGGAAAATCACTTTCGTAGCTGACTGGGGGATGGAATGAAGCGGAGAGAGACTTGAGGCAAACAGACACACCAGCAGGCTAGATGATCAAAAACAAAGAGTAAAGATGAAATATGTATGTTCACTAAAAATGTTTGCTATTGTCATAGATGATGTCCTGTTAGGATTCAGATAGAAGAGGAATTTTTTAAAGATAGTGGGATCCTTCTGATGTTCATGTCAGTGGATAACATTTTATTAATCACATCATACCCTGGAATTCTTTTAGGAGTTTCTCACCAAACAATATGCATATTCATTGAAAAGACAGCAGCTTAGTAGTCTACATAGAAAACAAAGATGAAGGTTGCTTATTTCCCAGACTATATCATATAGTTGAATAAGTTGTTTGTTTGGTTAGTTAATATCTATATCTATATATAGATATATATATATCTATAGGTATATATAGATATATATCTATATATATAGATATAGATCTTAGACAAACATTGAAAAAGGTCAAAGATTTTTGTCCCAGAATTAAATTGAATTAAGAAAATTGTTTAGATTGCATTGTGATATTACATGGTGCTTTCAATTGTTCCTTGATAGTAAAATCTGTTGTTTTAAACCAATTTTTCCCAGTGATGCTATCTGACTGTGAACCATGCCATATTATAATCTCTGGTCATTTCAAAAAAGTGGTTATGCATTAAATAAAGAGTACATCTGACTCAATGCATATTTACTTCTAGAGGAAAATGGTTCCAAACACATAGTCTGATTTTTGTTGGTCAGTAGTAACATCATTGTTTATAGATGACAGTAGGTAGCATAGCTACCAGGCACAAAAGAAAAGAAAAAGGAATTGAGTTAATCAATGGTACTTCCATTTATGATTTATGTTAAAATTTCAAAGTATCCAATTTTGAAACTTGACATGAAATTGTAATACATTAGATATCTGGAACTTTTTCTTCATTAGAAGTTAGAGGTTTCCTTTTTCAGTGAAAAGAGAATGGGAGGAAAAAGAAGGGTAATGTTTGGAGCTATGAGAAGGTAGGTAGGGAAAGACACAGAGAGAACAACAGAAAGGTAAAAGATACACACAAAGACAGAGATAGATGCAGAGACAGAGAGAATCAAACAGAGTTAGACAGACTGTGTGACAGAAATATGAGAAGATAAAGGAGGGAAGAAAAGAAGGGACAGAGAGGGAGAAAGGGAGGCAAAGATGAAGGAAAGAAGAAAAGAAAAGGAGGAAGAATGCTGGTAAGTACAACAATGTTAGATTGTGACAAAGAGAATATTGCAGAAGTTTCATCTTTAGGAGCCACATTTTTTTTCTTCTGCTTTACCCTCTTTTCTTTAAAAATCAAAAGAGTATGGTAGAATCAATTAGCTTGAAAAATTCCTTCCATGATACACTGTTTTTAGTTGAGTGTAATACGGTCAGAAGAAAGGCAAAGGAAAATATAAAGGGTAGAGGAAATGAGCGTCAAAATGTTTCTAAAATAAATGTTAATAGTTTTACTCATCATCTCTCCTGTTGGGCTGAATAGTCTTGATTTGAAAATATTATCTTGATGAAGGAAACACCATGTATCAATGATGTTTCTTTGGAAAATTTAAGGTTTTCTCTCACAGTTCATCTTTCATCATGTGAAAAAGGTTTCAGGTGATGCTTTTCACCATGGTATGGAGGTTGGTTATTTGAAAGTGTGGGTGAGAGGGAAACAGAAAAAATAAATATATCTTCTCTTGGATTTACCTTTCTCCTACTAGCCTCCTCATAAGTCCAGATCACTATAAAAATATGATTCCTGATTGCTTTTAACAGCAAGGAACTTGATGAGATGGGAACCAAGTTGAGTAAGTTTTGGTGAGATATTCTAAGAAGAAATTGAAAACCTGCCCCAAATGACAAATTTCAGAGAGTCACTGAGTTTGGGAACATGGGACTGGAAATAATAATGACTTTTTATTCCAAGTTAGCTACTAATGTGAAACCCTGGATAAGTGTTTGTATTTTTAAGTCTATGTTGCTTTAGCTTATAAAATCAGAGGTTAGATTAAGCACTGGTTACAATTTTTTTTTGTTTTTTTTTTGCCCTGGGCCTAATCAATTAAGTTCCTTTAGGATATGACGCTTTGGGTAAATGACATCTGGGTCCAGACAACCAATTTTTATCTGTAACAAAGTGGAAAGCAAGGTAGACATGTCCTCACATTATGAATTTCAAGGAGCATACTACAACATTTGAATTACAAAATACAAAAGAACCCAATACTCTTCCTTGAACACTATATATATGTATATATATATATATATATATTTCTTCTCTCTATATATAATATATATATATTTCTTCTATATACAATATATATATTTCTTCTATATATATAATATATATATTTCTTCTATATATATGTAATATATATATATATTTTTTCTATAAGAAGATATAGATTATATATTTATATATATACATATATATGTATCTTTTGTAACTATGCTTATACAGTTTACTTTTTTGGGGGGTCCACTTTAAATTTTATTGACATTTTTGTTTTTATATTACATATATTTATAAATTCACACTTTGTGAGAGGTCTTCTGTAACAAAGTAAAATGATGATGTAGTTACCTCAGGTTTTAGAGCATGAATTATTTCACAACTGTATAGTCCCTCTCATCTCCTTCATCTTTCTATTTTTTAAAAAAATGAATAAAAATATATTTTCCCTTGCCAGTTTGCTCTATTAAAAGGAAAAAAATCTTACAGTAAATATCTACACTCAAGCAAAACAAATTTCCTCAATGGATGTATACAAAAGTATATTTGTGACTCATTCTGTATCCTAAATATCTTCAGTGGATAGTATGTTTCATCAGTTCCCTGGAATCATGAATAGTAATTGTATTGTTCATAATTTTTACACCTTTAAATGTTATTTGTTTTTACGATGTTGACAATGTAAAAATTACTCTCCTGATTCTAATAATTTCATTCTTTATAAATTTATAAAAGACCTCAAAATGGCTCATTATTATAAATTATTCTCCTGGTTCTGCTTACTTCACTCTTGGATCAGTTAATATATTTTTTAAACTTATAGATTCATAAACTATGCTGCTTCCTAATCCAAGATTGCCCTTTTTCTATCTCTTTCAATTCAATTTAATTTTATAGATAATTTTTAGCATGGTTAAATGCAACTTTACCCATGAAGCTTTCTCTTATTTCCCCAAGTAGATACAATCATTCCATCATCTGTAGCCCAACAAAGCCACAGATAAATTTTAAAACACATAAAACATATTTCCCTGTACCCTGGTTTATGTGACTTATAAATCTATCCAAAACAATAACAGTACTTTGTGAAAAAGCATTGTTTCATTCTTTGTATTTGTATCTTAACATAGTGCCTGGCACATATTAGGCTCTAGATAAAAAAAATAGATGACCAACTAAGGGTGGGTACTACTTCTTTATTTTTTAAAATAATAGATTTTTTTATTGCCAAAATATATGCAGAGATAGTTTTCAACATTCCCCTTGCAAAACCTTGTGTTCCAAAATTTTCTCCCTCCCTTCCCTCACCCTCTCCCCTAGCAGCAAGTAATCCAATACATATGAAACACATACAATTCTTCTATACATATTTCCAAATGCTGCACAAGAAAAATCAGATCAAAAAGGAAAAAAAATGAGAAAAAAGAAACAATAAAAAAGGTGAAAATACTATGTTGTGATCCACATTTAGTCCTGACATCCCTATTCTGGATACAGATATCTCTCTTCATCATAAACCTATTGGAACTGGCCTGAATCATCACTTCATTGTTGAAAAGAGCCACATCTATCAGCATTGATCATTGTATCATCTTGTTGTTGCTGTGTACAATGCTGTCTTGGTTCTACTCACTTCACTTAGCATCAGTTCATGTAAGTCTCTCCAGGCCTTTCTGAAGTTATCCTGCTAGTCATTTCTTATAGAACAATAATATTCCATAACATTCATACAGCATAACTTATCCAGCCATTCCCCAATTGATGAGTATCCAATTAGTTTCCAATTTTTTGCCACTACCAAAAGGGCTGCTGTAAACATTTTTGCATGTGTCGGTCCTTTCCCCTTTTTTATGATCTCTTTGGGATACAGGCCCAGTAGAGACACTACTGGATTAAGTGGTATGCACAGTTTGATAGTCCTTTGAACATATTCCAAATTACTCTCCAGAATGTTAGATCAGTTCACAATTTCACTAACAATGGATTATTGTTCCAGTTTCCCCCATCCCCTCCAATATTTACCATTATCTTTTCCTGTCATTTTAGCAATCTGAGAGGTGTGTAGTGGTACCTTAATTTGCATTTCTCTGATCAATAATGTCAATCATTCTTTTCTTTCTTTCTTTCTTTTTCTTTCTTTCTTTCCTTTCCTGAGGCATTTGGGATTAAGTGACTTCCCTAGGGTCACACAGCTAGGAAGTGTTAAGTGTCTGAGGCCAGATTTGAACTCAGGTCCTCCTGACTTCAAGGCTGGTGCTCCATCCACTGCACCACCTAGTTGTCCCTCCAATCATTCTTTTCAATAGGTTGTAGTTAAGGCAAACTCTGGGCTGTAGCCCCATACTGGTGACTTGAGTATGGGAAATTTTACTAGATATGTAACATGGTGGATAAAGTAAGAGATGTGGAATTAGAAAGGATTAACTTTCTTCTCTCTAGGTTTTATAGTACTCCTCCTTATTGTCCTGTTGGTTCCATTGCCTTTTTTTCTGAATTTATTCCAAGTCATACCCATTAACGATAGGGGTCCTCCAAGGTTCTGTCATCCTGACGCCTTTCATCTTCCTCTTTTATACTATAGAACTTGATGACCCCATGGTTCCCATAGATTCAATGACTATCTTTATGCAGATAACTTTTGGATTTACTTGTCTCATCCTAATCTCTCTTCCAACCTCCTGCCTCATACCTCCCACTATCTATTAGACATCTTGAACCTGAGATCCTATGAATACTTTAAATTTGGCATGTACCCAACTGAAGTCATTATCCTTCCCCCTAAACTTTCTTCTTTTCTGAACTTCCTTACTATTTCTGAGAATACCAGAACGATTTTAGTCACCCAGAAATGCAACCTGGATATCATCCTTGATTCTTCTCTCTTTTCAATCCCCTTCCCCTATATTCTATCAGTTGTGAAGTTCTGTCTTTGGTACATTTATAATATCTCTTATAAATGTTTCTTATTTCCTCTGGCACTATAACTACCCAAGTATAGATCCTTACCACCTCATTCCTGGACAACTGCAGTAGCCAATTGGTTAATTTCTCTGTCTCAATTCTCTCCCCAGTCTAATCCACCCTCCACTCAGCTGTCAAATTTTCTCCCTAAAATGCAAGTCTAATCATATCAACTTCCTATTCAGTAAACTATAGTGGCTCCTATTATCTTTGTATAAAATATAAAATCATTTTTGTTTTTTAAAGTCTTTCATAAACTGCACACCAGTGATACTGGTCTACTTTTGGTTTCTCAAATAAGACTTCCATCTACTGACTCCATGCACCCTCCCAAACTCCTCCTTTTCACATCCCCCATCACTTTACCATTATGCCTGGAATATTCTCCCTCTTTATTTCTTCCTCCTGGCTTCTTTCTAGTCTCTGTTAAAGTTCTCCTTCTGTAAAAAGCCTTTTCCAGTTCTCTTTAAACTTTGAACTTGGCCTATGTTGCTTATCTGCAATTTATCTCATACACATCTTGTTTGTATTGTGAGCTTTTTGGGAACAAGGACAATTTTCCCCCAATTCTTTGTATCCACAGTATTTAGTATAGTTCTTGGCGCATAGTAGGTACCTAACAAATGCTAATTGACTGACTTTTATTGACTGGTTCCATAACAGGAAAGGGGAGTGAGCTGGGTTTGTAGCACATGTTTTTTCCCCCAAAAGTAAAAAGTTTAAAAATGCCACTTGTCATCTCTTCACATGACAGCTTGGAGATTTAGATACATCTATTCTCCCTGCAACCAAAAGTCATAGTATGTTAAGGCAAGTAAATCATTTATTATGATTTTCTATGTTGAGAGTACCTGAGAAGGCCAAGAAAATTGATGCTTCTAATATATGGTTTGGATACACCAAAGACAGGGTTAGTCTTTGTTTCAATTATGCTGAGCCTTAGAGCAGACATTATGTTATTTGAAGATCAACTGAAGATCCATTGAGACCATCTGGTTCAGCAAAGAAGAATAAATCTACAATATAAATTTAAAAATAATTAGGAATACAGAACATAGGATAATCATTTACAAATCTAGAAAAGACATTGTGATAGCAATGTTATGCTGAAAATATCTCAGTTATTCCTAATTGATGAAAATACCCTGATGTTTATAGAAAACTACAGGGTGACTCACAACGAAATGAAGTCAGCAAAATGCCAGAAGTTTTTATATCCAAAACAGAGACATAGCCCATATGTTCAGAAAATACTTTTGTCCTTAGGAAATGTTTATGAAGAGAATGAATAGACATTTCCTCAAAAAAGAAACTTGTACAATAGTAACATGATTTAGATAATAGAAAAATTTTTCCATGAAGGGCATTTTTTCCTCTTTTGATTTGTTCATCTTTTTTCCCATTCTTCGTGAAAAGCCATTCAAATATTAAATGCAGAAAGTTGCATTCATGACATATTCATTTTTATATAAAAATTCCAGGAAACTGAAAGCTAGAGCTTTAGCCAGTGCTGTGAACACATCATTTATTGAGATGATATACAGAAGATAATAATCACCACAATTATCATAATAATGATTCATTTCTATTGTTCTTTAGGGCCTACAGGATGTTTTTTTTTCCAACAACTCTCTTATATAAGTAATTCAAGATGTATTATCTTCATTTTGCAGAAAAAGAAATAAGGCCCACTAAGCTGAAATGACATGGCCAAGGTTGCACAGCTAAAACTTGTCAATGCCAGATGTTCTGATTCCAAATCCAGTGTTCATCCCATATTTCCCCAACTATAAGGATATGTTCCTTATAATCAATCAATCACACACACATAAGAATATTTGTATCACCTAAATGTGTTTGAGATGTTGTTTCATGAGATTACAAAATTTCATATTGCTACAGAGAGATCATTTAATAAAACACTTTTAAAAACACAAACAATACATGTAGGAAGAAATAAGTGCAACAGTAACCAAAAGAGGAAAACTACTTAGTGTTTAGTTTGATACTTAGAGGGAAAATGGTTTAGTTGAGAGATGTTAGGGAAACTATTCAGGAAAATTTTTGTTTAGATCTCACCTCTAAAACTTACTAGTTGTGCAAATCAGAACATGGCATGGAATAGTGTTTAATAATGTTCATTGTCTGACTTTGACCTTTTGTTAGTTACTCAACTGCTGTTATGTGTCTGAGGAAATTACTTAGAACTTCTCTACTAAGTCATAAACCCTTAAGTTAATGGAGGGAATTCCTATGCTGAAGTTCTTTAACTCAAATATATTATTATATGAAGCTTAGCATATAAAGCAAAATTCTGTAAATAGCAAACATAGATTTTCTACGAAAACATTTCATGGAACCACTAGGTAGGAAATAGACCAGTTGAACAAACTATTCTCTAATTCCTGTTGAAAACAGAATGGAATAGCTTATAATTCTTGCTGCCAGGAAAGCTGAGGCTAGTGAATTTCTTGGGCTCAGGACCTCTGAGGTGCAATAGGCTAAATCAATTAGATATCCTCCATAAGTTTGGCATTAATGTAATAAGCTGTCTAAGAGAGGGGGCTACCAGAATACTTAAGAAGGGGCAAACCAGCTCAGGTCATAAATAGAATAGGTCAAAGAGGCTCACCAGAATGAGTCATGAAGCCCATTGAAGCTTGGGCAAGATAAGAAAACCCAGTCTTAAAAAAAAATAAGGAAAGGGATGAAAATGGGGAAGGAGAGGAGAAAAAGAGAGGAGAGGGGTAGGGAGGGGAAGGAGAAAATAAACAGAGTGCATCTTATCAGTTATCCCAAAAAGGGAAAAGACAGATGGAAGACTTAGGGACAGATATATTTATGCAACTTGTGTAGCCGACAGATCAGTGCATATGATTCCCCACCTCCTTTACTTTAGTTTCTCTCTGGACCCAGCTAGAGAGAAGATAAGGAAGTATCTTTCTATGTTGCATCAAGAAGGAAGGGGAGGGATAGGCCTGGGAAAGACTTCTCCTTTGACAGGCTTTAAAGACCTACAGTTGCCTCCTTTTACTCATGGTCCTTATGTAAATTTTAGTCAGAATAGAAGGGAAATTAGCAATTGGTTAATCTGATGCTCTAATTTAAAGACAAAGAAAATAAGGTCCAGAGAGAGATAAATCAGAGTGTAGGACTGAGTGGGTTTGATTCTGAGTAGTATTTTCATGGCATACACCATGGAGTTCTCTCCTGAAATGTATGGTGTGTAATCATCTCTCTTCAAACCACCATGTCAGCATTTCCCCAACTTTGTTTTAAAGTTTCTCACCTTAAGTTTCATAATTTCATTTTCTTGTGTATTTTTGAAAATAAAAAATGGGGAAAGAAAAACAAAGTAAAGCAGAGAAAATTGCATGGAGAATACTGTAATTGGCCACCTGTGATTGCATTGATCCCATTGTCCCAAACAAAATCTCTTTTCATTTATAGCTTCACAGTGTAAGTACAACTGGCCTCTGATATTATAGTGGAATGGACTAAGAATTATTTGAAATCCACATGCAGCAAAGTAATTGGGAGGAAGGACTTTAGGCTTTTCTCTTGAAGCTCTTCAGTGGATGATTTTTTTTTTTTTTTTCTGTGAGCCTACATTAAGAAGCTTTCAGATGAGCACATCAGGGTTCTATTATAATGGCTGTCTTTTCACCATGTGAAAAGATTGAAATTTAACTTACTTTTGTATGTCTTATGCCTGATGTATTTAAGATACACCAGGTGCCCCAGGACCCTAGACACACATGGAAAATAGCAGCAATGAAATGAAATCCACCTGAAATGGTAGAAGCTGGAGGATTACCCATGAGAGCATTAGATACCAAAAAGGGCTCGCTTTTCAAGATTGGAGGCCAAATGACAAGACATTGGCTGGATCACATCAGGAAACAGAGGACTAGTGACAAAAATGCTTCATAGAATTCAGCTGCCTGAAGTTTCTCCCTTCCAAATCAAATAAAAAGTATGCTTAGCCATTGTGTTCATAAAAGCATAGTAGTAGAAAGAGCCTTCTAGAACTCAGATTTCCATACTCCAGGTCTACTACTTATATTACATTGTTCTTTAACAAGTTGATTGTGTTGACAGGAAGGGGTGATTTGATCACTTTATCACACTTAAAAAATATACTGATTTTTTAGATATTTATAATACTTACCATTCTTATGGAGAGTGTGGTTGTTTTCAGTTATGTCCAATTCTTCATGACCTCATTGGGAGTTTTCTTTATAGAGATACTGGAATGGTTTTCCATTTCCTTCTCCAGCTCATTTTACAGATGAGGAAACTGAAGCAAACAGGGATCCAAAAGAAAATTTGAATAGGCAACATGTTCTCCATAGGTAGCACAATAGATAGAAAGCTGTGCCTGGAGTCAGGAGGATTCACCTTCCTGAGGTCAAATCTGGATCATCACAATTGATATTTTTGATGGCTTCTCTAATTCCTAAATACCAGGAAAAAACTTTTTTTCAGATGTGCCACAAGTCTTTGTCCTGGATCTCTTCTTTTTTTCTATTTTCTCTCAGCAACCTCATCCCATGGGATTAGTTATATATTTTTTTCTTCAAATGACTCTCACAATCATATTGAGGCTTGGTCTGTCTCTTAAGTCTAATTCTGGGCTTTTTTTTTTTTTGGTAAGGCAATTTGGATTGTGTCTTGCCCAGGGTCACATAACTATTAAGTGTCTGAGGCCAGACTTGAAGTCAGATCCTCCTGTCTTCAGGGACTGTGTTCTATTTACTGTACCATGTAGCTGCCCCTCTGTTGGACTTTTCAAACTAGATAGTCCATAGGCATTTGAAGTTTCATGTATTCTTCAATTTATCTCATTTGATATATCTAAACAGGTATGAAATCTTTTTGATTCTATCTTTTACATTTGTCTTTTCTGCTGGACTAAATTGTCCAGCAATTTAGTTCAGGCTTTTACTAGTTTGTGTCCAGACTATTTCTAATAGCTTACTAACTCTTTTTCTATGTCATTTATCTTTTTTTTCCATTCTAGCCTTCATACCACTGCCTAAATGATTTCTCTTTCTCTCTCTCTCTGTTGCTCTCTCTTTCTCTCTCTCTCTCATACACACTCTCTCTCTTCTCTCTGTGTATCTGTTTCTCTCTATGTGTCTCTATATCTTTTTCTATCACATAGTTGACATGACACTCCCTGATGAGGAAGTTCCATAGTTCCATATTGTCCCTATGATCCAATACAAGCTCTTGTTTGATATTTAATATCCAGCACAATATCTGACCTTTAGCCTATCTTCTCATGCATATTGTACATCCCTCCTCTCCATATACTTTATTGTCCAGTTAAACTAGCATTTTTCATGTTGGCCACACAACACTACATCTCTTGTCTTTGTGTCTTTATACAGCCTGGCTCTCCTACCTTCTTATGTTCCTCTATTATAACCCACAGCTTCTTTCAAAGCTCAGATCAAAGTTCCACTTCTGATATCAGGCATTTCCTGCTACCTTCAGATGCATGAAAATCAAATTATATTTACTTGCTATATGTATTGTTTATATTTACATATACACATACTATTTCCCCTTGTAGAATGTAGGCTTCTTGAGAGCAAGGAATATTTATTATCTTTGTATCCCTCATGTCAGTCATAATGAAGACTTCTTCCTTCATTTTTGTTTTGATTAGAAGAACATGATTTCAATGGTACAGTAAATTCCTGGTGAGGAAATTCCCTTAGAAGACATTTATTAGAGGGTTTAGATTTTACAGATTTACAAATTAGCCAGGCTTCTATCTCATCTCCCAACTCTAGATATTTACACAGACTGTTCCCAATACCTGCAGCACACATCTTATTCCCCTCAATATTAGGAACTAGTTTTCTTTCTTCAAAGTCCAACATAATGGACATCTTGGCTTCATGCCTAATCTCTGCATCTGAAATTAATCTTTTCCTTTGAATTTGCATATACACATATATGTATATATACATACACATACATACATATATTTGCTGTATTTTGCTTTTGACCTTGGCACAGTCTAGGTTGTACAATGCTATGTGATCTCATCTTCTTTTCAATTTATTCATGTCCTTGATATTTTTTGTGCCAACTTCAGGACCATAGAATTTTACCTTTTGTAAGGGACTCTAAAAATTATAAGATTATATCTTTAGAAGTAGAGAGACCTTAGAAACCCTCTAGTATGACTCCTTCATTTTAGAGAACAATATACATTGTGACTTGACCAATATCTCAGAGGTATTGGGTAATGGAGCTATGATTTGAATCTGGATCTTCTACTTCCAAATCTGGCAACCCCATTCACCCTACCTCCCATTATGCTCAAATAGCACTGTTTACTTAACCCACCTAGAATCAATGTATAGCTTTTCCCATCTTTTTCTATCACTTGATGTTCATAAGTATTCCCTTTTCTAAAATAGTTATAGAGCAATACTGAATAGTAATGTTAAAAATGAATTTTTGTAAACACTTTGAAAAAATGAACAGTTTTCTAAATGCAATAGAGCCAAATCTCCTTCTTCTCCTAATTTTAGGCACCACCTATCCATCTGCAATGCCATAACTGGGTCACTTGTAGAGATGGACTAATTCAGTAGGATATCCATACTACTGCATGTTATAATCTGTTTGAAGAATTTGTATGTACTTTGGTTCTAGTGGCAGGGAGAAGTGAATCATAACAAGACTTGGGGGGAAGGATCTCCACCAGAACAATACTTATACTCCATACTGTATATGATCCTGGAGGCATACATGTATTATTCAGGCTTATAATTACTAATTCAAAGATTTTTTCCTTCTTTTAATAGTTTGATGGATTTGTAATTTCACTGGTGTGAGGGCTCCCTATAACAGTGCAGCTAGCAATGTATATACCTACCCAAACTCTGACTCCTTTCTAAATCCTCCCCTTAATTATCCTCCACAAGAGGATTTAGAGCTTGAAGGAACTTAAATCTAACCCTCATTTTTGAGATGAGGAAGCTGAGATCGAGAGAAGTGAAAAGATTTGCCCCAAATTCCACAGGATTTGAACCCAGATCTTTTGATTCTGAATCAAGTGCTCTTTCTACAGTGTTCCTAACAACAGGGACAAACTGCAGGTTTGATTGAATAGAAGTAAGATCCTCAGCCAATGGAATTGTACCAATAAGATTTCCATTCATTCCACAAACCTTCTCTTGCTAATCATACCCTTAGGGCATCACACTTTCTTGTAGGTAATTTGTAAGAGCTGTTGTTAACCCCTTAATAGCTCTGGTCTTAGACTATAATAGCCATGCTTCCTTTCATCTCCTTTCTCCTTTCACATACTTCACAAATGGGTCAGAAAACAGAAGGCAGGCTTGATGGAAGCAATGATTTTAATGGTTAATTGAAAAATCATGGACTTTTAAAGCTAAGAAAAGCTTTAAATACCATGACCATCCAAAGATTTGGACTTTACCTGCTGCAGATACTGCATGACTGTTTTTTTTTTTTTTTTCTTCTTATTTCCTAGTCATTTTAACAGCCACATTAGAACTGGATTCTATTGGTTCTGGTTTTTTCCCCCCATTATGGCTGGATGGCATGGCCTTTTGCTAGATGAGTTTATTGTTTCTGACTTTTCTTTCAGGTTCACAGCCCTTAGGTAATAACATAGCTTAGGGAATCTTGGGTTTGGTTTTTTCCAGGTGGTATTGTGGCTATAACTTAGTCCATATCATGGGAAATGTGCCTTCTTTCCCTTAAGTGGTAAAGAGTGAGTTTTAAACAATGAAGTGTCATGGAACACACATGGATGATGACATCATCAACACCTAATAAATAAAATAATACTATTTTACCTTTATATGGTACCTTTTATCCCATAAATCCTTGTAGCTATAGCTAAACAGATTGTTTCTGAAATGAAGCTATATTAAAGGTGGGAGAGGGGCACTTAGGTAGACAACTAGCACCTAATACCACATCAAGGATAGCAATATTTTATGTTTCCATTTTTTGTTATGCATACCCAACACATAAATGCTTAGTGTTCACCTTCAGACAGTTTTATGCTGAGCAATAATATAACACTTTCCTCAGAAAACCACATAAAGCAAGTGTTGTTATTTCCATACTATTAATTTGTAAACTGAGGCTCAGAACGGTTAAATGATTTGAAAATTCACACAGGTAATAAATGATGAATCTGGGGATTGACAAAAGAAAACAGCTCTATTGTTTTTCTCTCTAAATCATGATGCATTTCATCATCATGGAATGTATTCAACAGAAATTTCAATGAGTATTTTTCTCCTTTGTAGGTTTATAAAACTTTGGCTTTTAAACCTGTGAAGGTTGAGGAAACAATTAGATATGATAAACTCACAGATATGATGTGATAAACTCATATGATATCATTCATATGATATTTTTCACCTTGGAAACTCTAAGTTGTATGTAAGTTAATTCCAACACCACCAAGTGATTGAGTATGCAATAGATGATGAAAAATAAAGAAGACATATACAATCAAAAAGGGATATGGATTTTTTATCACAATAATTAAAAACAATATATTGATTACCTGAGTTCTGAACTGATTTTTGAGATATTGAAGAATCAGAGGAATATTGTTCAATATTTAATGTTCCTATATATAGGGCATGAACAAAACCTGTCTAATGAAGGGAGGATGTATTTCCTACTAAAATATCACATTTATTAAAGCATAAAAATATAAGAAGCATGACTATAAGACAGGACACATATATTTTAAACAAGTATGCTTTAACTTAAGCCAATAAATGTCTTTTTAAAAGTATTCATTTTGAAATTCTATTTAACTTTTTCTATACAAATGTGAGTTGATGTATAGTAAAGACTAAATCTATAGAATTATTTAACCAGGTAGATGATATTGGTGTGGTCTGATTGACTTTCTATAAATCACATTCTAGTTTTTCCTTGTTTTGTTGTTATGGATAGTCTTGTGGGAACTGAATTAATATACATCAATAAGTACCTTTCTTCTTAGGAGTCACTTATAAAACCCTCAATTTAATAGGCTGTGAGGTGTGATCACAGTGTATCTGAGTTTAACTTTTTGTTTCTCTCTTACAGCATCTAGTAAATTCTACTAATCTGTAGTTTTTTCTTTGATCTTATAAGTTTTGAAAAATTATCTTTAGAAATTTCATGAAGAATATTGGTTAGACCGCCTTTCTTAAAAAAGGTAATCTAATGAATTTCAGGTTATTTATACCAAGTCTGTCTTCTAGTTTTAACATATTTGTTTACAAAATTTTCAAGCTTTTTTTTTTTCAATTTTGTCTATTGATATACTTTTTTGCCATTGCATTTCTTTTGGTCTCCTAAATTGTGAAATTATTTCCCATTAATACTGTTCCTATATTTATATTACCAACCATTTTCTCCTTATAGTTGACTTTTGTTATTTTGTTCTTTCATTTTTGTTGATGTTGAAAATGTTGTTCATTTTTGTTGACATCTTTTATTATAGTCATAATATATCTGTATTTCAGCAAGACATTTATAAAAGTCTCTTGTGATATGCTTTTTGACAAAGAGACATGCCACTTTGATTATAGTACATTTTTGCAAATTTACAGCTAATTGATGAGTAATTCTTAATGTATCAGCTTCTCCCCAAAGACATCTCTAATGAAAAATCCCTTAAATCTGTTTCTGGTTGAGTTAATCACTATCTTCATCAGTGATTTAGATGAAAATAGATCCCTATATTGCTCACTGATGACAGAAATAGCTAAGATATTGGAAAACAGAGTCATATTCTTTTCAAGTTAAGTGATCTGGCAAACTAGAACATGACCTGAAAACAATAAAATTGCATTTAATTGCAGTGAATGTAAAAAGATAGAATGATGATAAAAGAGAGCCACCCTTATAGTCAGGAAGTTCAAGTCTTGCCTTTGAGACAGACTCTTTTTTTTTTTTTATTAAAGCTTTTTATTTGTATAACATATGTATGGGTAGTTACCCAACATTGATCTTTACAAAGCTTTCCATTACAAATTTTACCCCCAGTCCCCTCCCCTCCCATAGATGGCAAGAAGTCCACTACATGCTAATAATGTTGAAATGCTTGAGAAGTTATGCAAGAAAAATCCTATCTACAAGAAAAAAAAAAGAATCAGAGAAAGGCAACACAATGCAAACAAATGTCAATAGAGATCATGAAAATGTTACGTTGTGGTCCATATTTCATTTCCCTCTCTCTGGGTGTATATGGTTTTCTTCAGTGAACAATTGGAACTGGTTTAAGACAATTCTTTGTTGCAGAGAGCCATGTCCATCAGAATTGATCATCATGTAATACTGTTGTTGCTGTGTATGATGATCTCCTGGTTCTGCTCGTTTCACTCAGCATCAGTTCATGCAAGTTTCTCCAGGCCTCTCTGAAATCGTCCTGCTGGTCGTTTCTTACAGATCAATAATATTCCATAACATTCATATACCATAATTTATTCAGCCACTCTCCAATTGATGGGCATCCCTTCAGTTTCCAGTTTCTAGCCACCACAAAAAGGGCCGCCACAAACATTCTTGCACATGTGGGTCCCTTTCCCTCCTCTAAGATCTCTTTGGGATATAGGCCCAGTAGAAACACTGCTGGGTCAAAGGGTATGCACAGTTTGACAACTTTTTGGGCATAGTTCCAAGTTGCTCTCCAGAATGGTTGGATCCGTTCACAGTTCCACCAACAATGTATCAGTGTCCCAGTTTTCCCACATCCCCTCCAACATTTGTCGTTATCTTTTCCTGTCATTTTAGCCAATCTGACAGATGTGTAGTGGTATCTCAGAGTTGTCTTAATTTGCATTTCTCTGATCAATAGTGATTTGGAGCAACTTTTCATATGACTAGAGATGGTTTTAATTTCATCATCTGAAAATTGTCTGTTCATATCCCTTGACCACTTATCTATTGAAGAGTGGCTTGAATTCTTATATATATGAGACAATTCTCTATAAATTTTAGAAATGAGGCCTTTATCAGAACCATTAAATGTAAAGATGATTTCCCAGTTTGATGCTTCCCTCCTAATCTTGTCTGCATTTGTTTTGTTTGTACAGAAACTTTTTAACTTAAAATAATCAAAATTATCCATCTGGTGTTCAATTAGGAGTTCCAGGTCTTCTTTGGACATAAATTTATTCCATCTCCACAGGTCTGAGAGATAAATTATATTACGTTCCTCTAACTTGCTTACAAAGTCCCTCTTTATATCTAGATCATGAACCCATTTAGATCTTATCTTGGTATGTGGTGTTAGGTATGGGTCAAGCCCTAATTTCTTCCACACTAGTTTCCAATTTTCCCAGCAGTTTTTGCCAAATAGTGAGTATTTATCCCAAAAGCTGGGGTCTTTGGGTTTATCGAATACTATATTGTTAAGGTTATTCCCTAGATTGTCCTGATATCCTATCCTGTGCCACTGATCGACTGCTCTATTTCTTAGCCAGTACCAAACGGTTTTGATGACCGCTGCTTTATAATATAGTTTTAGATCTGGTACAGCAAGGCCACCTTCATCTGCCTTTTTTTTTCATTAATCCCCTTGAAATCCTTGAGCTTTTGTTCTTCCAAATGAACTTTGCTACTATTTTTTCTAGATCTGTAAAATAATTTCTTGGGAGTTTGATTGGTATGGCACTAAATAAGTAGATTAGTTTGGGTAGTATTGTCATTTTTATTATGTTTGCTCTGTCTACCCATGAGCACTTAATATTTTTCCAATTGATTAGGTCTGATTTTATTTGTGTGGAAAGTGTTTTGTAATTTAGTTCGTATAGTTTCTGACTTTTCCTTGGCAGATAGATTCCCAAATATTTTATCCTATCGTCTGCTATTTGGAATGGAATTTCTTTTTGTATCTCCTGCTGCTGAACTTTGTTGGTAATATATAAGAATGGTGATGATTTATGTGGATTAATTTTGAATCTTGCCACTTTGCTAAAGTTGTGAATTGTTTCTAGTAGTTTTTTAGTTGAGTCTCTAGGGTTCTCTAAGTATACCATCATGTCATCTGCAAAGAGTGATAATTTGGTTTCTTCATTACCTACTCTGATTCCTTTTATCTCTTTTTCTTCTCTTATTGCTACAGCTAACATTTCTAATACAATATTAAATAGTAATGGTGACAATGGGCAGCCTTGTTTCACTCCTGATCTTATGGGGAATGGTTTTAGTTTGTCTCCATTACATATGATGCTTGCTGATGGTTTTAAATAGATGCTGCTGATCATTTTAAGGAAAAGCCCATTTATTCCTATACTCTCTAGTGTTTTTAATAGGAAAGGGTGTTGGATTTTGTCAAAGGCTTTTTCTGCATCTATTGAGATAATCATATGGTTTTTGTTAATTTGGTTATTAATATAATTAATTATGCTGATAGTTTTCCTAATATTGAACCAGCCCTGCATCCCTGGTATAAATCCTACTTGGTCATAGTGTACTATCCTGGGGATGACTTTCTGTAATCTCATTGCTAATATGTTATTTAAAATTTTTGCATCAATATTCATTAGGGAAATTGGTCTATAGTTTTCTTTCTCAGTTTTTACCCTACCTGGTTTAGCTATCAGCACCATATCGGTCTCATAGAAGGATTCTGGCAGTATACCTTCTGTCCCTATTTTCTCAAATAGTTTGTGTAGTATTGGAATCAATTGTTCTTTGAATGTTTGGTAGAATTCACATGTAAATCCATCTGGCCCTGGAAATTTTTTCTTAGGGAGTTGGTTAATGGCTTGTTCTATTTCTTTTTCTAATATGGGGCTATTTAAACAATTTATATCCTCTTCTGTTAACCTGGGCAATCTATATTTTTGTAGATATTCCTCCATTTCATTCAGATTTTCAAACTTACTGGCATAAAGTTGGGCAAAGTAACTCCTAATTATTGCTCTAATTTCCTCTTCATTGGAGGAAAGTTCTCCCATATCATTCTTGAGACTAACAATTTGATTTTCCTCTCTCCTTTTTCTTATTAAATTAACTAAAGGCTTATCTATTTTGTTGGTTTTTTCATAGAACCAACTCTTAGTTTCATTTATTAACTCAATAGTTTTCTTATTTTCGATTTTATTAATTTCTCCTTTTACTTTTAGAATTTCCAATTTGGTATTTAATTGAGGGTTTTTAATTTGTTCTTTTTCTAGTTTTTTTAATAATAAGCCCAATTCATTGATCTTTTCTTTCTCTATTTTATGCAAGTAAGCATCTAGAGATATAAAATTGCCCCTTATAACAGCTTTGGCCGTATCCCACAAATTTTGGTATGTTGTCTCCTTATTGTCATTCTCCTGGATGAAATTATTGATTGTGTCTATGATTTGCTCTTTCACCCATTCATTCTTTAGGATTAGATTATTTAATTTCCAATTACCTTTTGCTTTATTTTCTCCTGGCCTTATATTGCATGTGATTTTTATTGCATCATGATCTGAAAAGGATGCATTTACGATTTCTGCCTTTCTGCATTTGATTTTAAGGTTTTTATGCCCTAATATATGGTCAATTTTTGTATATGTTCCATGGACTGCTGAGAAAAAAGTAAACTCTCTACTGTCTCCATTCAACTTTCTCCATAGATCTATCATACCTAACTTTTCTAACAATTGGTTTATCTCCCTAGTTTCTTTCTTGTTTATTTTGTAGTTTGATTTATCTAATTCTGAGAGAGCAAGGTTGAGATCCCCCACTAGTATTGTTTGGCTGTCTATTTCTTTTTGCATCTCTCTTAATTTCTCCCCTAGGAATTTGTGTGCTATTACACTTGGTGCATATGTATTTAATATAGATATTGCTACATTATCTATGGTACACTTTAATAAAATATAGTTTCCTTCCTTATCTCTTTTGATTAGATCTATCTTGGCTTTTACTTGATCTGAGATAAGGATTGCTACCCCTGCTTTTTTTTGTTCACCTGAAGCATAATATTTTCTGCTCCAGCCATTTACCTTCATTCTATATGTGTCACTATGTTTTAAATGTGTTTCTTGTAGACAACATATTGTGGGATTCTGGTTTTTATTCCAGTCTGCTATCCGCTTCCGCTTTATGGGAGAGTTCATCCCATTCACATTTACAGTTAGAATAACTAATTCTTTATTTTCTGCCATCTTATTTACCCAAGTTATGTTTTCCCCTTTCCTTTCCCCTTTCTCCCTTCCCCCCTCCTCAGTACTTTGCTTTTGATGACCCCCTCCCCCAAACAATACTTCACCCTTTAGATCCCCTCCCCCTGTTTTTATTCCTTTCCCCTGATTCTTCTATTTTCCCTTCTATTAGTTTGTCCCTTACTTTTCCTCCTTTTCCTCCCACTTCCTTCTAGCAACAGACAAGTTTCTATGTGAAATCAAATGTCTGATATACACTTTTAGAGCCCAACCTGATGAGAGTAAGATTTACACAGTGCTCATCTCCCTCCCCTCTTTCTCTCAATTATATTAGGTTTTCTTTGCCTCTTCAAGTGATTTTACCTTGTTTTTACCTCCTTTTTTTTTAGATCTTATTTTACCACTTTTTCCCTCTTTTCCCCAGTATGACAACATTTTCCCCTCTAGTTCTCTTTTTCATATTATCAAAGTAATATCTAGTTAATTATACCCCCAAACTTTAAGTATCTCCCTAGTAGAAATAAAGTTCTCAAGAAACCTTTCCTTTTTACCTTTTTATGCATCTCTTGAGTTCTGTGTTTGGGTGTCTTATTTTTTGTTCAGATCCGGTCTTTTCATTAGAAATAGGTGAAATTCACCTATATCATTGAATGACCATCTTCTTCCCTGGAGGATAATGCTCATTCTAGCTGGATAGGTTATTCTTGGCTGTAATCCAAGTTCCTTTGCCCTTCGGAATATCTGGTTCCTTGCCCTTTGATCCTTCAGTGTGGAAGCTGACAAATCCTGTGTGATTCTAATTATTGAACCTCGGTATTTGAGTTGTTTCTTTCTAGCTGCTAGCAGAATCTGTTCCTTGGTGCTATAGTCCTGAAATTTAGCCAGGATATTCTTTGGGGTCTTAATTTTGGAGTCTCTTTCAGGAGGTGATCGGTGAATTCTTTCAATGGTGATTTTGCCCTTTGATTCTACAATCTCAGGGCAGTTTTCTTTCAGGATTTCCTGGAAGATAGTGTTTAGATTCTTTTTTTCATCATGGCTTTCAGGAAGTCCAATAATCCTTAGATTGTCTCTCCTAGATCTATTTTCCAAGTCAGTTGTTTTTCCTAGGAGATATTTCATATTTTCTTCTAATTTTTCATTTTTTTTGTTTTTGTTTGACTGATTCTTCAAGTCTTAGTGAGTCATTCACTTGCATTTGTTCAATTCTTATTTTTAAAGTGTTGTTTTCTTCAGTTACCTTTTTAAGCTCCTTTTGTAACTGGCCAATTTCTTCATTGCACTCTTTTTCCACTTCACTAATTTTATTTTTTAATAAATTGGTGTCTTTTTCATATCTCTTTTGCAGGGCATCATAGCCTTCTTGCACTGATTTCAGTTTATTTTCCCATTTATCCTCCAGCTCTCTTTTGAGGTTCTTTATGCAGTCTTCCAGAAAGGCCTTTTGAAAAGGGGACCAGTGATGGTTCTGGCTGATGTTCTCTGGATTTTTGTCTAAAGGAACCTCTGGCTCTGGGGTCGTTTCTTTGCCTTGATAAAAGCTGTCTATGGTGAGAGCTCTCTTTTGCTTCTTCATCATATTTTTTTTTTAGACAGTGTGGATATCTCTTTAAGGTAGGGGGAAAAAAAAGCAGCGGCTGCAAAAAGCTTTGCCCTGGGGCACTTCGGGCGAGTTGACTTAAGGTGCTGGGCCGGTGGGGCTAGGACTAAATCCGAATTACTCCTTAAACAAGGCAAGTCTGCCAGAACACCTGCCCCCAATCAGGGCAGAGTGTCCCGAGTGCCTCAGATAAACTCCAGGTGTTTGGAATTTGGAGTTTGGAGTTTGGAATTTCTTCCAGGATGAGCTGAGCTGAGTCCCACCCTCACTTCCGGCCTGCGCAGTTGTCGTCTGTTTATCTCTCTGTCCGAGTCTGACTAACCTGATATGAAGTTATCCAGAGAGCTGTGCCCAAATATTTCTGAGTTCGTTGACTTGAAGATCAGTTCGGAGGCTTATTTTATTGTTGATTTGAGAGAAGATCTGAGGAGAGGCAGAAAGTCACCTTTTCACTCCGCCATCTTGGCTCTGCCCCCTGCCATCTTGGCTCCGCCCCAAGACAGACTCTTTGTATGACTTTGGGAAAATCATTTAACTTCTTTGGGAACTGCCTAAGCATGTAAACTGCAGAAATGCAATATTAGTAAAGGGAGTTTCCTTTTGGGGAATTTTATACATAAATACAGTTACAAATACAATACTCAGCTTTAGTTCAAAAGATTGGCCTGCTAATGTTTAGTATCAGATAGTCAGGGTTAGGGAATAATTCTGGTGAAAAATATCAATTGACTGTTATGGACCACAAGCTACTATGATTTAATAATGAAACATGGCCTTCAAAAAAGCTATTTTCCTACCAGGCTCTGTTAATAGAGAAAAGTATACAGAAAGAGATTGTGATTGAATCTGATTTAGAATAGTATATTGAGTCTAGGAACTACAATTTAGGGAGAATACTGACAAAGTAGATAGAGCAAATCCATAGAAGAACAACCATGATGTTGATAGGCCTGAGGATACATGAGAATGTATGTAAAAAAAGAAAATGTATAAAGTATCATGTTTTGTCATAAGGAAGAGAGGTCAGATGTACTGGATTTGGTCCTGCAGAGTAAAACTACAAGAAACAGATGCAAGTTGAAGAGAGTTTTAGGTTTGGTAATAGGTAAAGCTATCTAAAAGTAAAATTGGGGAGGAAGGGGAGTGCTTCTAGAGGTCAGGTGTATTCACTCTCAGTTGAAGTCTTCAAACTGAGACTGAATTTCTCCTTAGTAGGGATGAAGTGGAGGGTTATTTTGAACTAAGTGGTTAAGTTCAAGGAAGAGAGTTCAAGTTGGGCATATCAGTTGCCACAGACTCTGAGATTTTATGAAAAATGGTAAGGCACTGAGACTTTTTTTTTAAATTGTGATTTGCAAGCTACATCTGCAAGCAGTTTTAAAAGAAGTGTTAGAAATAAAAATATTTTGAATAATTGCAGAAAGTTTGGACTATGTTTGGTCTCCTATGATTATAATTTTATTTTCACTGGCTATACCCCATATCTGGAATGGTGTCCCTCTTCATCTCCATCTCTTGGCTTCCTTCTATTTTCAGCTAAAGTCCTGTCTTCTACAATGACTCTTTCCTGATCCTCCTTAATGCTAATGTCTTCCCTTTGTCAATCAATCCTGTGTATAGCATTTTTATATGTCATTGTTTGCATATTCTCTTTCCCTTTAGACTGATAGGTCCTTGAAATTAAAGACTTATTGGAAGTTATATTGACTCAGTATTTCATTTTTCCCAGTTCTGCTTGTCAATCAATTTTGGGAAAGGTAACACCAAGTCTACATTTTTTTTGCAATATTTGTTTTTGTTTTTTTTTTTTATCACACATCCCCTTCCTGTGATCTTTGTAGCCCTAAATACAAATTGAAATGTTTTTGTTACCTTAGTGAGAAATGGAGATACAAGGGACTAACCTCTTTTGTTAAAGTGGACCTATATGAATTATCTTAAAGTAACTCTAAGCCCACCTTGAAGCCATTGCTGATCTTTAAAAATCAGTTTGTTGGCATATTGCTGCCTTGATGTACTTAAAATAAATTCCATTTAATTCTCTTTCTCCTGACTTCTGCCTCATTAATCAATTATTTAAAAGTTCAAATGAAGAATTTTCCTTTCAACACTGTCTTTTGCATTTCTTTATATCCCCAGCACTTATTACAATGTCACGGTAGTTGTTTAATAAATGTTTGCCAACTGACAGTGCTTGGGTATATTCTGGTTTGTTGAATATTATTCTCATTATCTTATGGGTTACTCATTATATGCTCTATAAACTGTGGATGATTTTCAATTTTTGAAAGGTCTTTTTCTCTTGATCTCTGCATTTCTTAGGATATGAGAACTGAACACCTCTTCTCCAGAATCGGCTTCCATAAGCTTTCTCCATTCTTGGAAAGATATCCCGTGTCCTGGCTATGCTGGCTTGAATGCCAGTGATGTTCCCATGTGTGCTGTTTTATCCTCTCTTTGTGAAAACTGTGAGAGGCTTTGTTATTGAAAATAGGATTAAAGTGTTTTTATGATTTAAGCTATTGAGAGCACTTCCAGCTGGAGTGGATAAGTATTGCTGGTTGCTAACCCTGGGGTCCTACAAGAAGGAAAACTTCCTTGTTTTCTGAGATTTCTTTTGGTTTCTATAGCAGCTGACATTGTATGGGAGTGAGCACTTGACTTGACAATTATCTATTTGACCTCCCCTAATATGATGTGATTTTCAGCAGGCCAAAAGGGTTCTATGTCACCTTCCTAAAATACCTCAACTACTGCTTGAAATCAAGGGATCCATTGGCTGGCTATTCTTTTGGTTAAAAGTTTAGCCTCCTGGTAAAATACATATACCCCTGCAGTTAGATAACTCATCATGCTTTATCATTTATTTGTACCTCAGCACGAAGGAAATATCAGATCATTTCTGAAATCAAGCCAAAGGGAGCAATAGATTACTTAGATAAAGCAAAATATATATCACCTAGGAATGAGAAGGGCATAGAAAAGGGAGGTGACATATGTCAAAGACCAGGTTTAACAGAATATTTGAGGGTATATGTTTACTTTTTATGATTACTACTATTTTAGATAATGTTGGGTATTCAAAAATATTCAAAGGCTCAATAGTACGATTACCTTCAGCTCCTTTTTTTTTGAGGAAAACATTAGTAATTTTTATATTTATATAAAATTTTTACCTGAAGAATTCTGATCCTATTTTTCCCCCTTCAAACTGAGGATTATGGATATTTTGTTGGAACTGATTGAAGAGCCTTAAACTCACCAAGACAATTGAATTTTGACCCATGAAGCTGAAATTTAGAGGACACAATAATACTTACAAAACTTCAACAGGGATAGAAACAACTGAGTTTAGCACCTCCTTAGTGAAAACAAGAACAAGAAGCTGGCAAGTGGCCTGCTTTTCCACTCTCCTGCCACACTTCAGGTGAATTCCTAATAATGATAGCATTTACATGAATAAGATTTGAAAAGTACTTTAGAAATATTATCTCATTTGAATCTCAGAACAACCAAAGTAGGAAGTTGATGGGAGTATCATCCCTATTTTATAGATGAAGAAATTGAGGTGGTCTTTGCCCTGGGTCACACAGCTAGTATATGAGGCCGGAGTGGAACTCAAGTCTTCTTGACCCTAGGCCTGGTACTCTATCCCTTGTGACATCTAGTTACTGCCTTTTCCTTGAGGGTGTGCCAACCAGTAGGACATCTTGTTGTATCTGCAATTTGACATCTCTTTCTTGCCTCTCTCAATTTAATTGGTCTTCAGAAGTTGATTTAAATGCATGTATCATGTTTCTTGTTTGGGCTCCTTGTTATTCTGAAGCATACCCTACAGTTACAAAATGCTGGTCATGATTCTTTTTTTTTCCTTTTAAATTGATTGATTCCTTTTGTTTTACACAAAAGATAGTGCCTAATAAACACCCAAATCTTCCTACATAGTACATCTCATCCCAAGACCAGTAGTTTGATTTTCAATGTGATTTTTGAGGCATTGTTCATTTACTTCCTTGTGAATTCATAAAGACTTTGAAAACTAAATATGTACACATAGCACAAAGAAATCAGTTAGTATAGTGGAGGTAGCAGAGAAAGGTTTGGAGCTGAAGGCTTATAAAATTGGGTTCCAGTTGACCATGTAGGAGCTTTGGGACCTACTACTATGGTTCATATTTAAAGGAAGCCTGAAGAACATTCAGATACCAAAGAGTTCTTTTATTGACTCCTGAATTGGAAGAGCTGACCTCTCTAGAGCAGTATAAAAGGGAGTGACCCTGCCCTTACATTTTTTTTCTTCCAGCTTTGAATCTCAATCCTATTATTTTAAGTATCTTTCTGAGATGGAGAAAGGGGTAAGGGGTTGTGCATTTTCTTATCTTAGCCACCAAATGTCTATGAGTACAAGGCACCTATAACACATATCTTGTCTAGGCAAGTCTAAGTTTGGATTTGAATGACTATTTTTTTTCCTGATCTTAGACAAATTAGTATCTAAATAGAAATGTACATGTCCAATCTTGGTGGTCCTCTTGTAATTTCAAGAAGCCTTTAGCAAGTTGCATACTGAGTCAGTGTGGATTAACATCTAGGAGATGAATTCCACTGATTACTCCACCATTTTAAAGAAGTTAGGAGTATTAATCTAATCTCAGCATGTTTTCCCAAAAGACATGAACAATGCAGAGCCAATATAAAATGTCTACTTCACAGTCCCTCAAAGTTCTTTATGTTCTGATGAAATTAAAGTATCAGCCTTCTGAGAAATATGATAGTAGTTTTAAAATAAGTTACTGAATCCATTTTTATTTTGTCAATGTTCACTGAGTTTTATATGTTCACTAGCATTTCTTCTGCATGTAGGAAATATAGTAAAGATCTCTTTCATGTTTGGTTTACATTGTAGTTCAAGGATTTTTGCCTCCTTTCTTTGGGGAAACCTGAGACATGAATTAAAGCGTAAGCTTTAAACAGTTTGTCCTCAAATGTCTAGGCAAGGATGCAATGAGCTGAAGGGTTCGAGAATAGAAGGCCTAACCTTCCTTCATTAGAGGCTAGGCTCTACCAGAACTAAGCTTGGTTAGACTGAGTACTTAGGTCTAAAGTTGTAGTGAGAAAGAATATACATAGTACAACAGTTCTTGGGAATTCAGCAGGACTTCTTTAATGTTAGAATGCCTTTGTAGTAAAGGATGAGGCCTATTTTCTGTGTTTCTGTTATGATACAAATTGTTAAGGGAGGTTGCTTCTGAGGCCTAGCCAAAGGCCTTGGAAAAGAATCGGAGGGAATTAATTTTGTTTTTAATACACACAAGTACAGGAAACATTTCCTTTTCTACTGATTTGTGAGCCTCATGTGGATTTAAAATAATTCATTATACTTACATTTAAATTATAACATTACATTTTATGAAAAAATGAGATTTTGGGCTTTAATGTATATATGGTAATTTCAACAATTTAAGAGACTAGAAAAAACTGAGAATTTCTTGGGGTCACTAATCATGGTGATGTTTTTGACTTTTAACACATGGGAAGAAGATTCATACTAGAACTGAGGTGTAATGTTATCTCTAATTTGTTGGTCTTCTAAGAATAAAGGTTTTTTGATCAGATGGATTTGGAGTCAGATCTCAGTCCCATAGCACTGAATGTCAGAGGAAGAATACATACTGCTTCAATACAGGCCTCTAATAGGTCTGGCTGAGAGAGAGAGAGAAATAACATTTTTAGGGCTCACATAATCTATTTCCCTGGAATTTGGGGAGAAGCTGCATGAGAATTCACTAGCTAGGGGATTTGTTAGGGAAGAAGGAAGATACTTCTGAGGTGAACTCAAGGGGCTAAAGACCCATAGCTATAACCTGTCTCATTTGCAGTGGAGAGAGATAAGGAATATCCTTTTACTGCACAGTAGAGTGGCACCCTGTGCTCCTATGCTATTTCTGTCTCTCTGAATGAAATCTCTGACAGGGAAGTGTGATGTAGGATATACTCTGTAATAGAATTATAAATGCCTTGGAAAATTAAAAATGATTGAAGATATAACTAGGCCAGAGTTCTAAAATTTGAGTTTGTTTAGAATACTTGTAAGCTATTGGTAAAAAGAAATGAATTTAATATCTAGTCAGCAAGAAAAATTAGTTAGAATAGAAGTCTACCAAATGGTAAGATGGTAGGTTGCGCTTCTTCCCACTTCCTCAGACTGAGGATATGCTTCATGACATGTGCATGTTTGTGATATTTACCCTAGTGACACAAGCCCTAGTTATGACTGACAGTGATACAGATTAAAAACACTATTATCTGCGTTCTCTCATTTAGGATTTTAAGATTATAGCTGATGAGATGCCCTAATTCTTCTACTTCTAAATCTACGATCCTATCCTTCTAAGATTCAGCATCAGAAGAGAACATGAAAGATAATCTGGTCCAACTCCTTTATTTTAGAGATGAGGAAACTAAGACTTCAAAGACTTGCTTAACTATTCTTCGACTTCTTGGGAAAGGGAGTACTTTCAACTCATTTTGTATCCTCTCTATGTACAGTGCTGAACATAAAATAACACTTGAAATGCTCAGTGAATAAATACTTGAAATAGAAATGTTGGGATTAAATGACATCTGGGTAATTTTGGAGCCACCTGAGGCAAGAAGGAAGCAAGCTGTCTCCCAACAGTGTGAACAAATGTCTCCAAACAAATTTCAACCTCAAGAAATGCTGTTTGTTGAGCTGCAAATATCTGACAGGCATCAGACAACACTTGTGGAAGCTCTAGGGGAGGGATGCTTTTTCAAAGAGAGTACAGCTGCGTGTCATCAGCATACAGAGAGAAATCCACATTATGCAAATGGATCCAATCCCATCATATCAACACAAATATCAAGCCCAATGCAGGGCTGGGAATGAACTTCAGTGGAATGCTATGAATTCCTGGGGAACTTCCAGGTGTCAGATTATGGACAGGAGATGAAAAATTACACAGCAAGGAAAGAGAGGCTGAACATTTTGTGCGTAACTTGAACACCTCCTAAATGTGGGGGATCTGTGGAACACTGGGATATTTTAAATATCCTATCCAACTGGGAAACACACCAGGAACATTTGGACCTTGACCACAAAGCCATTTTGATTGGGGGGGGGGATGAAAAAGCTCAAAACTCTTTGCTCTGTATTCTTAAACTTTATGTTACTGAGCAAAATTTCTGTTTTCAGTAGAGACTATACCAATGAAAGGCAATCATTTGACTTCCTATAACTATTGTTATTTTAAAGTTTCTTCTTTATATGAAAGGAATTGTAGAAATGGGTAAAACATTTTATCATGCATACAGTTTTTCAATTGCTGTACATTTTTTAAAGCTAAAATTTACCTAGCTCTATTAATCACAACCAAATCTATGATTAACTATTTAGAATCACTCTTTTGTAAGCTGAGTTCATTTTCAGTGACTACAGTTTGTTTTGAAAACATTTAAATGGTTACTCATCACCCTTTTCACCCTCATTATCCCATAAAGGCTCAGTTTCTTATCATCATATTCAAAGGATGGTAGCAGTTTGATTGAGTCACAGAATTCCCAAATTGGAAGAGACCATTTTGTCTAACCTGTACCCTACCAACTCCCACAACATTCCCATGCAGTGAACATTCAAAGCTTTAAGTCCTTCAGAGAAGGGGAAATTAATATTTCTTGAGGTGTTGGATAGAATTTTTGTTTGTTTATTTGCTTTTTACTGATTTCAAACTGGAATCTATATTATGGAAACTTCTCCCATAGTGCTCCTTAAGTTACCAAGCCTATTCTCAAAATTATAAATAGGATCATCAATCTGGTGCTGAAAAGGACCATAGACACCCATTAGATTGTAACCTTCTTGAGGGCAGGAACTATATTTTGTACTTTTTTGTACACACACACAGTGATTACTGAGTCCAATATTTTCATTTTACATTTTACTTTCATTTTTTTCATTTTCTAGAAACTGAGGTCCAGAGAGAAGGGTCACATAATAAGTGCTTAAAGCAGGCTTTGAACTTACTTCTTCTTGACTCCAAGTCCAGGGCTCTATTTGTTACACCATGCTGCTTCTCAGATAAAGTCTATTGAAAACTTTTTGAATATAAGGACAATTTATCTTTTTATTCCCTACAGTGCTAGTTTCAGAGCTGTGTGCCATTAGTGCTCAACAACTACTTATTAAATGAATTCAGGAGGTGGGAGGTGGAAGAGGTAAATGCATGTTTGTGTATTTGGGGAGAGTTTGAGGGTCAAATAGAGTTTTAATAACTCCAATGATTTTTGAAAACTATTCTCAAGAGTATATTACCTCACTATTGCAGGTTACATGAGGGGCACAGCAATGAAGTGATGTGTATCTTCAAGGTCACAGAATAAGCCAGTGTGTTTATAAACTTTATGCTTTTGCTTTTGCTAGATGGGAAAATCTGCTTATCTCAAAAAAGGCTGAAGTCCTGTCACTTGCCAAACAGTATGACAGAGATTAAACAGAATTCAAAGGCCCTTCTGAATGGTCTGCTAATGGTTATGGGTACAGTGGAAGAGACAGATCTCAGAAAGGGAATCTGGACTGTACCTGACAATTAGAGATAAAATGTAATACTGAGTTCATCCGGAGAAATAACCATCAGGAGAGGGTAACATACACCTCTTCTAAAACTAAAGAAATTTTTTTTTCTCTTGGAGACCAGGTTTGTGGCCATACTGGGACTTGGGAGAGGTTGAAATTGAGCAATTAGGGAACATTTAGCTCCAACTGGAAGTCCTTATCCCCACTTCTCCCCCAAGTTGCTTATATAGCAGAGGACATCACAAATGTAGTGATGGGCTTGAGGATCCTTGGTTTTTCTAGTGGGCCACAAGTCCTTTAGTAAGAGAGACTATTAAGACACATGTGGTCCCTTTGCATATTCTTCACTTAAAAAGTGGCATGGAAGAAACTGATCAATCAGAGAATTCCAGAATGTCCCTTTCTGCACTTCAATTCTGTAGTCAGCTTTGACATTCTCAGTCAAGTTATACCAGACTTTGTTCTATTGGATATCAGAAGGGAAGTGATAGAAGAAAATGTGGATTTCAGTGCCATTTCCCCCCACACCAGTTAAATAAGCTGTCAGGCAGTATCAGGCCAGCCAGCAATGATTTTAATTCATTGCTGCCTTATTGTTCACTAGCCTGCTGATGATTGATAATTTAACTAACCAGGGATCTTGATAGGTACAAAATATAGTTCCTTAAAATCATGACAAGACATATATTATTGTCCGTTAAGTTTGTACCCATTCTATCTACTACTCCTAGACTCTGAGTATATTTGTGGGTGAATATGCCCCTGAATGTTTGGGGACAACACTTTGTAACTGTCTTTGCTCTGCCTTTGAATAAACGTTTTTGTTAAAGAGCTGAGCCTCCTAGCTGATTAAGAGAAAGCACACTGCTGGGGTGGTGTTGTTATGAGCTAGAATTTAGTAGGGTAGCCACCCACAGTTACAACTAGAACACTAGAAATAATAAAAATTATTCCTTTGAAAATCCATTCTGCTGGTAGATATGGGAATTGAACAAGTTCGTTCCTTGGAGGTAGTTATAAAATTGCTTTATAAAACAAAACAAAATGAAATGAAACAATTTTTTTTTCTTTTTATATTCCACTAAGGAAAAAATAAAGAACCAGCAAATTTTTAATATGCAAATCTCTTCTACTTTATCACTTCTTTTAATCCAAGAAGGTATCCATATTCCTCCTCTCTCAGGCCTTTTTTTTTCCTCTGTATTTGTCTTTGGATATACAACTTGAGGTATTTTGGGAGGCACCTGTCACAGATACAGCATCATTAATCATTATCTCTAAAAAGATGTACAACATGTATCAAAAGTTTTAGCTTCTCTAGAACTTAGTTGTCCTATCTACAAAATGGAAATCATGCTTCCAGATCTGTCTAAAGGAAGAAAGCTAGTTTAGTTCGGTTTTTCCCAGCTGAAACATCTGAAATTCTGTGATTATGTGCTTCTAGACACTATATGAATGGTCAACAGAAAAATACATCACTTTATAGTAGGAATAACAGTACACTGGCATCATAATCTTTTATGATTTTATCTCTCCCAGTGTCTTACTTCTCAATCCAATTTTTTATTTTCACTATGACTTCCAATACCTTGCTTCCTTCCTAGGTTACCATACCAATGTCGGCTATAGTCTAGGTAGCATTTAACATAATAGGTGCTTAATGATTGGTAGTTGATTAACATTCTCCTTTCTTCATAATCTTGACTTCTACAGTATCCTTTACTTTTGAATCCTTTTCATTTTATCCTAATGCCACTTATACTTTGCCAAATCCTAACCTTGGATTCCACTCACCCTCTTCCTCCTTCATTCCTACTCAAGAGTTAGTAAAAGGAGCTGGAGGAAGTCACAAAACCATGCTGACTAGGGTCAATACAAATTTGATATCTAATTTGAACTCAGTGCTTAGGGTAGTAAGTACAATCTTTGTACTTCTTCCCAAATGATTCTCTACCTAACACATCAAAATACTAGACATGATATTCCAAACCTTCTCTTCTCTTTTCAGATATCCTATCAATGCCTCTCTCATCTCCTGCTGAGGACCTCACCTCAAGTTCCATTAAAAATAGTGATGCTGTTAGTTAAAAGTTATCTTTTCTCCCCTTCTTCCCATCTCACATCTTTCTGACATTAATCTTCATTACTTCCTCCTTCACTATATTCCCTGATAAAATACTGGTCTTTCTCCATCCCAGGGATAATCTTGATCCCAATCTCTCCCATTTCCCCCAGAAGATCATCCCCATCTATTATACAGTCTTTTCCTTATTTTCCCTGCTGTCCACAAATACAAGTTTCTACTAAGAAACTAACAAGAAACCTTATTAGGCCCTACCATTCTTTACCATCCTTTCTAAAGATTATATTATATTTCATTCTTCCCATATAAATTGAAAAAGTCATCTATATTTGACGATTCTACTTTCTATTCACTCATTATTTTGTAAACCCTCTGCAATATGACTTCTGATCTTATCATTCAAGTGACACTGCTGTCTCCAGTTACCTATTAAAAATTATCTATTAAATGCCAAATCTTATGGTCTTTTCCCAATCAATACCCTTCTTGATCTTTCTGAATCATTTGTTGTCTTATCTTCTCGTCCTGGATATATTCTTTCTGGATTTTTATAACATTGTTCTCTCTTAATTGCCCTTCTGCCTATCTGACCATTCTTTCTTACTACCTTGGTCTGATGTTTGTCCATTTATGATCACTAATTCTTTGTGTGTGGTGATCTTCTTTTATTTATTTTCAATGGTCTATCATTTGTTGATCTCATCAATTCCCTTAAATTGAATGATCACTTCTATGAAAATAATTCCAAGATTTATGTATGTATATGTATATCTATCTGTCTATCTATCTATCCAGCATTTGTCTCTATCCTGAGTTGTCAAAGTGCTTTTCTTGAAATGCAGATCTGAGAAAGTCATAAAATCTTCCTCTCATCACTTACCCACTACTCAATAAACTTTAGTGAATGCCTATTAATTTTGGATAAAACGGAAACCATCTGTTTGCATTTAAGAATCTTAGTCTGACTCCTTCTGAACTTTTTCAGTCTTCTTACAAATTACTCCCCTCCACATACTCTTTGGTTTAGTCTTACTGACCATCTCACTGTTCCTTGGACATGATATTCCTTCACTCATTTTCATGATTTTGAACTGGCTGACCATTATGTCTGAAATGCTCCCTCTTCTCTCTGCCATTTTTCAGCCTTCCTTCAAGAATCAGCCTAAATCCTATCTTCTGCAAGAGCCTTTTCTGACTTCCTCAGCTGCTTTCCCTTCCAAGGTTATTTTGTTTTGTATCATGTCTGTACTTGTCTGTTGTATATGTTGTTTGCAATGTAATGTCTTTGAGGGCAAGAACTTTTATCTCTTTTTATCAAGGTCAGCTTCTGTACACATGGCAAATTATTTAATTTGCAAAGAAAACAAGCCAAATCTAAAGTGGAAGGAGAGTTGGTGCATGACTTTGTTCACTACTGATTTTTCTTTTAATGTAGCCTCTGTAGCTGGGATGCAATGAAATATAGATTGATTCTCTGCTGCTTGTGCTAATTTTGGCTTAACAAATTGCCCCAAGAAAACAGAGGTTCTCCATCAGCCAGCATTGCATCATCCATATATGAAAACTTTTGTTACAGTAAATGAAGAAATTTTGAATGTTTTAGATAAGCTCACTTACCTTGGCAGTATACTTTCCAGGTATGTACCCATAGATGATGAGGTTGACATACACATTGCCAGGCTTAGCTCAATGTTTGGAAGACCAGAGGAAAAATGTGGGAGAGAAGTATTAGTCTGCCTGTCAAACTGAAGGTTTACAGAGCCATTATGCTGACCTCATTGTTGTGTATCTGTAAAACCTGGATAGTATATCAGTACCAGGTCAGAAAATTGATTTTTTTTCTATTTGATGTCTTAGGAAGATTCTAAGGATCACCTACCATGATAAGGTACCAGAGACTGAGGTCCTTTCTTGAATTGAATAGCCAGACATTCGAACTCTATTGAAGAAAGCATAACACTGATGGGCTGGCTGTGTTATTTAAATGCCAAACCTGTATTTGCTTGAAAGCACTCATATGGAAATCAGAAGAAGCAATACAAGTATATTCTTGAGGTCTTTCTGAAGAACTTTGGAGTCAATTGTGAGACATGGAAGACATTGACACAGGACCATCCAGTACAATGTGCCCATATCAAAGAAGGCACTGTGCTCTATGAGCAAAGCAGAAGAATAGTAGCTCAAAAGAAATATGTGCAAATTTATAGCTATCTCCATACCAAATATTCATATAAACTACTTGTGCTCAAACTATGGTAAAGCCTTTTGAGTTCATATTGGTGATCACCCACAGCTGGTTACATTGTACCTTGGAAGGTACATAATAGTGTCATTTTGGTCTTTTTTTTTTTTTTTTTTTTTGAGAATGAAGGACAACATTATCCTTTGCCACAGAAGCTAGTTCATAGTATTTTATAAATGCTTTTGCATTGGTTGATTGAATTAAAAGACCTTGTTTTTAATCCTAGACCAAGTAAGTTCTCACTAAGACTATTTCCTACCTCTCTAAAATAATAATAATATCTAGCAGTTATATAGACCTTACTATGTGCCAAGCATTGTGTTAATTATATCTCATTTGTTATTATCAATCATATTGGGTAAAATAAGATAACATCTCATTCTACAGTTAAAGAAACTGAGGCAAACAGGGTTAACTGACTTTCCCAGGATTGCGCAGCTAGTAAGTGTCTGAATTTGGACTTCAACTTAAGTCAGGTAAACTTAGGCCCAGTGCTAGGTCTCGCAGATATAGCCCTTTTTCCTTTATCTCATACTGCTTCTTCACTGGATGAAGAAGGAGCTCATTCCTTTGAGACTAGGAAGCCAAATTATTCTTTAAAGTCCTGCAAAAAAAATGTGTAGAGGGAAGAATTCAAAATGGAAGTCCTGGAGAGAAGAAAATTATAATCTTAAGTGACAAATTAGAAAATGGACAATGAGAATCACAATGGACGAAAACCTTTCTGCATTGTATTATAGGACAAGTTTTTTTGGAAATATACTGCTAGAATATAAACTCATTTTTTGGCATTCCTGTGGAAAGTGAAAACTCCCTTCTTATATAAAGCTGACCAGTTGAAGCTGTTCATGAATATTGCTAGTAATCTTACCTCCTCAAAAAAACAAAAACCCCAACAACAAAAATCACATCTTAGCACCAGAATTAGTCGGGGACAACAGGTTACCAGAACAGCTTTTGCTATTCCTCCCGAATAAAAACAAACTAATTAAAGTATTTTAATACATCTCCTGTATGAATGGCTTCCTCTTGAGCATGAAAGAACAGCCTTTATGTGGCCATCGTCTTGAATCATGACTAGTCATTGTATGAGGAACATGTGATCTCCTGTGTAACAAATGTTCTCCTTTTCCCACTCCTGACTGAATCCTGGCCTCTAAGCTTGGCTCATTAAGAGAGCCGCTTGTCATTGTTTCAGAATGAGGCCAGCCCTGACAATTTCTCTCCTAACATTGGCTGGGCCCATTAGTATGTTGTCTCTGCTCAATGGCATTGTTTATTTAAGCAAACCCACTTCCCTCCAAGTCTTATAGATGCTTTCTTTAAACACAATTGAATAAACTGGTTTCCGTTTCACATATATTGAGTACCTTCTATGATAAGAACAATACAGAAGGGCATTATGGGAAAACTGTAATTAAAAAAAAAAAAAGGCCAGATGAGAGTTTATCTAATCTAGTCAAGGAGAAACACCAGGCACAAATGAGATGATTGAAGAGTCAACAGGAGTGCAGTTCCAAACCAAATTAATATGCTGGACTCTTTTGGCCCAGTTATGATTATTTATTAATTCATTTTTAATTTATTCACTGATTTATTTATTTAACCTTTGGATAACTGTACCTTGCCTAGAAAAAAAATTCTATTCTTTTTCTTACATAAATTTAAAAAAATAGAAAATAAACAGAAGAAAAAGAAACCTTCTTTGAACAGATTGTACATTTTAAAACACTTCCTATTTTTACCAGATACATTGTTCTTTTATGTGTACTCTGTAAAACAGATGAGGTACTACCTTATAGAAATATTGTTCAGGCTTGCTTGGACATCTCAAATGAAAATTACTATAGTGAGATAGCTAAGAATTAACATATTTAGGAAATAATTGTTTCTTTCTTGAATAGAATTTTGTATTTCCCAGGGCACTTTCAGCTAAGGATTAGTATGTCCACTTTAAACCTAAAATAGGTCACATTCCTAGAGGTCCTTGCAACAACTCTCTGTGTGAATTATTGGAGTATGATTATTTTCATTTTATAGATCAGTCCCCTGAGGTAGAAAGGTTCTTGTCCCAGGTCATGTAGCTGACAAGGAGTAAACCATTCTTGATTTATCTAAAACTCTGACTAAAAGGACACATCTGTCACTTTATTTCAGAACTGGGTTGTGCCTGGGGATGATTAGTCTGCCTGGGTATTGACACTGCCAGAATCAGCTGGCCAGGGTCCCATACACTACCACACCCTGCCTATCTCTTCTAACGTGGGGGTGTAGATGGGAGGGAAGTTTGGACCCAGGATTGTTCTTGGCAGCAACTTGTTGCCCAAAGGCATAATTAATGCTGTTTGTGTTCATCTTTTTTTTTTTTTTTTTTTTTCTGTGCTTGGTATTGTGAAATAAAATCATTGGCAGTGAAACATGGGCCTCTGGAAAACACCATTATGGATCACCTTTGAAGCATCATTCAAGGGGATAGCAGTCTGGGAAGTACTACTATGACCTTATTCTGATTCATTGAAATCTTCAACATACCCCTTGAGTGAGAACTATACAACCTGCTTTTTTATTTATCAGGAGAAGGCTAGTCTCCTGTGAGGAAGTAAGATAATTGATAGCCTAGATGGGTGACTGACTCAAGGAGTATCTCAAGAACATACTAGCTTCAAAAAATTATCAAAAACTATTTGTCCAATGACACATAAGTAATATTAAGCTTAAGAATAATGTGGCCTGATCTAAGTCATTTGTTAAAGGATTATTCTGATGAATATATTTGCTATATGCTTCTGTTTTCTTCTTGGGTGGAATGCTCTTTGAAGGCTTTTTCTTTGAAGGATTTTCCTTCCTTCCTTCCTTCCTTCCTTCCTTCCTTCCTTCCTTCCTTC
>JAJPUD010000603.1:469615-514146 GCA_023553655.1 Myrmecobius fasciatus | reverse complement strand
TCCTTCCTTCCTTCCTTCCTTCCTTCCTTCCTTCCTTCCTTCCTTCCCTCCTTTTTCCCTCTCTCTGTCCTTCTTCCCCTATTTCTTTCTTTTTAAAAAATTGAAACTATCTAGCTAAGTGCATTTTGTTGTCGTTCAGTTATTTCAAACATGACGCTATTGAGATTTTCTTGGCAGAAACACTGGAAATGGCTTGCCATTTCCCTTTCTAATTCATTTTACAGAGGAGGAGACTGAGGCAAGCAGGGTAAGCCAGAGTCACATAGATAGTAGGGCCAGTTTTAAACTCAGGAATGTGAGTCCTCCTAACTCCAGGCCCAACCCTCTACTTAATAAATTTTCAGTGATTAATTGTGTACTATGTTCCAGCTTTTGTGCTAGCTGTGCCAGCTTGGTTAGTTAGTCAGCAACGATTTATTAACCACCTAGTATACTGGGCACTTGACTATATACTGGTGATACAAAGCTGGGGATAATAGGAAAGGCTCATGATTGAAACAACGCCACTGAAGCAGTTCCCATATCTTCAAGGAGTTTCTTATATACCATTTAGGAAGCTATGCATATGAATACCACACAAAATATAATAATTGGAATATATGAAATATATTGAACTATGATGTAGGGTAAAATTCTCCTATTCAAACTAACCACCTTTGTGTTCCTGAGACAATTTTTTGATTTTTCTGGATCTCATTGTCTTCATCATCTGAGGTCTGACTATGGTCTCTAACCTTGACATCCTGTGATCCATTAATGTTACTTCCTTAGCGGTCTGAAATTTCTGTCATTGGGGGCACTTCTTTGATTTAAAGTTTTGGGAGATACAGCAGTATTGATTAGTGAAGCAGTGAGTAAGGCTAGAATATAATTAAGTTCTGGTCTTAGCTTTGTTACTATATACCTGTGTGACCTTAGATCAATCATCTCTGCTTCACAGTTTCATCAACTATTCATTGAAAGACTGAGAGGTAATAAGATAAATTACAATAATATAATAATATGTATTTAATAATAAATAACACAAATAGTATTTATTTATACATTGTATTGTTTATATTTATATTATATTAAATAACATAAATAAATAATAATAAAATAAGTATTTAATATTTGCATAGCATTTTACAAATAATATCTCATTTTTTATTCATTACAATCCTGGAAATTATTATTCCCATTTTAAAGATGAAGGAACTGAGGCAGACAGAGGTTAAGGGACTTGTCTGGAGCACACAAGTAGTTAGTGTCTGAGGCCAAATTTGAACTCTAGTCTTTCTGATTGAATGTACCTAGAGTGAAGATAACTTTATATCAACTAGGACCTTAGAGTCTAAGATTCTATTTTGTTCTCAACCAATTAAATCTTTCCTAGTTTATAATTCCAGGTCACCCAAACAAAATAGGGGATGTCAGGGAAAAAAATAAGAAACAAACTTTGCCAAATCCCTAGCTTTGGCTAGACCAGTGACTGACTTAGAAGCACAGCATGGAGAAATTTAGGGGTGACTATTAGAATTCTCAGATCTCCTGGAAGAAAAGGTCTGTTAAATGAAAGCTTTACTTTTTCTCACCATTGTTGTTGTTTTTGAGTATTTCTGCTTAACTCGATGACCTCTTGCCACTAGCAGAATTTTATCCAGACAGATTAGAACATTGGCTTCTTTTCAGAAGCCCACAGAAGCCTTGAAAGGGAGCCAGCCCAGAAATATACACATTTCCACATTTGCCCAACCTTTAGAATCATCTATTTTTAAACATTATGCAGTCTGTTTTCTCAAAGGAGAATTCTGATGAAGTTACTAGAGGAGGAGTATTTGAACAGCTTTACTATTATTGTTCTAGTATCCAGAAATTTCCAAATGCTAATCTAATAGTGTTAAACCTTAGGGGAATTTTGCCAGTCAAAGATGAATTTTCAGTATGTTGCTTTGGGAATTGGAATAAGATATTTGTCATTGGATAATTAGAAATGAATTAAAAAAAATCTCTGCCCTCAAGGAGTTTTTAATCTGGCAAGGGTGAGAAAATCTCTGCCTACATTACAATTCTAGATATTATAGACTAGTCATTCTAATAGAAGTTTGAAGAAATGCAGTTTAGTAGTGGAGTCAAAGGCAAATAAAAATGGGAGTCACTAATCCATACAAAAAAGATCCCTGGGTGGCACATATGGACTTAGTTTTTTAAATGTGACATTGTGCTTTGTTTTATTTTTATTTATTTTGTTAAATATTTCCCAATTGCATTTTAATTTGCTTTGGGCCAGGCTCCCAAGTGTTATGGGGCTACAAAAGGTCTTATGCTGGTAGGTTTAATACTTCTGCTATAAGATACAGAAGAGAAAGATAGCCTTATCTGCTGGGGATGAGAGTAAATGAATGAAAGAATGAATTAATGGATGAAAAAATTATGAAGAGTTTAACATATGCCAGGCACTATATACAACTTTGTGGATAAAAATTCAAAGGAGACAGGATCTATTTTCAAGGACCTTTCATTCTTGTAGAGAGAGATAATACATATCAGAGACTGGAAGCCAAACAAGTGTTCTGATTTGGGCAGTCAATGGGTTAGGACAACCATAAGCATCATTGAAGAGTTGATTAATACAGTCTTCCTGGAGGAAGTTTCATGGAGGAAGAAGGGAAGTTGAAATATTTGAGGTAGACTTCCAGTGGTTAGGATTTTGACTAGTAAAAATTGAGAAAGAACATTTTAGATGGAGGGATCAATTGCTCATTGTTTTAAATAAGAAAAGGTTCATTAACTGGAAAACATGAGCAACAGACTGAGAACCAGAGAGTAGTGGCTGTAGTGTTAGATATTTGTAGGAGACAATGAGAAATAAGTTATGAATTCCTAGGCAAAAGAGTTTAAATTTTGTCATGAAATTGTGAATGATTAATGGGCTTGAATTAATATGGCAGTATGATGCTGGATTAACCAGGAGAACAGGCTAATTGGAGCAGAAAGACAAATTGGGAAACTAAAGTAATATATTTCAGGGGAAAAGTAACAGAAACTTGAAATAATGATAGGACACAGTGTAGTAGTGGCAAAGCTGAGACAAGAACTCAGAGTTCTTAGGATACCTCATTTTCTCATTTCTCCCAGTGTAGTTTTTTGTTTGTTTGTTTTTACTAGGGGTTACCTTTTCTTAGGCAGTTTAAGCGTGAAGGTAAAAGAATGTAGCAAATTATATACTTGGGAAAGATCCATGATTACAACAGTGTATTTATTCCTTCTACTAATACAAGTTATATCTTTTCCTTCTCTGTGATTCTTATTAACACCTTTCATAAAGATCCATGATGGATCCACTAAAAGCAGACTAGAAATCTTTCTCTGGTTCTTTTACCATTTGAATGATACAAATGTGTCATTTTTGCTATCCTTTTGTTGTCTATTATTCTTGCTTCATGACCAGCTCATATCTTTTTTCTGATTGCAGATTTGCCTCAGTAATCCTTTATCCCGAACTTTATATATAATGAATCTTAGTGCTTTCAATTCATCATTCCTTTCACTTATTCATTAGGAAGGGGAAAATGATATTGAAGAGTTGTACTTCTCTAGAAGTAAGCAGTTCAGAACCATTGAAAACAGTATTCATAAAAATGTAAGGTCTTCTCAAAATGATCTGGCAAGTGTAGAAACCCTTGCATCTTACTGAGGTGTCTAGTGTGAAGGACTGAGCACATACTACTATAATCTTTTGTTTCCTTGGACAGCAAAGCTATCTGAAATTGAGTAGTGAGTGGATTTGCAAGTTGCTCTACAGGGGGATGAAGATGATACAATTGTTTCATGGTTACAATGAATTTAGCTTCTTTCTAAAGAGGAAGGAAAGTTAGTATTACTCTTCAATGCCACAGCAGGAGAGTTAGGACTAAGAAGAGAACATTTGTCAACAAGGCTGGCTTTACAGGCAGACTGCCATCCACATGGATTGATACTAAGAGTACCAGGAAGGTTGTCCCCATCCCACTCTTCAAAAATCTCTCCATTAGTTTGCTAATGCTTGGAACTCCACTGCTAGAGATTAATTCCATTGGCTAAAAACTTTTTCGTGTTAAGGACAAATTTATTAGGATGGGTAAAACCATCATTTTATCCCAGTGAGAATGGGTTTCTTAGATTCTTTGCTGAAAGTGGGTTTTAATATAAACACAGATAATAAATTCACTAGAGTCCTGAGAATGGAGGCCTTGTAGGAAGTAGTGAAATAATGGGGATTATGGAACAGCAAAGACTTTATCATATTGTAATGCATATTCCTTATCAGAAGGGAGTGAAGTATCTATCAGGAAGTACTACAATTAGAAGGAAGTTTAGTTTAATTTAGTTTAATTACCTTTGTTTGTTTCATTTTGTTTTTTTGGAGGGGTAAAGGAGTAAACATGATTTCTTTGAAGTAGAAGGCTCCTTGTGTAGAAACACCCTCTTTCAAAGTAGATTGACACCTACTACTCTGCAGTACAGAACTTTAGAGAATTGCCTGGATCATTAGGTAATAAGTAACATAGACAGTATGTATCAAATGAAGGACTTTAATAAAAATAATAAGCATTTCTGTAGATCCTTAAGGTTTACAAAGTACATTACAAATATTTCATTTGAACCTCACAAAAGGCTGGATGATAGTTGCTATTATTACCTTCATTTTTACCTATAAGCAAACAAAGTTTCAGTGATTTACCCAGAGTCATAAAGTTAGTAAAACAAAATCACTTTGTGACTCTGGCTAAGTAACTAAAACTTATTACCTGTGTGAACTTGGGAAATTTACTTGACCTCTCCAGACTTTGGTTCCTCATTTGTAGAAAGTGAAGATTGGATTAAGTAATTCCTAAAGTCTCTTCTAGCTCCAAATCTATAATCCTATGACCTCTATGCCATATGTTCCCTCTTTCCTGTTTTGTGGATGAAGAAACTGAGGCTTAGAGAGAGAAGGCAATTTTACCAAGATCACACAACTTTTCATTGTCAGAGCTGGAGTAGAATTCAAGTGTCTTGGGTTTTTAACCTGCTTCCTTTTCAATACATTGAACTTGTTTTTTAAATGAATACCTAAAACATCTTGGGTGTTTAAAAAATAGATAATTCACTGAATTTTATGAGGTGCAAATGAATGTAAATATAAAGCAAGTTTAAAAACTCATTACATAAAATTATAGAATTTTAGAGAATGGTAGGAATTTGAGACCATCTGAAGAGTTCATTCCTTTATATTATGAGTAGGGAAGTTACTGCCTGTCTGGACAGATGATCCTGACTTACAAGATTTAGAGCTAAAAGGTACCTTTAAAATCTTGTACATTTCTCCTTCCACTTTGTATCTGAGGAAGATCCCATATCTAGTTAGTTGTGTGTTGGTGTGTCACCCCAGGTCTTAGCATCCAGCCCAGGGGATTGTCCATTAGTCCATTAGTGTAGCACCCATCCTGACAAGGGTTTTTCAGAAATCAAGTTGTTCATTCCACATTTTTCTCCCTCTATATTAGATACATACTCTAGGACCATAGGAGAATTATAGGTAGTTTAATTTACTCATTTGGTAGGTAAGGAATCAGAGAGGAAGTGACTTACCTACAATGTCACAAAGGTAGAAACAGAGATATAATTGGAATGCTCTTTCCACTACACTATGATGTGTGTTCATAAATGATTTTAAATGACCAGAGCTATAAAAAGTCCTATTCAGTATTAACTTGATCAAGCAGAGTGTATACTTCCAGTGACTGAAATGGCAGGAAAATTTTGTTCAATGATTTTTACAATTCTCTTTAACATCCCACAATATCAGCAACTTTTAAAAGTTATTGAAAAAAAAAAACATTTATTTTGGGACACCTTTGAAAACTATGGTTTTCCATATCTCTGTAGTTCTGTTGGTGATATTTGGGCACTTATTCCTTAGAATTTTAGTTTCACTGCTTGGATTTCCATGATAGTCTAATTAAAATGGAGCCTTTTGGAAAAGATAAGAAAAATACAAAGTTTTAAAAATGTGTCTAGAATAAGAAAAAATTTTATTCATTGTACATTGTGTATAAAACATTTGATTTCAAATCTCATCTCCCACACAACATTAGCATGAGAATCAAGTTATGATACAGAGGTTGATTTTTCTAATTCAGTGTTAAATGAGGGAAAGGATCTTAAATTAAAATTGTAAATTTCAATCCTGGCTCAGCTTCTTACTATCTACATGAACTTGGATGAATCACTTCCTTTTTTTCAATCTTGATTTTGTCATCTTTAAAATGAAGGGGTCAGCTCAGACAACTTCTGATATTCCTTCTAGCTCAAAATTTGTGATCATTTTGGTCTTCAAAACAAGATGAGTCTGAAGGGCATTTGATTACTTCTGCTTCTAGTGATTGGTTGATTCTGCAGTGTCACAGATAGTAACATTTCCCACCCAAAAAGCACAATGAGGAACAACTTGGAGCCACAGTGTTCAGTTATGCTCTTTATTTATAAGATTAAAAAGTATAATCTCTAGGGTTCCTTCTAGCCTTAACATTCTTAAATTCTAAGGCTTAATTCAGGGAGATCATTGAGTATCTTTGAACCAAAGCCTTTGTTTAGTGAACCCAGAGAAAGAGTTCTGTGAGTGAAGGAAACAGCTTGGAGGGAAAGAAGGTATAGCAGAAACCAGAGGATAGTCTTTGTTTTATTTTCTACTCCTCCTCATCCCATCCATCACAGTCAATGGTGATGCAGAATTGTGTGTGTGTGTGTGTGTGTGTGTGTGTGTGTGTGAAAGATCAAGTACTTTAAAAAGACACATAATCACAAATGTCATAGCCATTTAAACTTTAGATGTCAAAGAGACATTTTTGACTACAACTGTGTTATCTTAATATTATTCAAACTGTCAGAGGATGAAGATACTCCTTGGCAATATGGAATACTAGTCTTTTTCTTCTGCCCATTTAATGTTAATAGGCCAAGTTGAACAGCTGTTGGGTGACATCAAGAGCTAATGAACTTGTAGCAAATAGTACTAAATATGCTGGCAATCTAATTTGAGCCTAACTATCTGCCAGCTATTTATGGAAAAGATGGAAGGACTAAAAATGCTTTAGGTCAGTGACCGGGGGTGGGGGGGTGCAGCTTCTCTGATTAAAATATGTAACCCTTTATGGAGGAAGAATATTTGAGTAAATGGACACATGGATTGTCTTTTCTTTGTGATTTAGTCATATACTGTCTTTACTCTTCCCCCATTTTCCAATTCCTCATTTTCCAAAAACTGTGGCTTTTGAGGAATTTTAGTGAAGAAATTTAAGTTATTTGGGATACCTCAAATATAAAAGGTATTTATCTAATTAGCCTTGGATAGACATTGGGGGCAATTCCCATTTTATTTTGTTATTTAAATCCAACTTATCTGTTATTCCAGTTATCTTTTGATTTCCTATTTTAGCATTCCAATCCCCTACAATGAATGTGAAATCTTTTTTTGGGGGGGGCAGGTTTTGTTTTTAGAACATATTGTAGGTCTTCACATAATCCATCAATTTTGGTCTCTTTGCCTTCAGTGGATGGAGCATAGACTTGTATTACTGTGATGCCAAACATTTTATCTTGGATTTAAACAGACATCAGTCATTTTTGAGCTTATACTTCACTATTGCTTTCCTCAGCCTTTTATTTCTTATGAGATCTGCTCCATTTCTTGTAAGGGATTCTTGACCATAGTAGTATATGTCAAAGTTTCTTACACTTTTGTTCTCAGTCTCTTTATACTATTAAAATTATTGATCATCTGTCCAAAGAGTTTTTATTTATGTGGGTTATATTTGTACATCTTTACCATATTAGAAATAAAAACTAATTTTGAATTTGCAAACCCTTGAAAGAGTTTGAGAGACCCCTCCAGGATTCTCTGGATTATACTTTTAGAACCACTTGTTTATGTAATGATCATCTGCAAAAATTTACCTTCCACCTTGCATTGCTCTCTTGTTTCCTCTCCAGTTTCTCTCACTTGTTTTGCACTGTGACTTCAGTGAGTGTGTAGTAAATTCCTGTCTGCATGAGTTGATAACTGTATACAGGTCCAACTCATGCCCACCTGGCTCCTGAAGATAGATCTCTGAGTCTGAAATCAGGAAGACTTCAATTAAAAGTTGGCCTCAAATATTTATTGTAAAATTGGCATAATAACAGCACCTACTTTATAGAGTTAGTGTGAGGATCAAATGAAATAGTTTTTAAAAATGCTTAGTATAGCCCTTGGCATATAATAGGAATTATATAAGTAGTAAAACTTTTCGCTGTTCCCTCTCCTGAGTTTCTTGCCTCTTAATTATCTTCCATTTATTTATGTCTTTTTTTTCTCCAATAGAATGTGTATTCCTTGAGGTCAGCAGATTCCATGTTTTTGCTTTTCTTTTTATTTCCAGTGTGTAGCATGAAGTGCTTGTTGACTGAGTAACAAAGAGGCAATAGTTGCATAAAAAGAAAAAGTAAGATCGTTAGGAGGCGATCACTTCATCTTTGCATTTATGGTAAGGGAAAAGCCAGGGATAGTCTGGTACACCACCTTGAATTTGGTAGAGAACATTTGAGAATTCAGATAAAGGATAGAGAGGATTTTATAATCTAAATTTGTACAGGGGAACTTGGTCTAAGAATAGTTTTCTGGACAAAATATTGATAACATAAGAACAAATAATTCTGATGAAGAAAAGGAAGAATACTCTAAAGAGAGAAAGATGGGTACACAGCAAACTCAAAGACTGATTTAGAGCAAATGGTTAAAAAATAGAAAGGAATGGGACAATGCTATGAGTGGTGAAAAAAAATTACATTAAAAATGATCTAAAGTTGACAATGAATATTCAGAAGTCTAAACAAAAATTAAAAGGCAAAATCAAAGGGACTTTTAATCAGTGTTATAGGCAAGAGGAAATAGCACTGATGATGATGATGGAGAATAATAATAGTGAGGATTTATGTATTGCTAAGCTTTGCTGTCACATTTGATCTTTATAGGTGCTATAATTTCCCCCTTATACAAATTAGGAACCAAGACTGACAGATAGATGTTAAGTGCCTTGCTCAGGGTAACATACTTAGTAAATGTCTAAAGTAGGATTCAAAGTCAAGTCAGTAAATCAGGCAATCAGTCAATTATCATTTATGAAATCTCTATTGTGTGACAAACACTGTCCCAAGAACTTGGGATATATAAAAAAGACAAAAGAAATCCACTGTTCTCAAAGGACTCATAATGTAATGGTGAGACAATATAAAAACAATTGTGTATGTAGAAGTTAGCTACAGGATAAATTTGGGGTAATCTCAGTAAGGAAAGTGCTAAGTAAGATTAAGGAGAAGGGAGTAAGAGGAGAGGGGAGACTCTTTTCAGAAGGTGTGACGTCAGTTGAGACTTGAAGGAAGCCAGTGAAGTCAGAAGGTGGGATTAAGCAGGGAGAACATTCCAGACCTGAGAGATAGCAAGGTTTTCCTTTTTTTTTTTTTTAATTATCTTTAGATTTATTTGGAAAAATAAAACCCCACTGGAAAACAATGCTACTTATTCCATTTACAAGATATTCTATTTCCCACTGCCATGCTTTGCTGTCATTCACCTATCACTGGTCTACACCATGTTTTATTTTTATTTTTTTAATTATTTTTTTTACTTTCTTAATTAAAAGCTTTTTATTTACAAAACATATGGGTTATTTTTCTACATTGACCTTTGCAAAAAACTTTTTTTATTCCAAGCTTTTCCCTTCCTTCCCCCCACCGCCCACCCCTAGATGACAGATAATCTAATACATGCTAAATATGATAAATTATATGACATATCCAATATATGTATACATATCTATACAGTTATCTTACTGCACAAGAAACATCAGATCTAGAAAGAGAGAAGAAAAAAAAAACAACCTAAGAAGGAAAACAAAATGCATGGAAATATTCACATAAAGCATTAAAATGCTATATTGTGGTCCACACTCAGTTCACTCAGGCCTCTCTTTGGATATATATGACTATCTTCATCGCAGAAAAATAGGAATTGGTTTGAATCACATCATTGTTGAAGAGAACCATGTCCATCAGAATAGATCATCATATAGTCTTGTTGCTGTGTATAATGTTCTCCTGGTTCTGCTGACTTCACGCAGCATCAGTTCATGCAAGTCTCCCCAGGCCTCTCTAAAGTCATCCTGCTGGTCGTTTCTTACAGAACAATAATATTCCATAACATTCATATACCATAACTTATTCAGCTATTCTCCTATTGATGGGCATCCTTTCAATTTCCAATTTCTTGCTACTACAAAAAGGGCTGCCACAAACATTTTTGCACATGTGGGTCCCTTTCCCTCCTTTAAAATCTCTTTGGGATATAGGCCCAGTAGAAACACCGCTGGGTCAAATGGTATGCACAGTTTGATAACTTTTTGAGCATAGTTCCAAATTGCTCTCCAGAATGGTTGGATCCGTTCACAGTTCCACCAACAATGTATCGGTGTCCCAGTTTTCCCACATCCCTTCCAACATTCATCATTATCATTTCCTGTCATTTTAGCCAATCTGACAGGTGTGTAGTGGTATCTAAGAGTTGTCTTAATTTGCATTTCTCTGATCAATAGTGATTTGGAGCACTTTTTCATGTGACTAGAAATAGTTTCAATTTCATCATCTGAAAATTGTCTGTTCATATCTTTTGACCATTTATCAATCGGAGAATGGCTTGAATTCTTATATATTTGAGTCAATTCTCTTCATATTTTAGAAATGAGGCCTTTATCAGAACCTTTGAATGTAAAAAATATTTTCCTAGTTTACTACTACCCTTCTAATCTTGTCTGCATTCATTTTGTTTGTACAAAAACTTTTTAACTTGATATAGTCAAACTTATCTATTTTGTGATTAATGATGATCTCTAGTTCTTTAGTCACAAATTCCTTCCCTCTCCATAGGTCTGAGAGGTAAACCATCCTATATTGTTCTAATTAGTTTATAATATCATTCTTCATGCCTAGATCATGAATCCATTTTGACCTTATCTTGGTATATGGTGTTAGGTGTGGGTCAATGCCTAGTTTCTTCCATACTAGTTTCCAATTTTCCCAGCAGTTTTTGTCAAATACTGAGTTTTTAATCCCCAAACTGGGGTCTTTGGGTTTATCAAACACTAGACTACTATTGTCATTGAGTATTTTGTCCTGTGAACCTAACCTATTCCACTGATCCACTACTGTTTTTCTTAGCCAGTACCAAATTGTTTTGATGACCACTGCTTTATAATATAGTTTTAGACCTGGTACAGCTGGGCCACCTTCATTTGCATTTTTTTTCATTAATTCCCTTGAAATTCTTGACCTTTTGTTTTTCTAGATAAATTTTGTTGTTATTTTTTCTAGGTCAGTTAAATAATTTCTTGGGAGTTTGATTAGTATAGCACTAAATAAATAGATTAGTTTAGGTAGTATTGCCATCTTTATTATATTCACTTGACCTATCCAAGAGCACTTGATATTTTTCCAATTGTTTAGATCTGACTTTATTTGTGTGGAGAGTGTTTTGTAGTTTTGCTCATATAGATTCTGACTTTCCCTTGGCAGATATATTTCCAAATATTTTATACTATTGAAAGTTATTTTGATTGGAATTTCTCTCTGTATCTCTTGCTGTTGATTTTTGTTGGTGATGTATAAAAATGCTGATGATTTATGTGGATTTATTCTGTATCCTGCAACTTTGCTAAAGTTGTGGATTAATTCTAATAGTTTTTTAGTTGATTCTCTAGGGTTCTCTAAGTAGACCATCATATCATCTGCAAAGAGTGATAATTTGGTTTACTCATGACCTACTCTAATTCCTTTAATCTCTTTTTTCTTGTCTTATTGCCAAAGCTAGCATTTCTAATACAATATTGAATAGTAATGGTGATAGTGGGCAACCTTGTTTCACCCCTGATCTTATTGGGAATGGTTCCAGTTTGTCAGCATTACATATGATGCTAGCTGATGGTTTTAAATAGATGCTACTGACTATTTTAAGGAAAAGTCCATTAGTTCATATACTCTCTAGTGTTTTTAATAGGAATGGATGTTGGATTTTATCAAATGATTTTTCTGCATCTATTGAGATTATCATATGTTTTTTGTTAATTTGGTTATTAATATAGTCAATTATGTTAATAGTTTTCCTAATATTGAACCATCCCTGCATTCCTGGTATAAATCCTACTTGGTCATGGTGTATTATTCTGGGAATGATTTTCTGTTATCTCTTTGCTAATATTTTATTTAAGATTTTTGCATCCATATTCATTAGGGAGATTGGTCTATAATTTTCTTTCTCTGTTTTTGTTTTACCTGGTTTAGGTATCAGTACCATGTCTGTATCATAAAAGGAGTTTGGTAGGAGTCCTTCATTCCCTATTTTTTCGAATAGTTTATATAATGTTGGAGTTAATTGTTCTTTAAATGTTTGGTAGAATTCACATGTAAATCCTGTCCTGGGGATTTTTCCTTAGGGAGCTGATTAATGACTTGTTCTATTTCTTTTTCTGAAATGGGACTATTTAAGTAATTTATCTCCTCTTCAGTTAATCTGGGCAATCTATATTTTTGTAGATATTCCTCCATTTCACTTAGGTTATCAAATTTATTGGCATAAAGTTGGGCAAAGTAACTCCTGATTATTGCTCTAATTTCTTCTTCATTGGTGGAAAGTTCTCCATTTTCATTTTTGAAACTAACAATTTGATTTTCCTCTTTCCTTTTTCTAATCAAATTAACTAGAGATTTATCTATTTTGTTGGTTTTTTCATAAAACCAACTTTTAGTTTTATTTATTAATTCAATAGTTTTTTTAATTTCAATTTTATTTATCTCTCTTTTTATTTTTAGGATTTCAAGTTTGGTATTTGATTGGGGGTTTTTAATTTGTTCTTTCTTTAGCTTTTTTAGTTGCAAGCCCAATTCACTGATTTTCTCTTTCTCTATATTATGTAAATAAGCATGTAGAGATATAAAATTTCCTCTTATTACCGCTTTGGCTGTATTCCACAATTTTGGTATGTTGTCTCATTATTGTAATTCTCTTGGATGAAATTAGTAATTGTGTCTGTAATTTGCTGTTTCACCCATTCATTCTTTAGGATAAAATTATTTAGTTTCCAATTGCTTTTTGGTCTATTTTCTCCTGGCCTTATATTGCATGTGATTTTTATTCCGTCATGATCTGAAAAAAAATACATTTATTATTTCTGCATTCCTGCATTTGATTTTGAGGTTTTTGTGTCCTAACACATGGTAAATTTTTGCATAAGTTCCATGGACTGCTTAGAAAAAAGTAAACTCCTTTCTGTCTTCATTAAATTTCCTCCAAAGATCTATCATACCTAACTTTTCTAACATTTTGTTTACCTCCTTAACTTCTTTCTCATTTATTTTGTGGTTTGATTTATCTAGTTCTGAGAGAGGGAGGTTGAGATCCCCCACTATTATAATTTTGCTGTCTATTTCTTCTTGTATCTCTCTGAATTTTTCCTCTAGGAATTTCCATGCTATACCACTTGGTGCATATATGTTTAGTATTGATATTGCTTCATTGTCTATGGTATCCTTTAGGAAGATATAATTTCCTTCTTTGTCTCTTTTAATTAGATCTATCTTTGCTTTTACTTGGTCAGAGATCAGGATTACTACCCCTGCTTTTTTTTGTTCACCTGAAGCATAATAGATTCTACTCCAGCCTTTTACCTTCACCCTGTATGTATCTCTATGTTTTAGATGTGTTTCTTGTATACAACATATTGTTGGATTCTGTTTTTTAATCCAGTCTGCTATGCATTTCCACTTTGTGGGAGAGTACATTCCATTAACATTCACAGTTAAAATAACTAATTCTGTATTTCCTGCCATCTTATTTACCCTAGCTTATGCTTTTCTTTTCCTTATCCTCTTTCCCTCCTCCCTACTATTTTGCTTTTGATAACCACTTCCCTCTAACAATCCTTCCCCTTTAGAGTCCCACCCCTTTTTCCCCCTTTCCCTCCTGTTTCCTTATAAGATAGGACAAGTTTCTTTTTGATACCCAATGTGTCTATTATTCCCTCAGAGCCTAATCTGATGAGATGGAGATTAACACAATTCTCATTCCCCTCCCTTTTTTCCCCTCAATCATTATTGGTCTTCTTTGCCTCTACGTGTGATGTAATTTCCCTTATTTTACCTCCTTTTCCTCTTCTTCCAGTTCTTCCTTTCTACCTCTAATTTCTTTTTTCAGTTTATCATATCATAATAATCATAAAATGACAACAGTCATATCATAATAATTATAAAATCACAATAATCATATCATAATAATTATAATGTAACAATAAATTCATAAAATCAACCCTCATTCTATAAGTATCTATAACAAATATAGTTCTCGAGAGTTTTTTTTTTCTTGTTACCTTTTTATGTTTCTCTTGTGTTCTGTATTTGTAGATCAATTTTTTTTTTGTTCAGATCTGGTCTTCTCATTAGAAATAGGTGAAATTCACCTATATCATTGAATGACCATCTCCTTCCCTAGAAGATAATGCTCATTCTAGCTGGGTAACTTATTCTTGGCTGTAATCCAAGTTCCCTTGCCCTTCAGAATATCTGATTCCAGGCCCTTTGATCCTTCAAATAGAAGCTGCTAGGTCCTGTTTGATCCTAATTGTGGTTCCTTGATATTTAAATTGTTTCTTTCTAGCGATAGCAAGGTTTTCCTAACAACACTCTCTTTTATGCTACCTAGCTGTTACAGATAGAGGAAAAAATAGAATTATTCAGTCCTATGTTTGCTTCTAACAAGGAGAATGACTTTTAGTATGAAAAGGATGGGACAAAAATGGTAAACAGTTAAGTGAACCCAAGGTAACAGAGGTTGTGGTGAAAAGTGGAAAAAAAAAAACACCTCACACTTTTATCACAAGTTTGTATTACATCCCAGAGCCCTAAAAGAATTGGCTATTGGTCTAGGTTGAAGAATTGTCAGTGAGCTTTGAAAAAACTCCCAGAATGTAGGAGACAGGCATCAGGGTGGAAGAAGCTGAAAAGCTGTAATGTTATTTTTCATCAAGGAAAAAGGGTGTATCCTTCAATCCAAATTAGTAAACTTGACTCTGATTTCTGCCAAACTGATAATTTTTCAAATATTTAGAAAAGACTCATAGAATTCAGAAAGATCTAGCATGTCTCTCCAGATCAGCTTATATCAGTTTAACCTTGCTTCCTTTTTATGGGCTTCCTTTCTCACTACTAGGTCTGGAGAAGACTGCTCATTGGATATATTTATGTTTCACAAAATATTCAAGGAAGTCTCTTTTGCTTGCATTAAGGACTAGATAGAAAAATGCCTACTAGCAAAGTTTAGTCAAACTTTTAAATTTGTCAACTGACCAAAAATAGTGATAAATGAAATTATTTCAACTCCTGGGAGGTTTCTAGTTGAGTGTATCAGCCTGTATGAAAATAAGGATGACATGCTCATAGAAACTAAAAGTGACAGAAAAATAGAAGGAATACTGAAGCTGTTGAATGGATGACAGTGAAGATTAGAGATAGACCAACTTTAATTAGTTGAAATTCAATAGACAATGGATAAATGGTCAAAGGATATGAATAGACAATTTTCAGATGAAAAAATTGAAACTATTTGTTGTCATAGGAAAAGGTGCTCCAAATCACTATTGATCAGAGAAATGCAAATTAAGACAAATTGAGATACTACTACACACCTCTCAGATTGGCTAAGACAACAGGAAAAGATAATGATGAATGTTGGAGGGGATGTGGGAAAACTGGGACACTGATACATTGTTGGTGAAACTGTGAACAAATGCAACCATTCTGGAGAGCAATTTGGAATTATGCTTAAAAAGTTATCAAACTGTGCATACTCTTTGATCCAGAAGTGTTTCTATTGGGATTATCTCCCAAAAAAGATCTTAAAGGAGGGAAAAAGACCCACATGTGCAAAAATTTTTGTGGCATCCCTTTTTGTAGTTGCAAGAAACTGGAAATCTGAGTGGATGCCCATCATTTGGAAAATGACTGAATAAATTATGGTATACGAATGTCATGGAATATTATTGTTTTATAAGAAATGACCAGCAGGATGATTTCAGAGAGGCCTGGAAAGACTTACATGAACTGATACTAAGTGAAATGAGCAGAACCAGGAGATTATTATATACAGCAACAACAAAATTATATGACGATCAATTCTGATGGACATGGCTCTCTTCAGCAATGAGATGATTCAAAACAGTTCCATTTGTTCAGTGATGAAGAGAGCCACCTACACCCAGAGAGAGGATTGTGGGAACTGAGTGTGGACCACAACATACATTCTCCCTCTTTCTGTTGTTGTTTGCTTGCATTTTATTTTTTTCTCAGTTTTTTCTTCCTTATTGATCTGATTTTTCTTTTGCAGCAAGATAATTATATAAATATGTATACATATATTGGATTTAACATTTATTTTAACATATTTAACATGTATTGGACTAGCTGGAATCTAGGAGAGGGGGTGGGAGAAGGAGGAGAAAATTTGCTATGGAAAGCTTTGTAAGAGTCAATGTTGAAAAATTACCCATGAATATATTTTGTAAATAAAAAGCTTTTAATAAAACAAACAAACAAATAAATAATATGAAATTCAATAGATTGTGAATCCCAGAATTTCAGTTAAAAGAAATAAGCTGTGTGAGTACAGATAGAGGAGGTATAGTTAAGACAATAATGTGAAGATCTGGAAATTTTAATAGATCACAAGCTCAATATGAGTCAACAGCATAGCATGGAAACCTAAAAAAATGAATGTGATTGTAACTAAAGGAACTGTCTTTTACCTCATTCTGTAGAAAAGTACTTAGCATCAGTACTTAGTACATAAGAGGCACTACATAAGTGTTTATTGATAGACTGATCAAAAAGAGGTTCATCTTTGTTGTTCTTTTTCTTTTAAAAACAAAAATGTTCTTCTAGTGATACTTGATGGCTATGAAACAGATTCTTCTGATCTGCCAAAGAATTAAAGGTGAGTGTTATCCAAATAGGAAAGGAGTGGAATATCGTGAATTATAAGGGGTACAATGCATTATTAGATTGCAATACATATCCAACAAAGAATTATGTAGGAGAAATGGCATAAGAAATATTAACAGAGGGATGAATAATTGGAAATTAAGGTGGTTGCTGATATGATGAGAATGAGGGATAATTAATAAGTTCCATTATAATTTATATGTTATTAAGAGCCAGATTAGTGGTCTTTAACCTTTTTTTTTATTTTGGATGGCACCTCACATTATTAGTAGAAAATCTTTAGAGAATGTAGCATAAACAATGACTATTAAATTATATGTATATGCCACTGCACTATTACATATATTTTAAAATTTACAAAAAATGGATTTTTTTTAAAAAAAAGATGAGTTAAAAATGAGATAATATTTGATCCTAAAGTCAATGGGGAACTACTGGATTTTATTGAGTAGTATATGACATTGTCTGGAAAAGGAAATGTCAAGTCGTTCTAGTATCTTTGCCAAGAAAACTCCAAATAGGGTTACAAAGAGTAAAACATGACTAAAAATACCCAAACAACAATAATGGCATGGTCAGACCTACACTACAAGAAAATCACTTTAGCAGTTGTGTGTAGGATGGATAGGAATAGAATGTGTTGAGATAGTTAACTAATCAGAAATCTTTTACAGTAGTCTTGGCAAAAGTTAGCTGTTTGAGTAGAGAAGGGAACATAAATGAGAAATGTGTATGCCTATTTGGCAACTGATTGAATATTTAGGATGAAGGATATTGAGGAGTCCAATGATGACACTGAGGTTGGAACTGGGTATGTAGACGGATAACTTACTCTTGGCAGTAATAGGCAAGTTTGGAAGAGGTATATTTTGAGGGAAGAAAGATAATGTTAGGAAATTTTGTTGTAAAATGTAAGGAGATTTTTGATAGCTTCAGCATGTGTGATTTATTGTCCGAGTCAAATGAAAAGGGGAGTGAAACAGGTTCTTATTCACTAGTGAAAATGACACCTGGTTGAATCACAAGATGATCAGCGGAAGGGTAGTCTGAGAGGCTGAAAGGCTTACATTTTCCCAATGGTACTTGTGTATTTACTACTCTGAGTACCTTATAGTGGTTAATAGTTATAACTCCTCAGGAGGCTAATTCTGGTTCAGAAAGGAAAGAAGGTTTGGAGTTTGTATAGAAGAGGGAGTATGAGGGATCAAAGATCCAGGTAGAATCTGAACAAAAGATACAGGTTACCAAAAGTGAGCTAGAAATTCCATATAAAACTAACCATTTGTCTCGGCTTAGTGATTTAAACAAAACAAAACAAAACAAAATAACCTTAAAATGGTAGTCTTATCCTCCCATTTGTTTAGCCTAGGATCTAAATGTGGAGATCTGGAGTTCTGGATGGAGCAGGTAGTAAAAGGAGAGAAAGTAGAGCAATTCCTCATAGTTGGGTCCTCAGAGGTCAAGTCCTTCTTTAACCTCCTACCACCAGCTGTAACCTCCTTAATGAAACAGTCTTTTGTTTGTTATCATAGGTATTTGCAGCACATTTCATTAGGGTGTGCACCAGGGAATTTTATTTATTTTTTTAAAAAAGCAAACATTTATCCAATACTTAATCACAAAGGACATGATTTGTATTCACCAAACAAAATAAAGAAACTAAAACATAAATAAGTTTAGTTTTTTAAAAAACCCGCATGTTACTTAAAAAAATACAGATTTTGCCAAAGGCTCCTTTTAATCAAGCCCTTCCCCTTGTATTAGACTACAGAATAACCTTTTCATGCTTATCTTCTTGGCTAAAAAAAGCATATTTCCAACTAGACCTTGTTTCCCTAGCCTTGATCTTTGCCATGAAGGGCAGGTGATAGAGTTTAAGAACTGGTTACCAGAAGCACATTACATAAAATTTTAACCTTTTCCCTCCATTACTTGTGCCAATCAGAGCCCCAGGCCACTTTTTGTGGACTGACAGTGGCCAAAAAAATCAAAGTGGAAGAAAATGTCAAAGGAGAAATAAATGTCTCTTTTCTCTGACCCACTCGCCAGAGTACTCAAGGACAGTAGGAAGGGCTGGCTAGGAAATGAAAAGAGGAAGGCAAAAAGCCTCGGCTTTACCAAGCAGAAGATCCATTGACACATGACAGATAGTTCTTTTTTTTCCTAGTAAATTTATTTATTTTCAATATACATTGCCATATGAATCATGTTGGGAGAGAAAAATCAGAGCGCAAGGAAAAAACCATGGGAGAGAGAAAAAAACAAAAAAAGAAGTGAACATGGCATGTGTGGATTTACACTCAGCCTCCTTAGTTATTTTTCTGGATGCAGATGGCATTTTCTGTCCAAAGTCTATTGGGATTACTTTGGATCACTGAACCACTGAGAAGAACCAAGTCTTTCATAGTTGATCATTGCTCATTCTTGCTGTTATTGTATACAATATGTTTCTGATTCTGCATGTTTTGCTAATCATCAGTTCATGTAAGTAACTCTTTCCAAGCCTTTCTAAAATCAGCTTGTTGATCATAATATTTCATTGCCTTTATATACCACAATTTGTTCAGCCATTCCCCAATTGATGAACATCTATTCATTTTTCATTCTTTGTTACTGCAAAAAGAACTTTGCAAACATTTTTGCACATGTGGGTCCTTTTCCCCACTTTTATGATTTCCTTGGGATACAGATCCAGTAGTGGCACTGCTGGGTCAGAGTATGGAAAGTTTTATAGCCCTTTGGACATAGTTCCAAATTGCTCTCCAGAATGATTGGATCATTTTATAACTTCACCAAAAATACATTAGTGACCCAGTTTTCCCACATCCCCTCCAACTTTTATCATTATCTTTTCCTGCCACCTTAGCCAATCTGAGATGTATGAGGTATCTCAGAGATATTTTAATTTGTATTTTTTTTAATCAATAGTGATTTAGAGCATTTTTTTCACATAACTATAGATGGCTTTAATTTTGTCATCTGAAAATTGTCTGTTCATAACTTTGACCATTTATCAATTACCGAATGACTTGTATTCTTATAAATTTGACACAGTTCTTTATATATTTTAGAAATGAGACCTTTATTAGAAACACTGGCTGTAAAGATTTACTTCCCTTTTAATCTTGTTTCTGTTGGTATTGTTTATGTAAAACCTTTCTAATTTAATGTAATCAAAGGTGTCCATTTTGCCTTTCATAATGTTCTCTAGTTCTTCTCTGGTCATAAAGTACTCTCTTCTCCAAAGATCTGAGAAGTAAATTATCCCTTGTTCTCCTAATTTATTTATGGTATCATCCTTTATGCTCAAATCATAGATCCATTTTGATCTTATTTTGGTATGGAGTGTGAGATCTAGACCTACGTCTAGGCCAGATTTTTGACTTATTATTTTCCAGTTTTCCCAGCAATTTTTGTCAAATAGTGAGGTCTTATTCTAGAAACTGGAGTTTGAGGTGTTATCAAATAAAATATTGATATAAGCCTTGATTATTATGTCATGTTTATTGAATCTATTCTACTGATCCAACACTATTTCTTAGCCAACACCAGATGCTTTTGATGACTGCTGTTTTATAATATAGTTTTAGGTTTGGTATTGCTAAACTACCATCCTTTGTATTTTTTTAATTAATTTCCTTGATATTCTTGACCTTTAGTTCTTCCAGATTAATTTTGTTATTATTTTTTCTAGTTCTATAAAATAATGTTTTGGCAGTTTGATTGGTATGACACTTAAAACGTAGACCAATTTAGGCAGAATTGTCATTTTTACTATATTAGCTCAGCCTACCCATGAACAATTGATATTTTCCAATTGTTTAGATTTGATTTTATTTGTGAGAAGTGTTTTATAATTATGGTCATATAGTTCTTGGGTTTGTCTTGGCAGGTAGACATCTAAGTATTTTATTTTATATACAATAATTTTAAATGGAATTTTTCTTTCTATCTCTTGCTGTTGGACTTTGTCAGTAATATATAGAAATGCTAATGATTTGTGTGGGTTTATTTTATATCTTGCAACTTTGCTAAAGCTGTGAATTGTTTCCAGTAGGTTTTTGGATGATTTTCTTGAATTCATTAAGTATAACATCATATCATCTGCAAAGAGTGATAGTTTTATTTCCTCAATACCTATTTTAATTCTTTTAATTTCTTTTTCTTTTCTTATTGCTAAAGCTAACATTTCTAGTACAATGCTGAATAATAGTGTTGATAATGGGAAGCCTTGATTCACCCCTGATTTTATTGGGAATAGATAGGTACTGCTTATTATTTTAAGGAAAGCTTCCTTTACCACTGTGCTCTCTAGGGTTTTTAATAGTAATGGGTGCTGTATTTTGTTTAAAGCTTTTTCTTCATCTATTAATATTATCATATAATTTCTGTTGTTTTTGCCATTGATATGGTTGATTATGGTAATAGTTTTCCTGATATTGAACCAGTCCTGCATTACTGGTATAAATCCCAAGAGGTCATAGTATATTACCCTGCTGATATGTTGATGTAATCTCTTTGCTAATATTTTATTTAAAATTTTTGCATCAATATTTATTAGGGAGATTGGTATGTAATTTTCTTTCTCTGTTTTGGCTCTTCCTGGTTTAGGTATCAGTGCCATATTTATGCCATAGAAGAAATTCCTTTTTTACCTATTTTTTCTAAATAGTTTTACATAGTATTAGAATCAATTATTCTTTAAATGCTTGGTAGAGTTCACTTGTGAATCCATCTGGCTCTGGAGATTTTATCTTAGGGAGTTCATTAATGATGTCCAATTTCTTTTTCTAAAATGGGATTATTTAAGCAATTTGTTTCCTCTTCTGTTAACTTGATCAATTTATAATTTTATAAATGTTCATCCATTTCAGTTAGATTCTCAGATTTGCTGACATACAATTGGGCAAAATAGTGCCTAATTATTGTCTTAATTTTTTTTCATGGCTGTTAAGTTCATCATTTTCATTTTTGATGCATGATAAGTAGTTCTTAAAAAGAGCCTGAATGAGAGGCAGAGAGGGACCCTAACTACAGAGTGACCAGTCATTAGATCTGCTTCCTACTTATTTTTGCAGGAAAAACACATGGACAATTTATAGAAAAATGAATGGTTAACAGAGAAAGGAAGGAAGAATAGTAGCAGTACGAAAGAGATTTTTAATTGGCACGATTGTCTTCATGGAGCTTATCACCTAATAGAATAAATCACTCATGTTTTAAATATCATAATAATTTACAATATCAGCACCAGAATTTAAATATCAGCATCTCTTCCACCTCTCTTACAACACTCTGTGTTATTAAGGCCTATCAATTCTACCTTCTCAAATTCTTTCACATCTTTCACATCACATCTTTCTATTTCTGTGACTACTAGGATGGGGCGGCACTGGTAGTGGAGATTTCTTCTTGACTTGTACTCCCTGAAATGATCTTTGTGTTAACAGATTCTTCTCTTTACATCATCTCTAAATTAATGTTTCTAAAGTGAAGCTCCAATTATGATACTCATTTGCCCCCAAGTTGTTGAAATCTTTAGTAATTCCCCATTACTTACCTAATCAAATATAAATTTCTTTGCTGGCATTCAAAGTAAAGCAAAATATGATCACACTCTCTCCCTTTGAGCTTTAGTTCCCTGATTCCTGTACTTTAATTCTACACTCAAACTAAGTCATTCTACTCAATATTCTCTGAGGTCATCATCAGAATTTATGGCATTAGGCTAATTTGGAAGACATAGGCATGATTTAGAGAATGAACAAATAGGTCAGTATTTACTCTTGGGTTAATAGAAGAACAGTTGTGAGCAAGTATGAGTATACAATATATACATAGTCCTTGGCATATAGTAGGTACTTAATAGATGTTTGTTTTATTGAATTGAATATTGATTGAATAGGAGGGCATAGTGAAAGGCAATATGGTATATAGCATATAGGGCACTGATTTTAGAATTAGGAAAGTATGTATTCAAATATATTATTTTTATTACCATTATCCTTCTCTTCTTTTTCTTTTTCTTCCTCCTCTCCTCCGTTGTTATTTCCAATTGGCTGGTTGCTCAGATAGGTAAATCCACTTACCTCTTCCCATTCTTCCCCTCCCCCCAAATAGAAAGAGGAGTATGTTGGGTATAGGGGGAAGAGGATGAGTTAAGTTATGGCATATTGAATTTAAGATATCTAAGAGACATGCAGTTTGAAGTATCTAATATAAAGTTGGAAAGTGAGTCTAAATGTTGAGGGAGGCTAGGATGAGTTATATTTAAGTAAATTTGAGAATCATTTGCATAGAGATGAAAACTAAATCATCCGGAGTTAATAATGGTAATAAATGGACCCAGAAAAAAATAGGAAAAGCAAAACTAGAGAGAAGGACATTTATGGGATTAAAAACAACAAAATAATAACTGAAGGACCATAAGAGATGTATTTCTAGCAATTCAAAACAGAAGCCAGAAGTTTTAGCATAAAAGAATTTAAGTAACTTAAATAATTCAACATTAATAAAAAGTACACCACAGAGGCTATGTTGGTAACCATTTGTGTGTGTGTGTGTGTGTGTGTGTGTGTGTGTGTGAGAGAGAGAGAGAGAGAGAGAGAGAGAGAGAGAGAGAGAGAGAGAGAAGCTTCTTTGGCAACCTGGTATAATATATAGATGTGTTCTCTGGATAATGTTTTTAAATGAGTAAAATAAAATACATAGAGCTCCAAAGGAAACAAATTATAGTGAAATATTTATCAAGATATTAAAACAGCAAGAACAACAACAAATATCATTGACTCCAAGTTAAGAACCTCTGCTATAGAGGCTCAAGAAAAAAATAAAACAAAAAGGAGGGAACCTCTGAAAAAGAAAAATGCGAGACTTTTTCCAATATTTAAATAAATATTTTAAAGTAGTCTAATATTACAGGAGTACAAGTTGGATTATATGCTTGAATCTCATTTAATATAATGAACCACAAACCAGTTATGTGAAAGGAGGTGACAGAAACTGTGACTTTTCTCTTCAAGTTGTGAATGTGGTAGGTCCAGTTAAAGCCACAATTTTTGGCTCATTCATGTATATATAAAAATAGAGAGGTATAGGGGAATGACTGAATTAGGTGAAAAAAGTTATTGTAAATAAGCCTAGACTTGTTTATAAATGTATTTTATGCATCATGTTGGAAATTGTGCAGTATTTTATTGCAAATTGTAAAAATTTAGCAACTATCAAATTCTTGAAGAGCTACACTCAAGGAGTTAGACTCATAAGCTTTTAACTTTTTGTAAACTAACAAATAACAAATCTTTATACTAAAAATAATACAAATAGCACCCCCAATATCTTTGAATTTTCAAGAAATAAACTATACTAGAAAAAGTATCATCACAGACAAGAATATTATTTCCAATCACCCATATATAACAATGACCTTCTCTCCCCAATTGAGAAACAACTGTTTTAACAGGCATTGCCATACCAATATATATCACTTCTAAGATACATAGGGTGAGAATTTCTCAAAATATTGAGATCTAATAAGAAATTTCAATACTATAACTGAACAGGATCAAGTTTGTATCATCCAGCTGTTTTGTTTGCTAATGCATTTGTCCCAATCATGCTTTCAATGAGCCTGCAGAAAGTGAGCCTCTTTTCTACTACTCTGATGGCACTTATAATGTATCCAACTCAATCTAAATATTAAATATATATGATAATATACATGATATTGATATGATAAATATATATGATAATAATAGGATAATGATTGATCTCTCAACCACTTCTTTCAGAGGATCATGAAACATAACATGAAAAAGATGAGAAGTATAATGTTGGCTAATGTTAAGGTAGCACATAATTAATGTAAATATATCTGTATCTATATATTGCCCAAATCTTTTTCTTACCACAATTCTATGAGGAACTTAGTGTAATGATTATATTTCCATTTTGCAGAAAAGGAGCTGCAATCTCTGAGAAGTTTAAAAACAAAATGTTTGTTTTTTTCCCTTGGTGTGTATTTGGAAGGTCCTTGTAGGTGTGTTCTCCTTTTCAAGAACAATGGTAGACTGTGCCAGTTTTAGTAAGTGTAGTAGAACAGGCCTTCTGGAAGGCCCATACAATTCTTACAAATGGACTTCACTACTAGATCATGTTTAGGGCCAAGCAGAAGGAGAAGCCAGAGAATGATTTTTTTTAAAAAATTCTTACTAGTAGAGACATTGGTTCCATTGTAGAGTTCAGGGAATGGTAGAAATAACTGCCAATGTGTTCCCCAAAACCCCATCAAGAAAATGACACTGTTCCTGGAGGTTGACCCTCTTCTGAGACCTTCTGTTCCATCAGGAACATTTATCCACTACTCTGGAGTGACAAGAAGAAGATCATGTACCAGTTGCTGAGCCCAACCCCAGAGTAGACTGGGGAAGAAGAAGAGAGGGAAGAATGTTAGATGAAAGGACAAGTATAAATTAGGTTTTTTTTAAGTTTCTTTAAACCTTATTTTTCTGATTTTCATAGACTCCCCTTGACTATTTTTGTTTTGCAATCAATCAAATTTTGTAACATTGTAGGTACCCTGGGATTTATTTCAGACTGTCTCTTACCTTTTACAATGTAGAGGAGAGAGATTAGAAGTCCATAGGGAATGTGACCACTGTGGAAAGGGCAAAGGAAGACTGCAAGTGGCCTTGGGCAAAGGGATCACTTCCTTGAGAACATTAGTATCACAGGTCAGTACAGTCCCAGGCCATCATTGTCCTACATAGATAATATCACAGGCAACACATGTCTTCTTGTTTTAGTGTGAGACAGCCAGGACCTTATACTACAAAAAGAGTGGTGTCAGTCTTTAAAAAAATACAAAAAAACCCCCCAATAAACAAAAAAAAAAAACAAACAGAAGAAAAGTGCCCAGGAAACAAAGGGGTAAGCTATCTTGCTGAATATTCTGTAGGAGGAAATATCAGCTGAAATGTTGTGTCATTTGAAGATGGAATGTATGACCTGCTAATTGAAAGCTGCAGACTAGAAACATTTGATATCAATACAATTTACTTAACCAAATTACTGTTATTAGTGGGTAACAATGACAAAGACTTATCCAACATCCACACATTTAATTTCAGTGATTATTATTTACACATGATTTATTACCCCCCCCAGTGCAAAGCACAGCTGTAAGGATCACAGAGATGACTCATGATTTGCTAATGCCAAAATTTTGTTTTGTTTTGTTTTGCCAAAATGATGGTTTTATTGAATCCCCAGGATGAGAGGTTGCTCCTGATGTGTAGCTAGTCCCAAATGCAATGAAGGAAATGCAGGAGCACTGAATTATAACTTTGTTTCTAATAAAGGGTTCAGCCTTGCCTTTGTTCTTCAACAAGAAGCTCTATCCACAAATCTTGAGAAGGATACAAATCTAATGCTTTCTTTAAGACTGTAGTTGGAAACTACAAAGAATAACACCATGTTACATTCAAATCACTTGAAACAAGTTAATTACAGGGTTTCTATCATTTCTAGGAAGACTGCTTTTCAGGGCCTACTAAAAAATGCACACAATCCATTCTTAAGCCTTTACAAAAAATTTGCATAATTGTTATATTCACTGAGCATCGGAGCACAGAAGGTCACATTCTTCTCCTTCTCTGTAATTCTGTATTGAGCAATAGGAACATCACAGAAGTGCAGACCAAAGCTGACTAGCTGACCTGAGACACCAGTAGAAGTTGCATATGAAGTAGATTGAAACATACACTTAAAAATATTTTTGAGTATAGTGTAAGTTAGAAGAGAATTTTAAAATCTCCTTCCTAGTAAAATGTGAATTGCCAGTGTGTGTGTGTATGTGTGTGTGTGTGTGTGTGAAAAATATTTTGATTTGTTTTTCCAGTATTCAGCACATAGTAGTTGCTTGATAATTACTTTTTTGAGTTAGATCACATTTTGGAAATGTACACATAATGTCCCACATAATGGGACAGGAACAAATTGGTGAGCCATAAAAACTAAATCAAAGGAGGAAAATTTGGTCACCAAAAATGAAAACAATGACTTTTCCCTCAAATTGCTCAGTCCTTGGGAAAAAGTAGCAGGATATAGGAGTAGACGTAAGAATGAGGTTGCAATGTCAGGAAAGGAGGTCTGAGAGTAAGTATTGGTAGTCAGTTTGATGACTCTCCTGGAGAAAACATGGCTCATGACTTTACATCTGGAGATCAGTCTTCGAAATTGAAAGCTTCACATCTAAAAATCACAATAAAAGCCATAGGGCTATTGAAAGGATATCCTTCTCAAGTCCTTAATAAGTTTCATTATTATTCTTTTGCCAATTAATTAAACTTGTTAACCCTATAAACCTATAAGGTGAGTTTCTTTTTCTTCTCTTCCTTAATTGGTTTCTAGAGTTGTTCTGCCCAGATTTAACTGAACTGATCAATTATTAAATAATAACTATATGCCAATCACTGGTGATACTAAGAAAAAAAAAAGAAAAAACCTCATCCATGCCCTGAAGGAATTTATATTCTACTATTATAGATTATCATGCACAAGTATATGAATACAAAATGTATTCATTTTGGGGTATGGGAGATCTCTAACAGCTGGCAGGGCTCCAGAAAGGCATGTATAGGAAGGGGTATGGGAGATGAGCTTGTAAAGGAAATGAAGACTTCCAAATGGTGAGGCAAAGAGGAAGGCAATTCCAGGTCTGGGAAGGGAGACAGAAGATGGAATATAATGCATGAAAAATGGCAAGTAGGTTATGCTTACTGGAATGTAGAGTGGATATATGCAAGTAATATGAAATCAATCTAGAAATATAAGAGGAGGCCAATTAGCAAAGGTTTTAAATGCCAAATGATTGCCTTTGTCATTCATTGTGAAAGGTACACCTGCCTTGGGGCAGTTGATGGAGTATTTAGACTAAAATCAGCAAGATCAGAGTTCAAAACATGCATTAGATATTTATTAACTGTGATGACCCTAAGCAAATCACTTAATTTCTGTGTATCCTACTTTCCTCATATGTAAAGGGAGGATAATATTAGTATATACCTTGTAGTGCTATTGTGAAGATCAAATGAGATGATAACCATGAAGCCCTTAGCACAGTGCCTGACATATAGTAAGAACTATATAAATTATTATTATTATACAAGATAAAAAGGAATGGACAGACTGAATTCTATACTAGTAGTATGTGCCTAGAAATGAGATCTTTAAGTTAATAAAGTACAATTCAATCTATTGCTTTAATATCCTCATCACAGCTATTAGCAATTTTTCAAACTTCATAACTAAACACATTCCATAAACCTTTAGAGTTTTAAAAAATCTACGTAGCTCTTTTTCCTGATAGTTTTTTAAAACTTACTTTAAATGCTAATTTTTTTTAATTTGGAAAATTTATAAAAGATTTTTATTTTTCAAATAAAAGCATTAACAATTAGACTCAATTTGAAGGACTTTCCATATTGAAATAATTTTAGATGACCCAACACATCATATCAAAATACATTATCAATTTGGCAATCTCTACCATAATTCAATGTAGACATAATCTTTCCTGGTTCTAAAAATGAATGTATTTTGATGATAATATTTATTGGACAGGAGAATAAAAGGACAAACAGAATTAAGTTTAAGTTCTAGGTGTATCCATCTCTGTGAATGCTTAAAGAAAGATTTAAGATAAATTTGATTTTTGTCTCTATCAATAAAATAATAAAACATCTGTCCCTACACACTTCAAAAGAATAGAGTGAAGATTGATGAAATTATGTTCATGAAAATCCACCCAGGTCTGGGGAGGGATATTTTGTTTTTTTTTTAAATTAACAAGAAATTGAGTTTTCTAACATTCTCTAAAAGTGGAAGTTCAGGGTGGTCAAAAGGCAAATACATTGTCAATGAAAAAAATTGTTTAAGAAAAGAACAGAAAAGGCATGTAAATCAATATGATGCCAATTTCCATATCAATAACTTCCTTAAGTAAAATGCACTCCCTGAATGCTCTCTTCTATAGATATTGTCTCCCTTTATTCCAACATATGTTCCCTGAGGGTAAGTATATTTTGTATTTGTATCCACTCTACTAACAATAGAGCTTGGAATCTAAAGAGTTCTTAATAAATGCATTTTTCATTTATTCATTTATTTTCTCTGCTATTGCATATACAGACTGATAAACAGTCAAAGGATTTAAGAACTTGAAGAGACTACAGTATTTTCCAGGTGAAGAGATTTAGGACCCTCTCCCTTCACTACCTCCACTTCCCCCCAATAAAATGCTTGTGTAAAGTCATACAAGTAGTAAATGAAAGTACTGGAATCTGAACCCAGGTTATTTGACTCCAAATTTAATATTTCTTTACCATATCATATACCTCCACCCTTTCTACCACTAGAATTTCAGAGAGATACTTTGAGATTGAGATGGTCAGGGATGACCATGGACATAGGCAGTTAAGTTGAGAAGAGCCTAGCTTCTTGATTCCATAGAAAGGAATTCTCCAAGGAATTCTGAGATAATATTCTCTTACCTACTAGCAGATGCCTTTTTGTCTTCATCATCCTTGCTATGTGAGCATAGTACAGTCACTTTTTATTTTTAAAACTAAGTCTCCCTATTTCTACCTACAACATCCTGGTGGTGATGGTGGTACAATAATTGGTAGAGGATGAAGAGAGTTGGGAAACGTTGTAAATCTATGGATTCAGGCCATCTTTTTTTGTGAATGGAGGGAAAGGCTATTCTGTGGTTGTTTTTATTGCTAATAGGGAACTGGAAACAGGGAGTGGATGAGTACTGATTTCCTAGAAATTCATCTTTTCTAGGGTCAGTTCTAAGGATTTTTCTGTCCCAAGTCAATGAGTTACAAGACAATAATATATGAAGCTAAAGCTCTGAAATGGCTGAAGTTTTCCCCACATATTATAACTCCAGGGAGTCTTGGAGGTTTCCGGTTTGGGTTATTTCTAGGGCTTCAGGGAACTGCACTCTCAGCCTCCTCTTGAGGCCATTAAAGGGATAGCCTAATCTAGGATCCAAATTTCCTCTTTTCCAGGCTAACCAATACCAATTCCTTCAATTCATTTTTTAAATATATACATTTGTGGGAGCCTAGGTGGAGGATAAAATATGATCAGGAAGACTCATCTTCCTGAGTTCAAATCTGGCCTCTGAGCAATTCACTTAACCCTGTTTGCCTCAGTTTCCTCATCTTTAAAATAAGGTAGTGAAAATGGCAAACCACTCTTGTATCTTTGCCAAGAAAACTTCAACTGGTCATGAAAAGTTGGAACAACTGAACAACAACATATTTGCATTCCTTTAAGAGAAAATATGTTACCATATTTACTTAAATGAGAGTAAAAAATTAACAGAAAATGAATGTATCATAATGTTTTAACCTGCTTATATTGAGAGAAATTATATTTATTATCCTTCAGAAAATTTTTGGAACCTGATGATTATTAATAATAAATGTATTTTCATTTATCTAGTCATTTTCTTTGTATTGCACATAAATAGTCAAAGTATTTTAAAGCTGGAAGAGACTGTCAAAAGTTCTTTAGATATCTAATATCAAACAAAATCAGAAATAACACCTCAGTTTAAGTATATAGATTAAAAGAAATAAATTTTAAAATATTTTGTTCTTATTCTCAGTTTACTACTATCAATTAGCACAAAAAAAATTGTTTAATTAATCTACTATTAGAAAGTAAACTCCTTGAGAGCAGGGACTGTTTTTTCTTTCTATTCCTAGGACCCAGCACCTAGTTCCTGGTGTATTGTAGATGTTTAATAATCCTTTTTTCAATTGAATTGAACATTTGGCTAATCATGTTGTTAGAAAGATTTGATCTCTACAAGGGGGCACAATTATAATCCATTTCATAACTGCAATTCCAACTGCAGTTTCTATGAATATAGGCCATATCTTATAAATCTGCCCTATAGACATGAGTTAATATTACATTGTCATGATCAAAGGGAAGGTGCCTTCCCTTCCACCCCCATCCCCCAAGTCCCTTTATTTTATCTTTCCCCATTAGGACATTAATTCTTTGAGGACAGAGATTATTTTGCTTGATTGTATTTGTCTCTGCAGAATTTAGTACTGTGCCTGTATAACATAGTTAGCAATTAATAAATGATTTTTCATTCATTCAAGACTGTTGTGGATTTCAGTAAAGCATGCTCAAGTATAGGCTATTGTCATTCCTTTCCGGATAGATATTTCTAACTTGAAAGTTAAAGTTCTATTATGGAAACTGATGTTGATTAAAGCAAACCAATAAATAAAAATCTAATCCTCCATAAATTTTAGAAAGACCTCTTGGCATCAGCATTAGAGAGGACAAGAAATGAGACAATGCCTGTGGAAAATATAGCGTAAATTAATCAAGGATCTTGGATGAGGTATTGGTTTTCGCATTTATTGGTCTAGTATGATATAAAAAATGAGGGAATATAATGGTAGCCAAGGGGTTAACTTTTGGAAAGGCATCAAAAGCCTTTAGCCAGAAAAATACAGGATCTGAGGTTCTGGGCAGCAGCTGGCTCAGGCCCAAGGATGATACTCTATAGTTTCAGAAATAACCTTGGTAGCTGCAGCTTATCTTTAGGCCTGTCTAGTCTTATTATTTTTTGCAAGCTTTTTATCTCAAGAAATATATGTACTGACAACAAGGATCCTTGGAGCAGAGATACTAAAGTCTTGCTGGGCATTGGCAGGAAGGGGGTTATCCCACAGCAGCCTACAGGAATGCTGAACCAGAGGAGCTTTGGTGAGGATAATCTGATGATGAATTGAACGGCCAAATATTCTGGATCAGTAAGATTAGGATAAGGATAATAAAGGAGTCTTTTCTCTAAAGAGTAGGCTGGACAAGTGTTAGAATATGCTGGTGATGTTGTAAAGAGGGAAAGAGAAGAAACAACAGAAATTGAGAGCATCTTCAACCCTTGTTTACATTACATTTAGTGAAAGGCTTTGAAAGAATATCTCCTCTGGGTGCTATACAGATGAGAATAGGAATTGGGTAATTTAAGGAAAGTGGAATGTTATTCTGTACTTAATATTTTTAAAGGGCTTAGCATAGTACCTGGCACATAGAAAGGGCCTAGTAAATGCTTATTCCCTTCTTCACTTCTTTTTCTGTAGAAAGGGAATTTTAGGGACATCTTGTACTATAAATTTATTCACTGTACTTGTGAGCCAGAGCTCAAAGTATGCCAATAAAGCACTTAGATAAAGCTGGGTCTCCCCTATGTTATTCCCAGCCTTTGAAGTTACAATGGAGTGAGGATCTGGAGCAACAACATTAAGACATAATATAGACAGCACAAATGCCATATGAGTAGTACAAATACAGTAATGTAGAAATTCAAAGGAGAGAGAAAAAAATTGCGTTAAATGTATGTAACCTAGGATTATTATAGAATCACAGAATCTGAATTAGTATGGGTTTTAGAAGTTATTTTATCCAACCCCCAGGCAACACATTGATCCCTTCTACAATATTCATACAAAGCTCTGATTTGAGGGCCTCAAATGATGGATAGCTCATTATTCTGAGAACAAGCTTTTTTTTTTTTTTCATTCAGGGCTATTCTAATTCTTAGGAAATATTTTCCTTATACTGAACTGAAACCTGCCTCCCCAGAATTCATCTCCCTTGGTTCCAGTTTTGTCCCAGAGTACAAATTGTTGTTTGTTCTTGCCCAAAGAGGATCAGTGACATCATGGAGCAATGTCTTGACTTGTACATAAATTGGATTCAAGTGAGACAGAATTACACAAAGTGGTTATTTAGTTAGCCTCAATCTCTATTCCAGTCATCAAAGTCCAGTGAGGAGACAAAAGTCAAAATAACTGCTGATGGTGTGGGATGTAGTTGATGACCTTACAGTCTTCATTTTCTGACCAAGCTCTAATGGCTCCATAATATTAGCTCCAGCCACTATTATGGTCCTTGGAACAAATTGTTCTCATATGGCCAGGGTTGGGGTGGGGTCTTCCCACAGATATCCCCCTAACTCATTGACAGATTTGTAACTGTCAGTTATCCCCACCAGGTTTAGCCTGTTTGTTGAGATGGTTTTACTGGGATGTAGACACTCTGCATGTTACAACTTTTGGAGCCACAGGTGAAAGTTGGGTGATGATGGATACCAAAGGTTAATGAGGAGCTCTTAAAAAAGCTCCCAAGCTCTTATATCAGAAGTTCTAGTCTTCCCTGAATACTCCACACATCCCCAGGGTCCAAGTAAAGCAAATTTAATCCTTCTTCCACTTATTAATCTTTCAAATATTTGGAGATAATCATCCTGTCACTTCTAAATCCATTCTCAAGACTGTATTTTCCCCGTTTTTTTAACCCATCATTGTATTGCATGATTTCAAGTTTCACTACCAAATTGGTCACTTTCTTTTAGATATATTTTAGTCTGTCAGTGTCCCTCCTAAAATGTGATTTCAAGAAAGGGATATACTTACTACTTTTGATGTGATTTGACCTAGGAAGAGCACAGTAGAACTCACTTAGGATATTATATTTCTATTAATGCAGAGTAAGATGATATTAGGGTTATAAAAATTTTACCATCATTTTCTGGCAAAGAATTTTGACTTCCAAGTTAGTTATTCATTCACAGTGAAATGACACAAGGCTCATTTTAAAAAATAGCCATGTCATATTTGTATTGAGCTTATAATCTACCAAAATCTATGGGCCTTTAGAAATAAATGACTTTCTAATCATAGCTCCTTTAGTTTGTACCTGTGTCAATGAACTTTTGAACTCATGTACAAGAATTCATATTTACCCCAATAAATTTCACTTTAGCTTAGCCTATCCTTCTAGCCCATCAGTATATATGTGATCTAGTTGTGTAATTCAACATATTAACTATCTCTACAAGCTTCCTTACCTCTGTATTTATGATGAATATGCCATCTATTTATATTGCCAAATCATTGAAAAAGGGCGAACTTCAATATAAACAAAGACAGAGCCCTATAACATTCCATATATGCTTCCCCTGAGGTTGATGTTGATCCATTCATTAATCACTCTTTGATTCTGGTCAGTCAACCAATTCTAAACCCATTCAACCTACCTAATTATCTATCTTGTTCACAAGAGTAGCAAGAAGTATTGCAAAGTTCCTTCATGAAATAAAGTAGTACATAATTTCTAGTATATTCCTCTTATCTATGGTTCTAATATATGTGTCAAAATCAATCAGTCCATCAACATTTACTTAATACCTTCTGTGTGCTATGCTAGATATTGGGATACAAAGACATAAAACAGTCGACAGTACTATATGTGGAGAAAAGCTGAGGAAATGTACATCCTTCCTTTAATTGGAGATGTGAGGCACTCTGGGTATGGAATGTTGCATATTTTGTCAAACACAGTAGAGATTTCAATTAATTTAGCTTAACTTTTTTCTGTCATTATGTGAGATGGCTTTTTGGGTAAGGAAGGAATAAAGATATATGTTAAAATGACAAATATGTGTAAAAACAAAACTAAAATACTTCCCAGAAATGATCAATATTCAAACTATTATACACACAATAAAAACATATCAATATTCTTTGTAACTGTTCAAATTGAGAATGTATTAATAATTTCCTGAAATCCTGAGAGCCAAAGTATTTGGCAGTTGCTTAAGTGAATTAGATCTTGATCTGAGTTTCTATATAGTTAAAGTGACATTTTTTGATTCAGGTTAAAATTCAGTTAAGATTGTGCATACTTCAAAATCAAAAGGAAAAAAAGCCGTAGTTCTTGGACAATGTTGGCAAAATAGTCTTATATGTACTCTCTCCTTGTCAGACCAGTTGTTCAGAATTGTTTTTAGTTAAGGAGAGCATGGAACAGTGAATAACAAACATCACCTCATTGAGGCAGATACTTAGAGAACTACAGACATTTTCAAGTAAGGAGAAGCTAAAGGAAATGTAGAAATTTATCTCGAGCATGAGGAAACTTAAGAGTGGGTGTAATAATTGTCCCCTAGAATTTGAAACTCTATCATAAAAGAAGGAAATAAGACTTCTTCCAACAGAAGACAGAGACAAGTTTAGACTCAATGTAAAGAAAAAAATAGTCCTAATAGTCATGGTTGTCCAAATATGGAATGAGGAGAAGAGGAGGAAGTGAATTCTCCAACAATGGGGACCTTTAAATGGAGACTTGACATGTCAGTGAATTTGAAGAGGAGATGCTTAATTAACTTAATTAAGTTCTAAAGTCTTTCCCCATTTTGAATTTCTCTGATTATACAAAGAGTGATCTCTCATGCTCATTACAGCTTTAATATTCTTATGTAGTCATTAGGTATTCATTCAAGAATTTCTACATAAAAACTGCCATAATAATAATAAAAATGTACATTGATAGATTGTTGCCAGTTCCAGCTATTCACACTGTAGTCTTTAGAAGCTATGTAAAATCCTAAATCTTGATCTTTTGAGTGGGTTTATTTTTGTCATTGTTGGACAGACTCAATCTATTTCTTTTCCCTCCTGAGCTAGATGAGGTGCCAACTCTTCTAGGAAGATAGTTCTGATCTCTTCTCTTTTTAAACTTTCTTAGAATACTTTGCACCTCATATCTGTCTTTGAAACAATCTTCCTGGGCTTGTCTCATTTTTTGTATATTTCATATTCCTCTTATTTCATTATGGGAGTGGGAATTAATTTTAAATTAATTTTAAATTTGGATGAATTTTGGATGCTGTGCATTTTTATGGGGGATGGCTATGATTTCAAGGGTAGAGTATAGAGAAAACTTCTGATTAGGAAATTGGTCAATCAATCAAGCAGTTGCCAAGCATTTGTTGAGTGCTTCCTGAGTGCTAGGCCAAGAATAGATTTCAGGCCAAGCTCCACTTGGTCATTGTTTGGACCCTGACTAGCTCAGAGTCAATGGAAATATCAATTGTTTATATTTTGGCCAGATACCCAGATTGATCTTTTTTTTTCTTTAACTAGATAAAAGAGGCCATTCTCTGTCTCCTTTATTACCTAGCCTTAATCACTGATTGGACATTGCCTCAGTCAACAAAAACAAAAGATTAAAAAAGACTATTAGGAGTCCACAGTTGTCCAAGACACAAATCTAGAAGAGAATAATACCTCCAGAACATTTACAAGCAAAGCCTGCTACAAAATAGTTTTCTTAGCTTAGAAGCAAAGCATTTAATAAATGTCTTGCACCATTCTTGTAGTCAAGATACTGCTGTGTCCTAGAGAAGATTCAGAACTGTTTAAATGGCTAGAACCTAAGAGGAGTCAATAATGGATCAATACTATCTTATCATGGTAGTGTTCCAAGGAACTGTTTTTGGTCCTTTACATTTTTAACAGTGGCTTGAATAAAGATATAGTTGGGATAAGGGAAGGAAAAAAAACTTATCTTAAAAAGATCAAGGTTTCCCACTGCATTCAAGGCCATCTTTAGTCATCCTGATCTATATCTTGCCATTGAATACAGATGGCTCTGGAGATGAAAGTGAAGCTAGTGGCTTTGCACAGCCCTCTCTGACTTAAATCTAATTCACTTCCATTTCATGGCATCAACCCCCCTCATGTCATTATCCTTTTCAAGAACAAAGGACAAATAATAACAACATACTATGAGATAGGAATATATGTAAAAAAGGAAAATCAATCCCTACCCTTAAGGAGTTTGTATTTTAAGGTGGAGGTAACATGAACATAATTGGAAATATATGCACAAAGTAATGCAAGGTATCCATAGAAAGGAAGGAACTAATTAAATCCATTTTAATGTCCTTAAGCTAACCTGGGGGATCAGTGAGTACAAACATCTATTATATTCATGACTTCTTGATTGCTCTTGCAGACTACTGGATTCAAAGAGCAACAGTTTTCTGAGCTAATGATGACCTTGCCCACACCAAGGACGTATGTAGAGCAGAAACTTCTTTAACCAAGACAGATCAGCATTTGTCCTGTAATTGACAGTCTTAAAAGGTTTCCTAGGTCCCTAAGAAGTTAAATGACTTGCCTAGGATACCACAGGCAGTATGTGATGCAGAATTTCAATTCAGATCTTTCTCAATGTGAGCTAGTTCTCTCTCTAACATGTTATGCTAACTCCTAGTACATCTTTATTAAGGTTTGTTGAATTGAATCATAATGATGTTAAAAATACTTCATTAAATACAATTTTGACTTTATGGATTTTCTCAAACATAAACTATTTGAATAAGTTTCCATGGTACAAAGCAGGATTCATCTGTCCCTCATGTACATTTGTGTAAACAAGTATTGAAGTTGAATTCTTACCCCAGGCAGTTTTTTCACTAAGCATATCTTTACTAAATAATTTCCAAATTTCAGTCCAATTCAAACGCAATGAGCACAGCATTCAAAATTCAGTCAGATTTGTCTTATGTTAAATGAAGAGACCAAAAAAAACACAACACTGAAGTGAAGTGTCTCTCCACACCCCCCAACCAATGTCAATTTCTTTTTTTCTAATATTTTTAAAAGAACTTTCCACAACGTATGGTATGTACTATATAGCAGTTGTGTACTACAGAGCACTGGTTTTAGAATAGTTTGAGAATTTAAATCCTGGTTCTTCCACTTACTATTTAGGTGACCTTAGTTAAATCAGTAATTTTCCTTGTTTTAGGTTAAATTTTCTCATATGTAAAATGCAAAGTTTGGGCTAGGTGATCTTTTATATTCTTTCCTTCCCTAAATCTGCATTTCCTTCAACATATCCATCTGTGATTTCCATGCTATCCTTGTAAGGAGGGATAATTAAATTATTTTGACTATTTCACCATTTTTAGAGAAATATTTAAAATATGGAAATAAAATATGGATAAATTGAACAATAAGATACAGTGCCAACAGATACCCATGATTCCTTAGAAAAATATAGAAATTTTGTTTAATATAAACTCTTTGTCAGAAATCTACAGTTTAAACCCAATATTTAAACCCAATACAGCATTTCAACCAATGCTGGTTGATATAAAAAGAACCAGAGTTCCCCAGCCCACCCTCCAATACCCAACATATACTGTTTTAATTAACTGTTTCTGTGGATGTACAATATATGCTTTGGGAGAAATGAATAAATAGCAATGGGAACTGCATCATAAAAAGAACCATCCTGCATGGTTTGAATATCAGGGCTTGTTGTCCCTTGAAGTTTATTGTGTGTGGTGTGACCATGGGTTGGTTAAATATATATACAAAGGAATCTCATTCATGCAGTGCAGTGTTGAAATGATGCTAATATTAATGAGCATAATTCTTCCTACTGTCAACACTAGGACTTGGTGGGTGGTGAGCCAAGCCAGATGGGGAATAGTCAGGGCATAGTGACCAGACAGCTCTGCTAGGAATGGGGCAGGCAATCTGGGGAGGTCCCAGCATGTGGCACTAGGAGGAAATCTGGATTGGTGGGGGGAGCAACCGGACAGTATGGAGAGGAGGTCTAGCCAAGACATCATCTGTTGTCAGAGAAGTAAAGCATTGGGCAGTGGAGGGGGGTGGGGACTACATCTTGGCAGATAAACTGAGTGTGATGTCGGGGCAATCTGTTGGCAGGAAGTAGGTGGAGTTGCAGGCAGCCAGGTGGATGGCATCTGAATGAAAGGAATAGCCAACCACAAAACTAAGGGTTAAAAGCTGAACTCTTATCTAGTTCTTGGAAGGACAAGTGAAATCAAGACCCGATGTTTCCCACAAAAATCTCTAATCTCAGTTTGACTATAACATGCTAGATTATAATAATTGCCTAACATTGGTACCAGAGTAAGGATTTAATTACAGTAGAATAGGACAGAGATCTACTTTACTAAAGTTGAATTGTGAAGGATAAGGCAAAACCAAGTCACTAAGAATCAAAGTACAAAAGTAGCCGACAGCTGAGCTAAAAGCAAAATGAACTTAATGCTGAGAAACAGATGCATTAAAATTTCTGGCTGCCTGTATAATGTTGAGACTGCTTCTAGGGCCAAGACTGGGCCTGAGTCTGTAGGTGGATAGTACTTAAATATTCTCAAATATAGACTTGTAGAGATGGGAAGGCAGGTACCTTCAACCAATCAATCAATCAGCCCATCATAAATTTATTGAAAAGCATTTATTAAGCAGTTACTACATGCCAAACACTGTGTTGAGCATTGTAGATAAAAAGAAAAGCAAAAATAGCCTTTACTCTCAAGGAGCTCCTTGACTAATGGGAGAGGAAGCTTATGAATAACCAGATATGTACAGATTACATACAAAAGTGATTGAAGGTAATCTGGGAGATGAAAGTACTAATAGCTAGGAAGACTGGGAAGGGCCCTTTACAATAGGTAGCATTTCAAATGAGTCTAGAAAGAAGCCAAGGAAACTAAACTATCACAAAAAGGTAACTTTTTATTTTTGGAAGGCCTCAAATAATAGGATATTTTCAAAATTTTAGGAAATATGTAAGCTATTAACACTTAATAAGATTATAGTTTTAGAGCAGGAAGGGATCTTAGAAACCATGCAGTCCAACTCCCTCATTTTATAAGTTAAGACAACTGAGGCATAGAGGGTTTGTGCAATTTGCCTAGATACACCCAGCTAATAAGAGGCTGAAATTTTTATTGAAATTCAGTTCTTCCTACAAAAAGGGAAGCTATTAAAGCTTAAAACTTTGTCAAGGTCATCATGTATGTTGATATCCTTCTCCCTACCTTTTTTCCTTTTGAATTAATTTTAATTTAAGCAGAAAATAGCTTCCTTTGCAACTGAAATGTTACCAAAGAGAGTAAAAATATGGCATCATGGTATGATGGGTGTTCTTCATGATCAAAATAAAAGTACATCCATAGAGTTGGAAGGGACCCTAAATATCACAGTATCCAGAGATACGGACTTTGGGGCTCAGGGAAAGTAAATGACTTACTAAGATCACATAAATAGAGGAAGTAGCTGTGATGAGATTGACACCATGGATAAAATCTGGGACTTGGAGACAAGAAGAGCTGGGTTCAAATAATACCTTATTTTCTTATTAGCTGGGTGATTTTGGGGAAGTCATTTAAACTATTTGTGTTTAAGTTGTCATTTGAAAATGAGAAGATAGGACTCGATGGCTTTAAAAATCCCTTTCAATTCTAAATCTATGACCTTTTGAATTTAGGTCCTTTAGTTCCAAAGGCAATGCTGTCTCATTGAATCCTGCTGATTATACCTGTTATTTCTTTGTCTCTGTCTCTTTTTTTCTCTGTCTCTCTTTCTGTCTCTCTCTTTATCTGGCTCTCTTGTTCTGCTTCTCTCTCTGTCTTTCTCTCCATGTTTCTCTCCCTTCCTCTTCCTTTCTGCCTCTGCCATCAATATAAATCTATGGAGGATTTCCTACCTATCTTTAAAATAGCTCTTTTCACCAGGGTTTGGGGAGCACTGGGCTTAATGTAAGGATAAATGTAGCCATGAGCTCTGTACAGAGTTTAGAAATCATGTCTGATGCATTTGGAGTTACTTATTGCTGTAATGAAAAGAACATGCTTCTTTTCATGGATAATAACTTTTGACTTCCTGGACAGCTCTTTTGTTTTGTTTACTTTAGTATAAAGTATTCCACCCTTTAAAATATTACTCTCTCTTTTATCTGTTTTGTAGTATTAAAAATACATCAATGTGTTTATGTTTAAAAATGGGAAATGTCAAAAACATTTTTATAGCATCTTTCTTTTCATCTTTGTTGTTTAAAGGGTTCTGAAGGATAAAAACATTTAGATCCTATTTATTTTCTTTCTTTTCTGGAAAATGTCAATTTTTTTATTAAAGGAAGAAAAGAAAAAAGTATTTAAAGAACCTACTATGTGTTAGACATTGTACTAAATGCTTTATAGATATTAACTCATCAGATCCTCACAACAAATGTGCAAGGTAGTTGCTATTATTATCTTTGCTTTGCAATTTAGGAAACTGAGGCAGACAGTAGTTAAGTGGCCTTAGCAGGGTAAGTATCCAAGCCACATTTGAACTTGGGTTATTTCTTCATCCAGGCCATCCCTTTCTATACTTCCATCTACATATATTTATGCATTTTTCGTGTGTTAGCTATATCGTATAGTAGAAACAATTCTGGATTTAAAGTCAAATGACCAGCGTTCAAATCATGGGTCTTTCATTTGGTATTTGTGAGATCTTAGGGGAATCATTTAGCCCTCCTAGGCTTTAGTTTCCCTATCTGTAAAATGGGTAGTGAAGAGATTAGATCAATAATCCTTAGCCTGGGGTCCATGAACATTTAAAGTAAATTTAATAACTATAAAATAACATAAAACACATTTTAATATATTTGACTTTCTCTTTAATCCTTAGCACATTATTTCATGCATTTAAAACATTTAGAAACAATCTTTTCAGAAGATGTCCATTGATTTCATCAGATCACCAAAAGGTTGGTGACTCACACAAAAATGATCGATTCCTTGTATGGATCTCTAGGGTCCCTTTGAGTTTCTAAATTTATCATCTTCTGTACATACTTTCTTATATTTCCAAATATAGTGGTTCATGATATTTACTCTAGTAATGTTAGAGTTTCTGTTGAGGCTGAAAAAGATTCACTGAATAATGTTTCTGTTCTTTTTAAACATTATTCACCCTGGGAATAATTTCTATATTTTGATGTGTCACATAAACTACAGATCATTGAGAAAGTGCTAGGAAAATCTCAGCCACCAGTGGCCTTAGTTTTTGGAGTTCCTACACAGAATATAGAATTATTTTGCTGTGGTAATTAAGGGGTACATAGAATAGAAAAGTATAAAAATTAAGATGTAGAACTAAGATTTGCCCTTCCTCTCTAAATCAAATCTGTACCTTTTAATGCTGGATGGGAAATACACCAAAAAAGAAATATTCTTCTCCATAGATAAAGTCAGACTGCAGTAGATATAGATGTTAACAACCAAAAGGGTTTTCAGTTATCAACAATATAAATGGAATAGAAAGCCGTATTGTACCTTTAAAAGTGAGTTAACAGTCCCATTCTCTGAGTTAGAATTTATTAACTGAGCACTTCAAGGAGTATATAATATACAAAAACTTTGTGGATTATATCTTATGTTTTCTTGTAGCAGGAGCACTTAAAGCTCAAAATGTGGGTAAGAATGTCATGATCCTACTCCATCATTCCGTGATTCCTTTTCTAATAAACACTTATCAAATAAAATGGAATCCCTCTAAACAAGGCAATGAATGCCAAAGTTGGTAAGTACAAACAATAAAATTCTTAGAGTCATAATTCCTTGTCAGTGTTATAACTAGAGAGGTTGTCTGAAAGTATCCATGTGTGAAAAATGGGCCTCTAAGGGTTCCTGCAAGAAATATAGCTTCCAGACTAGGCATAGCAGTATATATTTTTAATTCCTGCTACTAGGGATTACTGAGGGCAATAGATCACTTGAATTTGGAGTTCTGAGCTTCAGTGTGAAAAAGACACTCATGGTCCATACTAAATCAAGCACCAATATATTGAGTTCCTGGGGAATAGGTGTGGTGGTGGTGTACCAACTTGTCCAAAGAAAGATGAATTGACCAGAGCTGGAAATGGAGAGATCATGTTAATGAATAATGAAGTTGAACCAGAGAAGGACTAGGTGAGATAGGAAGAACCATTGAAAAAAAAAAGAAAAGAAAAATTACAACTTTTTGCATTTTTTACTTTTTTCATGGTTATACTTACCATATTTACATTTATTATAAATGGCCATAGCCTATTAATTGAGTAACTCATTTCCAATTTTTTAAAACAGCAAAAATGAATTAGAAAAGAGGGAGGAAGACTATCTAGGAACAATGCTCACAATTTCTTTTGATTTTATTTCATTTTTTCCTCAGGAATTCTGACATAAGAAATCCACTAGACATTCTTTATCTCTTGCTTAATTATCTCTTCCCCTAACTACATAGTTCTAAATTTGACATCTTATATTTTATCTTATTTCTATTCAATTGTAAGCCACTATCCTGGTTTAAGTTCTAATTGTTTCATGCCTGGATTACTATTAAATCATTGGTCTCCCTACCTCATCTTTCCCTGCTCCAGTTCATTTTCCACTTTGGTGTCAAAGGGATTTTTTATTTTTATTTTTTGAATCTATTTATTTGTTTATTTTGGTGAGATAATTGAGGTTAAGTGACTTGCCCAGGATCACACGGCTAATAAATATAAGTGCTGAGTTCATATTTGAACTGGGGTCCAGGGCTGGTGCTCTATCCACTGCACCATCTAACTGCTTCTCAAAGAGATTTTTTTTCAACCAATATATCAAATATTTATTTCTAAAGGACATTTATTTCCCAATCATATAATTTTTATTTATTTATTTATTTTTATTAAAGCTTTTTATTTGCAAAACATATGCATGGGTAATTTTTCAACACTGACCCTTACAAAACTTTCCGTTGCAAATTTCCCCCCCTCCAGACCTCACCCCTCCCCTAGATAGCAGGAAGTCTACTACATGTTAATTATGTTAAAATACTTGACAAATTGAATATGTGTATACATATTTTTACAGCTATCTTGCTATGCAAGAAAAGTCTGATGTACAAGAAAAAAAATCTGAGAAGGGAAACATAATGCAAGCAAACATCAATACAGAGCATGAAAATGTTATGTTGTGGTCCACATTTCATATCTCTCCCTCTGGGTGTATATGGCTTTCTTCACTGAACAATTGGAACTGGTTTGAAACATTTCATTGTTGAAGAGAGCCATGTCCATCAGAGTTGATCATAATATAGTCTTGTTGTTGCTGTGTATCTCCTGGTTCTGCTAATTTCACTCAGCATCAGTTCATGCAAGTCTCTCCAGACCTCTCTGAAATCATCCTGCTGGTTGTTTCTTACAGAACAATAATATTCCATGACATTCATATACCATAATTAATTCAGCCATTCTCCAATTGATGGGCATCCATTCAGTTTCCAGTTTCTAATTACTACAAAAAGGGCTGCCACAAACATTCTTGCACATGTGGGTCCCTTTCCTTCCTTTAAGATCTCTTTGGGATATAAACCCAATAGAAACACTGCTGGGTCAAAGGTCAAAGGGTATGCACAGTTTGATCACTTTTTGAGCATAGTTCCAAATTGCTCTCCAGAATGGTTGGATCTGTTCACAGTTCCACCAATAATGTATCAGTGTCCCAGTTTTCCCATATCCTCTCCAATATTTGTCATTATCTTTTCCTGTCATTTTAGCCAATCTAACAGGTGTGTAGTGGTATCGCAGAGTTATTAATTTGCATTTCTCTGATAAATAGTGATTTGGAACACCTTTTCATATGACTAGAAATGGCTTTAATTTCATCATCTGAAAATTGTCTGTTCATATCCTTTGACCATTTATCAATTGGAGAATGGCTTGAATTCTTT
>JAJPUD010000603.1:397381-469515 GCA_023553655.1 Myrmecobius fasciatus | reverse complement strand
CATCATCTGAAAATTGTCTGTTCATATCCTTTGACCATTTATCAATTGGAGAATGGCTTGAATTCTTATAAATATGAGAAAATTTTCTATATATTTTAGAAATGAGGCCTTTATCAGAGCCCTTAAATGTAAAGATGCTTTCCCAATTTATTGCTTCCCTCCTAATATTTTCTGCATTAGTTTTGTTTGTACAAAAACTTTTTAACTTAATATAGTCAAAATTATCTATCTGGTATTCAATTAAGACTTCCAATTCTTCTTTGGACACAAATTTATTCCTTCTCCACAGGTCTGAGAGGTAAACTATCCTATGTTCCTCTAATTTGCTTATAATATCACTCTTTATATCTAAATCATGAACCTATTTAGATCTTATCTTGGTATGTGGAGTTAGGTGTGGACCAAGTCCTAATTTCTTTCACACTAGTTTCCAATTTTCCCAGCAGTTTTTATCCAATAGTGAGTACTTATCCCAAAAGCTGAGGTCTTGGGTTTATCAAATACTAGATTGTCATAGTTATTGCCTAGTTTGTCCTGTGATCCTATCCTATTCCACTGATCAACTACTCTATTTCTTAGCCAGTACCAAATGGTTTTAATGACAGCTGCTTTATAATATAGTTTTAGATCTGTTACAGCAAGGCCACCTTCATCAGCCCTTTTTTCCCCACTAATTCCCTTGAAATTCTTGACCTTTTGTTCTTCCAAATGAACTTTGCTACTATTTTCTTCTAGATCTGTAAAATAATTTCTTGGGAGTTTGGTATGGCACTAAATAAGTAAATTAGTTTGGGTAGTATTGTCATTTTTATTATATTGACTCTGCCTACCCAGGAGCACTTGATGTTTTACCAATTATTAGGTCTGACTTTATTTGTGTGCAAAGTGTTTTGTAGTTTAGTTTGTATAGTTCCTGACTTTTCCTTGGCAGATAGATTCCCAAATATTTTATACTATCAACAGTTATTTTGAATGGGATTTTTAAAAGAGATTTTTTTAAAAAGTACATATTTTACCATGTTACCTACTAATCCAATAAACTTCAGTGCCTCCTTATTGCCTCCTGAATCAAATACAAATCTGTTGACTTTTAAAGCATTTTGTAACCTTACCACCTCCTGCTTTTCCAGTTTTCTATACTCTGACTAGTGACACAGACTTCCTTGCTGGGCTCTCTGCTGTTCCTTGTAAACAATATCCCATCCCCTGATTCTAAATTTTTACTGACTTTTTCCCATGCTGGGAATACTCTCTCATTGTCTCTACCTCACAACTTCCTTTAAGTTTCAACAAAAAACACACCTTCTGCAAGAAGCCTTTCCTAGTACCACTTAATGTTAGTACATTCCCTCTGAGATTATTTCCAATTTATTTTGTATATATTTTGCATTTACATAGTTTTCATATTGTCTTCTCCATCATAAGCTCCTTGAAGGCAAGGATTATTTTTGTCTTTCTTTGTACCACTAGCACAATGCTTGACTTATATTAGGTGCATAATAAATATTTGTTGATTGAGAATTGTTTCTTATTTTTCTGTATCTCATACAGTGCATAAAGCATGTACTTAATTTATGCTTGTTGAATGAATGGATAATTTCACTTTCTATTTTATCCATGAGGTCAGTATCCCATTTTTTATTTCCTATTCTTCTAATTCATGTCTTCTTCCAGTTTTCCTAATGGTGTTTCTTTAGTTAGCTTGGAATGAGGCAAAATAGGTATAGTAAAACGGGTATTGGAAATGAAATCAGAAAACATGGGTTAAAGCCTCACCTGTACTTGTTGAATAACAATGGGCAATTTTTTTTTCATTTCTATGAAATTTCACTTCTTTCTTTGTAAAATGGGGATTATATTCATGCCATTTACCTCCTATGGTTGCTGTGAAGACACTGCTTTGCAAGCTGTAAAGTGCTAAGTAGATGTTTTGTTTTTATTAGTCACTATTTTTTGCTTATACTAAAAATGAAAGAGAAAGATCTCTCATGACACAGGTGTAACTACTTTTGCATTTGGTCTTTTCGATTATTCAAGATTATAAAAATTCAGAAGCATTGACTTCTTCACTGCACTATATTAAAGGAAAAAAAACACTCATATTGCCCTTGTCAGTAATGTTTTAAAAAATAACTGCACTGAAGTATCATGGAGCTCTATGCTCAAAAAGAAGTCTCTTTAGGAAACTACCCTGGGAGTCAACAAAAAAAGTAGTTGAGCCCAGAATAAAAGTGGGCAGTCTTAACAACTATCATTTCATCAGTCTTCCCTTTTAGCTCTTTTAAGAATTTTAATATTTTTATTTTCCCCCATTACATATAAAACATTTTCACATTTGTTTTTAAAACTTTGAATTCCAGATTCTCTCCCTTCCTCCCCACTATCCATTAAATGAAGGCATATGTGAAGTCATGCAGAACATTTCCATAAAAATGATATTGCAAAAGAAAACATAGATTCCCCTCAAAAAAGCCCTTAAGAAAAATAAAGCTTAAAAAAGAATGCTTCAATCTATATTCATACATAATCAGTTCTTTTTCCAAGAATGGGTAGCATTTTTTTTTTTTTTTGCTGACATAATTAGGATTAAGTGACTTACCCAGGGTCACACAGCTAGGAAGTGTTAAATGTCCGAAATCACATTTGAACTCAGGTCCTCCTGACTTCAGGGCTGATGCTCTATCCAATGAGCCACCTAGTTGCCTCTAGCACTTTTCATCATAAATATTTCAAAGAAGTCTTGGATTATTGTATTGCTGAGAATAGTAAAGTCTTTCACAGCTGAGCATCCCACAACATTGCTATTACTTCCTCCACAATTCATTTTTCTTGAGTTCATGGAGAGTTTTCCAGGACCTCTTTTAACTCTTAACTTGCCCCACTTCTCATAGCCACTGAACATCAGCTGAATGGATAAGCAGAGGAAAAGAGCAAACTATTGCTGGCTTCACTACCTATGCAATGATGTGTATATTTTAATGGCAAGGATTATGTTCATTGTCCTCTGGGACCTCTTCCATAATGTTCAGGAGTAGTCTTTGGAGAAATGACCAGAAAAAGGCAACTAAAATGAACAATAATGTTCACACTTTCTATAGGACATTCCTGCCTTGTTGATAGGATGTTATGATGAAATTTCCTCATCAATGACTGAATTGCCATATCAATTCTGACTGTGCCAATAAACCGTTATAAACCCCAAGCTATTTACAGTTTGGCTGAGACCACATATCCTGTCTTTTGGCATATGTGGGCCTCATGGGGATGAACAGACTTTTTTATTGGGATTAAAAACATATAACTTCATACCATTCAGAGGGCAGTACTGACACTGTCTTAAAATGTAAAAAATCATGGGATGTTTGAAATTGATTTTTAAAAATTTTACCTTTTAAGGACATGGTTTACAGTTTTGAATAGCCTCTCAAATGCTAAAATGCAGAACACTGGAACATCAAAGAAAATGCTGAACATTTATCATTATAGGTTATGTAGTCAGCACACAAGTATGCTTTTTCCCTTGGTGCCCATAGTAAGTGATGGATATCTAACTGGAATGGATATCAGACAAACCACTATTTAGCTAGAGGCAAGAGCTTAGTGGTCTAGGAATCAGATCTGGCATACCCAGACTCTGGAACAGTATGTTCAAATGCCGATAATTTTGACTCAGACTTCTGAGGTGGGGAAATTTAGTACCAAGTAGTTTTTCCAAAAGAGACCTTAAAATCTCCAGTTATTCTGAATGATTATGAATCCTGTAGATCTGGTAGAACTTAGTAGGTCCTTTTCTATTCAAGGTAAGTATTTTCTTCCATTCCTGTGTTGTTTCAATGTCATACCATGAAGTTTTTATGGCATGCAACTAAACTGATTGAATAGACAAACAGTTTGCACATGTGGGCTTGCCTTTTCTTTTCAAATGCCTTATTGAGACATGTGCCCTGATTTCAGTCAATGGATCTATGATCAAGGAGCTATGAGATCATCATATCAATCTCTGTCTCCTTTTCTTAAGCTGATCTCCAGCAGTCCTGCAAACTTTCTTTAATGATATGATGTAGAAGCTGAGTTCACCACAATGACTTTTTTTTTCATTATCCTTTTGAATGACTTGGGAGAGATAGAGACCCAGAAGAAACATGGGATCATAGAATTATTTGAATTAAACTTAGAAAAGACTTTGCAGGCCACCTTCTCCAAATCTGTCTCTCTTTTTTTTTTTAAATTGGAGAACTGATGCACAAAGAAGTTAGGTGACTCACCAATACTCATACAGTAAATGTCTAAGATAGAATTTGAATTTATCTTTCTGACCCCATTTTCAAAGTTCTATCCATTATGCTTTCTCCCAAGCAGTGGGACTGGGCTCAGAGGTCAAACTCTCAAAATGACTTGTCTGTCATTTTGTCAAAATTCTCTGTGAAAAGGAGCCTAAAATTTATAAGGGAACTAGAAGTGAAGATTAAATCACAATTGAGGGAGCAGAGTTATTTCTCTATTATTATCTCTTGGTCAGAGAGTTGCATATGTGCTTCTTAACAACCTGGTCACAAGGTATTTGTCATCAGGTCAGAGAATCATAGCTTTCTGATATGAAAATGTTGGCAATGATTCAATCCAATTCAACAGGAGTTGATTAAGCATTTACCATGTACAATGTTCTGTGCCAGGGGCAACCAGATAGCAAAACTGGTTCTAACTGCTCTTTGGGCACAAAGGAAATGTTAGATAGGGTTGGTCATTTAAAGTGCCTTTGCCATGCATTTGTATGTCTGTTTATATGTGTTTGTACTTTGTGTGACTGACAATTCAAATAACTGGAGTTTCTCTTGCTGGATTTAGAAGAAAAAGCAAGAAAAATTTAAAGATGCCTTGTGGGAAAATTGATCAAGTGTAGAGTGTGGAGTCAGAGGTATAGGATTCAGACTCTCACTTTTCTACTTATTACCTGCTGCTGAACTTGAAGAAGTCACTTCACCTCATCATGCCTCAATTTCTTCATCTGTAAAATGAGGGATTTGAACTAGATGAACTCTAAGGTATTCTACGTCAGCCAGTCTTCTTGGATGTTAGACTTCCTCACCCCAGTTACTCTTCATTAATGACATTAGTCTCTTGGATGTTCCATGAACAAGACACTTCACGTCCAGACTCCAGGCATATTTTCTGGCTCTCTTCCAAGCTTGGCATTCTCTCCATCCTCACCTTTGTCTGCTGGCTTTCCTGGATTCCTTCATGTTTTAGCTAAAGTCCCATCTTCTACAAGAAACTTTTCCAATCCCTTTTAAATCTAGTGCCTTCCTTCTGTTAATAATTTCCTATTTATCTGATATATAGCTTGTTTGTACTTACAGTTTGCTGATTGTCTCCCTCATTAGATAATAATATCCTCAAGTATAGGAATGACCTTTTGCCCTTCTTGGTATCCTTAACACAGTACTCAGGATATATAAGTGCTAAATAAATGCTCATTGACTGACTCTCAAGTATCTTACCAGTTCTAAATCCGATACTACACATTTATTCCAAACAGTGAATTGTGAGCCACATCCAGGAGATAGTACAGATTCGACCCAAAAATGTGATATCTTATCTGACCTCTAGAGCAGCATACAATAATGGAGTGATTTTTTACATTAAGATGTAGAAAACTTGCATTTGACAGCATGCTATGATATGAGTGCTCTATGACCTGGGACATATCTTACCTCTCTGGGCCTTAGCTTTTTGATCTGTCACCTGAATAGGTTAGGCAAAGTGATCTCTAAGTTTTCTTTTAGCTCTATACATCCATGAGCATGTTCATCTTGATTGGGGCACTGCAAGAGATTGAAATATAAAAGAAAAAATGATATGCCAGGTCATTGTTCACCAGTAGTGTCTAATTCTTCTAATTTTTGTGCTTTGGTAGAATAAATAGACTATGTATATAACATGCATTCTTTCTCCTCTTTTTTTTTCTTGTGTGTGTTGCTAAATCAAAGTTATTTTTTTGAGAATTATTAATCTCATGTAGCTAACAGGCTGCTTCTGTAATTTTCCTCAGTTTGATACATTCAGAATGTTTTTCTCTCTTTTTCTGTTTCTCTTCTCTCTCTCTTTCAAGTGTTTCTGTGTCTCTGTCTGTATGTGTTTCTTTCTCTTTCTCTTTGTGTCTGTCTGTTTCTCTTCCCCTTCCTTACCTACTCTCTCCTCTCTCTCCCTCCCATTCCTCTCTAATATGACTGTCAGACATGAAATACTACAATCTCCAAAGACTGTTTGTCACTCAACAAGCAAAGGAGAAACATATGTTGAGCATAAATAGGCTGTAACAGATTACCAAAAATGAATGTCATACAAGAAACAATAGAGAAAATACCAACAAAGTGTCATAACACCAGAAAAGAAGGTAGTGAACTCATTTTGTAAGAATGAAGCCTCTGTGCTGAACAATCACCTACTTCACATTAACAGACTCATCACATTGGTCAGAGAATCTGAGGAGGATTTATGGGAAGGTGAGAATTTGAAGAGTAGCACAGATTGAGAATATATTGATGGATTTAATTCTTTATTAGTATGGGAGATATTCACATCAATGAGATTAAAGACAATTAAAGTAATGAAATATATTTCTTTGTAAAATTAATTTATTTTAACATTAATTTTAAAAAATTTGAGTTCCAGATTCTCTTTTTTCTCTCTAGTCCCTTCCCCATCCATTGAGAAGGCAAGTAATATGATATTAATTATACATGTAGAGTAATACAAACCATATTTTCATAATAGCCATGTTGAAAAAAAAAACTCAACCAACAAGAAACATAAAGAAAGTTAATAAAGCATATTTCAATTTGCTTCAAAGTTCATTAGTTCTCTTTCTGGAGGTAGTCAGGATTTTTCATCATGGATCCTTTAAGTAGCTAAATATTTTACACTTGAACATCCTTATAACATTTCTGTTATTATGTACAATATTATCCTAGTTCTGTTCACTTCATTTTGCATTAGTTCCTTCCCAAATTCCTTTGCATGCTCATCATTTCATATAGCACAATAAAATTACATCACAATAATATATCACAACTTGTTTAGTCATTTCCAAATTGATGGGCATCCCCTCAATTTCCACTGAAATATTTTTTAATGCAGCTAAGTAGACTAATGGATTTTTCAAATAATTATAATGAATACATGTTAAAACGTTAAGTTACTCTATAATGCTTAACTAGAACATTCATTTGACCAGAATAACCTAAGCATTGTGATTCACTAAGTTTGTTTCAGATGGAAAGGTGAGGTAATCATACTACTATTCATATGAATCCATAAAAATCTGCCTCGCTATTTTATTAATATGCCATGTGGGCCATCTGTGGCAGAGTTTCTCTGGTCTGAGGGGAATGCAGTAATAATATTATATTCAGGATAGTTTTGCCATCCTTCCTAAAAGCAATTTTCTAAGTGTTTTGCATGTCACTAAAGAACTCTCATTACCTAATGATCTGATTTCCCAATATATCAATATGAATTTAAAATACGTTAACAGAATCACAGTAAGGTCAACAAACATTTACCTGGCACCCATTATGTGCCTGACTAAGAACTGGGTTAAAGAAAAAGCAAAATTTCCTGCCTTTGAAGAACTCATATTTTAATGGTGGAGATAAGACACAAAAGACAATATCAAAGATCTTCAGAGGTGATCTAGTGTTGTGCTAACTTTGACACTGACAATTAACACCAAGAAAGCATAGGTTCTTCACCAGCCAACATTATAATATTCATAGTGGAAGCAATGGTTATAGCAAAAGCTGAAATTCTGAATGCTGTAGATAAGTTCACTTACCTTGGAAGCATACTTTCCAGGGATGTTCACATAATTGATGAGATTAATGAATGCAATGTCAGAACTAACTCATTATTTTGGAGGCTTCAAAAGAAAGTGTGGGGGAGAAGAAGTATTATACTCCATACCAAACTGAAAGTTTATAGAACCATTATGTTGATGTCATTGTTGTATGTCTGTGAAACCTGGAAAAATCTATCATTTTCATACTAGGAAACTGAAATGCTTCCATTTGAATTGTCTTAGGAAGATTCTGAAGATCATCAGACAAGATAAAATGCCACATATTGAAGTCTTCTCTAGAGCAGAACTGCCAAGCACTCAAAGTCTTTTGCAGAGAATGTAAATGGACTGACTGTGGAGCTTGATATCAAATATAAGTTTATCTAACATGAGGCAAGTGCTCACATAGAGGTTGGAAGAATCAATACCAAAAAAACCCTCTCAAGGTTTCTCTGAAGAATTATAGTATCAATTGTGAGACATGGGAGATTTTTGCTCAGGGCCACCCACATGGCTTGCTCACATCAAAGAAGGCAATGTAGCACAGAGAAAATGTGAGATGTTCAAATCTAGAGACATCTTCATTCCAAATGTTCAATTGGACTGTTTATGTCTGAACTATGGTAGAATCTTCTGAGCTCATATAAGACAGATTGACTACAGTTGAACACACTGTACCTTGACCCCAATATTGTTAGGTCATTGTTTCTCTTTCAGTATGAAAGACAAACAATAACAGTCTATCCTAATCTGCTTAAAACATGTGGTCATTCACACTTTGCTTAAATATATCCATTTTATTGCTTACTGTCAGTCTATTACACTGTTGGACAGCTCCCCCATAGTGAAATTGTTCAAATAATAATAATTATACCCTACATTTATAAGGCATGGAAGAGTTTCACATATACTATTGAAATTATTTCTCACAATATCCCTATAAGAAAGTTTGGTAAGCCATGTAGTAGTTTCCTTGTATGACAAATTTAAAAAATGGAGACGTGAGAAGGTCAACTGATTTGTCAGAGGCCAAATAGTGATAGAACTGAGACTTCAGTTCAAGACTTTTGACTTGAAGTCCTGTGTTCTTTCCACTGCACTGGGCTGCCTTACTGCTCACTTATTTTCTCCATCACTTCCTTTCCTGTACCTAATAAACATGATCCTAAAACATAGGTTTGATTATATTCTGTTGTTCTAATTGCTCCTGGTGTTCTTAGTTACTGTTTGTATGAAATACAAACAATAATCAGAGCTCCCACCTACCTTCTCAGGAGAGTCCTACATGACTTTTCATGTAATCAAGGTTTCACTCAAACTGTTGTATTTGCTACGACTACATGATGTTCCATCTTCCCTTTCTGAATCTTTGCACAGACTGTCCCTCATCCCCTTAGATTCTCTAAGTTACATTCAAAGGTCCTTCTTTAATCTGAGAATTTTCCTAATATTCCTAGTTGTTAATCATCCTGCCCCCCATATTATTTCAAATATGTTTTGCAATTACTTGTCTATATCCACAACCTCCTTCTTCTTCCTAGTCTATTCAGTAATTTAATTTTATCTATTCATCTATCCATCTATCTAAAAAAGGAGAGTTGATTTCACAGCTTTATTTTTTTTGTTTGTATCTTGAGCACCTAGGGAAATTTCTTAGTGATTCAATCAAATGATAAATATTTGCCAAATGTCTATGAAATAGAAAAGGGGTAGTAGAATAGCATTACAACTTTGTCCCTTGAAAATAATAATAGTTCTATTTTGGATAATTCTATTGCACTTTCTCCATATATAACCTGAGACAGTTAGTGCAAGCATAGCAAAATTCCAACTGTTGTATATTACTTTACAATGAAGATAATGATATAGTTAAACTGATAATCTATAGGTTTTGCCCATTACTATGTTCATATAGATAGCAGAGACACTAGAAATGTACAATGAATTGGACTGCACAGAGGGATCTTAGAGGGTTAGATTGTCCATGAGAAATTGCAAGGTCCTTTTAACGATCAAAAATTTATCTCTGAACAAAGGGACATCTTTTTAAATATGAATGTGAAGTCAGCCAATCAACAAACATGTATTATGCTAGTTTTCTAGCATTTTTATGACAGAGATGGGAAATACCATAATCTCTAAGGAATTGAAAATTAATATTATCCAGAGGGTGATGTCAAGCTCCATGGTAGGAGTCAGGAGGATGTAACATGTTATAAACAAAGTTATGAAAGAAATTCAGAATAAAAGATCTCATCCAAGAAATTTGTAATCAGAAGGAAGAAGAAAAGAGAAGGAAAAGGAGGAGAAAGAAGAGGAAGAAGAAGAACATGAAGAGTATAAAGATGAAGATGATCGGGGCAGCTTGGTACAGTGGGAAGAGAGCTAGATTTAAGTTAGAGAATGTAAGATCAAATCCTAGCTCTGTCATTTATTACTTGTGTAACCACAGTGACTCTACTCTTGGGGCCCCAGTAAACTGTAAAGCATCTTGAAAGTCCTTTCCTGCTCTAATTCTATGATCCTATGACATAACAATAGTAAGGGAAAGTAACTTACAGAGATACTACATGCTCTATTGGTATCCTTGAGATATTAAGGGAAACTGAGAAAGGCTTGAGCCATTAGGTTCACTCCCATTTCAAATTTATGGGACAGAGGATGGGTAAGCATGCATAGTTTACTATTTAAATTACAGGAAGTATTATTTACATTGATGAAATCACAAATGTATTGGAATTTGAAAGTCCTTTAGAGTATCTTTCTCTGAGAAAATAACAATATGGTATAACGATAAACATAGGAACCAGAAGGAGACCTGTGTTATTATCTTGCTGTATGACCTTAGATAGGCCATTTCAGCTCTCTGGACCTTAGTTTTATCATTTGCAAAATGACTCAATTGACCTTGATGAGCTCCAAGCTTCCTAAGAGCTCTGACTTCCATATCATCCATGAATTTAAAGTGGAGTTTATACAGTTTGGTATTCTTCTGAATATCATGGGATCCTCCTTTGAACATCACTCCCCTTTATACATTCTCTCCCCCAATTAAAATATAAAGTTGTTGAAGAAAAGGACTAATCCTCTTATGTATCTATATCTCTAATGTGGAGCACAATGCTTGATATTAAGAGCTTAAGTGTTTTTCATTCCTCCATTTCTCTTATATGAGGTAGTTAAGGGAGAGGATCTTGCTTCCCCATATTAGTGATGGGGAAACTGAGATACAAAGAGTTTTACCGTTATATGCAAGTTTTACCTAGAGAATCAGTGATAGAACTAGAAATATAATATATTTCTTTAGTCTTCCAGATTCCAGTAACATGTTTAATCATACTGCATACCTTCTGGAATTATATTTAATTTTGAGTGTTCACTAGATCTGAGCCAACCTCATATGGAACCTAATTTTACTTAATTAAAGTGTATCCTTCATTTTTTTAATGGCTATACTTAAACAATTATTTTTATTACAATCCTGTGTATTTAATTTGGTTGAATAGTTCTACAGAGTAGATATAATCTCCCTCCACCTTCATGCTCTTGCCTTATTCCCTGAAAACAGAGTTGCTTCCAAATGTCAGACTTCAGGATGTTCTCTGAAGCCACTTCCTCTAGCCCCTCACTCTAGACTTTATCTTTATTAATGCATTATTTAATCTGGCAATGGGAATGGAAGCAGGTGATATAATTCCTTCACTACAGGCAGTGTTTTTCTAGAGAATTCTTTTCCCATGTAGATCAGATTTTCAATATTTTATTTTTTATTGGTTATCATGTTGGGGTAGCTACGTGATGGTTGGTTTGTCAGGATCACCCATGAGATGCCAGAACAGATTCTTTACTAGGCTGCAAGAAATAGTGACCGTGACCTAATGTAAGAATTTAACAGAAGAGGAAGAAAATTTAACAGTTATTTAATAGGCACAAAAGGACCTGGAGATCAAACCAGAGAGGCCCTCTGATTCCATGCCAAAGTTACCATACCATATGGATTTCCTCGACACAGGGCATTCATTTCAGGTCTATACTTGGCTTTCAGGAAAAGAATAATATTATTCCTCTGAATATAGAGAAACCATGTGCCTGTGTCAAAGTGTAGAAGGCTTCTTTTAATAAAAAGGAAAAGTCAGGAAAATGTAGCATTTAATATAGCATTTATATTTCCCCTGATTAATTTAATTAGCCTCTCTGGTGCAAATTTACCTAAAAAAAGCAGAGCATCCAAAGTGAGGAGGCCCCCTTCCTCTGGAGCTGGGCTGGCATTCTGGCCCAGGTTCAGCCTGGGTAATTATGAATTACCTACTTGTATTTCTGTAAGCTGTTCCAATTAGATAGGAGAGAGGTTTTTTAACTTTTACTGTGGGATAGTAAACAGTTTATTGATATAGCGAAGGTCAACTGCGAACTGAAAATATGGGAGAAAACATGAAAAGTGCTTTGCTTTTTAATTTTTCTCTTTTGGTCTAATTTCTTCAGTGGTAGAAAATTTGGACAGTGAGGTGGCAGAGTGGCTGGAGCACTGGCCCTGGAGTCAGGAAGAACTAAGTTCAAATCCAGTCTCGGACACTTACTAATTGTGTGAACCAGGGCAAATTACTTAACCCCATTTGTCCCTCCTCTTGAAAAAAAACGCTCCTCCCCCCAATTCCATGCAGGTTATAATTTTAAAAATAATATTCATTAATTATTTGAAAATATGGCACCTCTATCCCCAAAATCAATTAGACATTTGCCTCCAGAATAAGTTATCTTCTGAACTTTTCTAGGTAGACTAAAGTGGAGAAGTGAATAAGAGTTGCCTGCTATACCTGAAAATTGTGCCTAACAGCATGGCATCATTACAATTGTCACATACCCCCTTCTAATCAATTAATTATGTAACTAAAATGACAGGACCTTTAAATCCTTTACTATAAAATTTTATAATTTTAAAATTCTAAGTAAAGAGCTTGACAATAACAACTATATTTAAGATGCAAACTTCAGTGAATGAATGTGGCACAAGAAAAAGGGGGCAGATGTTTTCTTTTCTGTTGGATGGAAATTATCTGTATTTTTTTTCAACAGATTAGATCAGAGAAGATAGCATCTTCAAAATGTGGGTGGCTCAGGTAAGTGTATACAATGCCAACAAGAAAGGTGTAGCTTTTTCTTAGGATTATGTTTTAAGTCATAGTCATGCTTCCCACTGACATACATAGTGGTTTTGTTTTGCAGAAATAGGTATTTTCACTTTTTGAAAAGCTAGAGAAGACATTTGAGAGTAGGGCATCCTGACTTGGAGTCTGTGGATAGATTTCACAGTGGGATTCCAAGGAGTTGGATAGGAAATAAATTGTATCTTTATTTTGAATATGATTAGTTTTGTTTGTAATTTTATGCATTTAAAAACATCATTTTAAGAAAGGCTTCCTAGACTTTACCAGACTTCCAAAAGGGTCTATGACATTAAAAAAGGTTAAAAACCCAAAAGGAGGAAGGATTTAGATTTTTTAACGATATAAAAATTGCTTCATGAGTTAGGGTGGGAAGGACAATTATAGTAATATAGGAAATAGCTAGGATTTTATGACATTCTCTCATTATCAAATACTGGAACCAATGCAATTGGACACAAATAGCTCAGTCCTTAAGTTACCAAATGAGCAAGTAATGGATGGTACTTAAGGAGATATCTTTGGGAAAACTCAAAGAAGAAATCCATGTTGAATCTAACATTTTAAAAAGGCACTTGGGAATTAATTTTTAAAATATGCCAAAGAGAAAAAAAATTCCAAAAGAGTAGCAATGAAGAGATAAGAGAACACACACATATGTGTATATAATTTAATACCTATGTTTATATATATATATATGTATATATACATCGTAAAGGTAATATCATTAACTTCTATCCCATCTTTATAAAATTTTTGTGAAACTAATCTATGCATATATCTATGGCATCCATGAAGAAAATATGATGAATAAATAAGGAAGCTTTCACAGGCAATTTTCTGTAGCAGATCACATTTCACAACATAGAGGTAATTAAAAGATATAGAGAATACAATAACCTACTAAGTCTCTTGATTGTTGATTTCCCAAATATGTCTGAAATAGTAGGACAATTGCCTTTAGGCTCTCCTCCAATAAGATGTCTCCCAAGTATATGTTAAAATCACAGATCCCTTTAATAAATAGATCCACTGAGATGGCATTGTTGAAAAATTTCTTGATTATTAGAAAATTAAACAAAGGGATTCATTACTTTCATGAGGAATATCACAAAAAGAATATCCACTCTATTTCATGAAGTACTCAATTCTGAAAGACTTATGATGAAAGATGTTATCCACGTCCAGAGAAAGAACTGATTGAACCTGAAGACTTTTTCTTTATTTTTCTTGTTATTTTTTTTGGTCTGTGTTTTCACATTTAACTTAATGTAAATGAGTTTTGCATGGACTACACATGAATAATCTATGTCAAATTGCTTGTCTTCTCATTAGGGGGAAGAGGGGAGGGAAGGGAAGAATTTCTGGATAATATTGGCCTGATTACAAAAATCCTCAGAAGATTACAGGGACTTCTCATTGTGATCCATGATCATCTAAAATAGATAAACCTAGCAGTCTGCATATGGAAAAAAAACTTAAGTAGATAAAGAATATATATTGCTCAGATTACAGTATAGAGCTGCGTGAACTGTATTGCTTTTGGATAATTATTCTGTTATTTCAGTGATTTTAAGTTGGTCCTTTAACACACACAATATTTTTATATTGATATTCTTATAATACTACAAATCATGGACACTTATCTCTGAAGAATCAAAATAGCAAATGACATAAAAGGCAATAGATAGATGTACAGTGAGGGAAAACTGTTTATAATGTATTACCAATAATGACTTGTGTACAAATACTAGTGCAATAGACATCTAGGAATTTTATGGCCTGAAAGGTAGATGGATTATTTGTATAAAAAGAATTAAAGATAATTAAATGAACTACTTCAGTATCTATGGTAACAATTGTATCTATCAAATGCTAAAAATATTTCCAAAATGACTTCAATATACTGGGTAGGTCTCCTATGGAGTATACATATTCTGACATTTGTATGTTGAGGTGATCCTAATAAGACAATTTTAAACACATATGTAAATAAAAATTTATAGTTGAATTAAAAGTCAACTTCACATGGAATATTATTATAAATTTTTACAAGAATAAAAGGGCATGAATGGTCTATAACCTGCACCTTGTAGGGAGTAACTATAGCAAAAGACTATGGATACATCAAGATATTTAAATATTGAAGTGGAATCAAAGACAAGAATAAGGGTGGATAGAAGTATACTTTCATTTGTCTTGAAATGGATACTTTTATAAAATAGGAGAAAGAGTAGAATTATTCAACTTTCATTTGCTTTTTTTTCTTTAATATGGAAATATGGACCAAAATTGAGCCATATCCAGGCTACTGAAAAACATCAACATCAATTTGAAAGTATTGCTGTCACTCCCAGTGAGCAATGAAATATTGATATCAATGAGAGAGTGCTACAGAGCTGGGGAAACTCTTGTGACTATTAAAAGAAGGGTGAAATCTGTAAGCTAAAGACAAATTTTCCCTCCAAAAGAATGTCTTGGGAACATCTAGAATAGGAAGCAGTAGCCACAAAGAGCCAAGATGATTTCATTAGGAATGTCATGTCCATCTGATGTCATTTACTTTTTTAATTGTATCAAGAATTATTTGACATTATCCAGGGAGTGTTAAAGATTATCTTATGAAAATATTGGTAAAGTTCTCATTCTACTGTTTTGTATTATATGGAGAGCTGTGGTATAGTATAGTTGGTGTACTTATATGAATTTTCAGTCGGATTTTAATGGTCATATCTCAAAACAAGTGATTAAAGTCAATGTCAAATTGAAATGAGTTTTCCATTTGAGAACCTCAGGGATCTGTTCCAATCTCTTTTTTGCTGCATAATTTTTAGTGATTTGAATAAAGACAAGATGATATACTTATCACCTTTTCAAATTATAAAACTGGGAGGGAGGAATAGCTGCTCTGTTGAATGACAGTTGAGATGAAAAATATTCTGACAGTTGAAAACTATGAGCTGGTTCTAATAAAACAATTTTAATAGATATAAAAACAAAAAGTTTATTAGTTAGATTAAAAGTCAACTTTACATGGAACACTATTATGCTATAAGAAATGATAAGCAGGATGCTCTTAAGAAAAACCTAAAAGGACTTACATGTGCTGATGCAAAATGAAATGAACATTGTACACAGTAACAGCAATATTATATGATTTATTGTAAATAAATTATCTATTCTCAGCAATACAATGATCCAAGACAATTCTGAAAGACTTAATGATTAAAGATGTCCACTTCCAGAGAAAGAATTGGTTGAACTTGAAGACTTTTTCTTTATTTTTCCTGGTTTTTTTTTTTTTGGTCTGTGTTTTCACATTTGATTTAATGTAAATGAATTTTGCATGGACTACACATGAATCACCTATGTCAAATTGCTTGTCTTTTTAGTAGGGGGAAGAGGGGAGGGAAGAGAAGAATTTGGAACTCAAAAATGAAAAAAAGAATATTAAAATTGTTTTTACATGTAATTGGAAAAAATAACATTAAAAAGAAAAAAATTTCAACTTCACAAATACAAGATAGGGGAAGTATGTCTAGACAGTGATCTATATAAAAAGTTATGGAAAGTTAGTGGTCTGCACACTCAATATAGCTGACCAGTATATGACAGACAAAAAAAATCCTAAGTAAACTTACATTTTCTTATATGATACAGTTTACCATCATGGTCATACCACATTTGATGTATTATATTAATTCTGACTATCAAACTGAATAGAGGACTGCTTAGGTCTAGAACATCTAGAAAGGAACAATTAGCATAGTAAAGAACCTGGAAATCATGTCAAAAAAGAGTAACTGAGGATGCATAGGGGTCATTTGGATGACTTTGGTAATGGAAGACTAAATATTTGAAGGTATGTCACTTTGAAGAGTGATTAGAATGATTTTACTTGATCCTAGGGGACACCACTGGAAGCAATGAATCCAAATAATAAGTAAGTTTTGGTTCAAGGAAAGGAGCAAATTTTTAACAATATTGCTAACAATCATAAGTATATAAAGTAGAGTGGGCTCTCTCAGGAGGTAATCCTCTTTCTCATTCTTTCAAGCAATCTTAAAGGCCCCTTTTTAGTTGTATATAGATTTTTTTCATTTAAGTATGAGTTATATTAGATGGTATCTGAAATTCTGTGAAACTGAAACACGTGGGCTGATCAGATGAAGAACATGAGTTCCTGGAAGTAGAAAAGAAAAGGTGAGCAAAGTGTAAAGAAATAAGTAAGGTAGATTAGCCTGGGGATCTTGGGAAGGAATTTAAAACAGATGTCGATGCTCAGTGTGGTACAGTGAAAAGAACACTTTTTCTAGCATCAGAAAACAGGATTCAAACCCCATCTCTGGTACTTAGTACCCATGTGACTTTATAAGGGTACAACATTTTACTTCTATGGAGCTCAGTTTCCTCATCTGCAAGTTGAGGGGATTGGAATGAGTGGTCTCAAAGATCTCTTCCAGGTCTAGAGCTATGATTTTCAAGTCTCAGTGGGAAAATATTGCAAGACCCTAAGATGAAGGGTGACATGATTCATGGAGAAAAACAAGTTATTTGATACCGCAAATAATTTTGTAACTGAACATTTCCAAGAACATTTAGATATTCTCTAACATTTTGTATTCTTCTTTGTACACCATTCAGAAAACACATTTATTTAAGAACATCTATATTTATGTTCAGTTATCTTTGGAGCCTAAGGAAAGTCTATATGTTTGTCACTAGTTATCTGTCTCTCTCTCTGTTACTTTCATCCTCTTCTCTTATATGGAACTAAGTCTTCTGCTTAGGAAGAAGCAAACATGTAATAAACTGAAATATCCTCTACAAATGTATTTCTGGCTAGCTCAGCATATGTCTCTCACTGTTCTGGGATTTCCTTCTGTCATCCTCAGCATAACAAATTAAGCTAATTTTTGTCACATAATACCTGTCATCAGGCCACAGAATCATAGCTATCTGACATGAAAAGGCCAAAGATGGCCATGGCTGTGATAAGCACCCACAGTGGAAATAAGAGCTTGGAACTGGAGTAGCACAGAACCTAATACCTTTGGTTCATGGGGATTTTTGGCAGACCATTTGGAATCCACTTACCCAAGTTCACCTTTCCAAACCTTCTCTCTGAGACTTGGATTCCTCTTGAAAATTCCTTTTTTAGTTCAGTTTGCCCTTTGAGATTTCCCAGACGTCGATCAGGACCCATGAGGTGAGCACTATTCTTTTCACAGACTAGCTTGGCTGCTTCTTCTCAAGGAAAGTCATTAGGTTAACATCTCTCAGAGGACTGGCCTGGATTTAGGCTTATGTGACTGCAGGCAAGTAACACCAGACTGGAAAATAAAGTTGGTTTGATTTGTTATAGCCCAATCAATAGCCCTGTTATGTGCTAAGTATTGTGAAGGATTCAAAGATAGATGACAATCTCTGAACCAAAGCCTTTGCAATATAGAATGGAAGCAAAGAACATATGCACAAGAATACACTTTGTTCTTGTTAGAAACATGAGGCATTTCTTGTCCAGCCCCACAAGCTTCCCATATGCTATTATCTTCCTCACAAAACTTTTGATCTATATTTTGTGTGTGCAGAGACATATGTATGTGTGTATAGAAACATATAGTATGTATGTATAGAAAGATATACATATTATGTGTATATATCATACAAACATTTATTGATTGATCAATTGACTTAATTTTACAGGCAATATAGAGTTATTGAACATAATTGAACAGAATAACAGACAGAAGACAAAAGTAGTGATATATTAGATTACTCTGTGAATAAAAGGTAAATTGGATTGGAAGAAAAGAAAAAGGGAATAAGTAGGAGAGGAAGGGAAGGCACACTGTGCTAAGTACTTTACAAATAATATCTCATTTTATCTTACAACCACCCTGCAGGGTAGGTGCTATTTTTACCCACATTTTACAGTTGAAGAAATAAAATTGAAGTGTATTGCCCAGGGTCACACAGCTAACAGGTAATGGAGGTCAGATTAAATTTAGCTCCTCTTGCTCCTTCCCCATCACTCTATCCACTGCACCATCTAGTTGCCCAAACAAGTTAGGAGACTCATGACAATAAGCTTTATTAGCCAATGAGACAGGCAGCTAACTGACACAGTGGATAGAGTGCTGGGACTGAAGTCAGAAAAACTCATTTTCATGAATTCAAATTTGGCCTCAGACACTTACTAGCTGTGTAATCCTAAATCACTTAACCCATTTTGCCTTAGTTTCCTCATCTGTCAAATGAGCTGGAGAAGGAAATGGTAAACCACTCAAGCATCTTAGCCAAGAGAACCCCAAATGAGGTCACAAAGAGTTGGACATGACTGAAAAGGGTTAAATCACAACAAAGGCAATATCTGAAACTCAGAACTTCAAGATTTTTACTCTGCCTCAAAAGAAAGCAAAAAAAAATTACCTCAATGGAAAAATTTCTGCTCATGCCTCTATTTCCTCCCTCACATCTACCATCCAATATAACTGGAATATGCCTCCAACAATAGATTAACTCACCACATTGCCTCTATGATATAGTTTCTGAGTGAAGAGTCAAAAGGCAAGATTGTGTCCCTTGTAACTGTCTCCTGACCATGATCATGACATTCATTACTAGAAGAATCCAGGTCAAAAATCTTTCTCTTCTTCTTGACCAGTAGTTGTGGAATGGACCTTTTAAATTATCTAAATCTGATTTCCTTGCCTCAGACTCTCAGAGGATGTTGATACTGGATCTTCTCCTCCAGGCCTAGGATCATAGATTGAAAGCTGGAAGGAACCTTAAAGGTCACAAAATACAAGCTCTGCATTGTACAGATTATGAAAGTAATACTCCAAGAAGTTATAGGGCTTGTTCAAGATCATACTTGGGTATGATCTTGTATCTGAAGTGTCTGAAGTAAAAATTTTACCCTAGTCTCCCTCATCCTAAATATGGTCCCATATGCCCTACTAGATTCTGCCTTTAGTATTATTGACAATGGTATTATAATAGCCCACATGGAAGGTAATCAAAGCCTGGTCATCTTTAGCATATGGGTTTGGGAGAGATCTTGATTGTCTTCATTTGTTCCACTCTAAGGGGACTCCTGGAAAGTCAGGAGTCCTTTTGGTTCTGATTTAAACCTTAGCATGTGGCTGGCATATTGGCAGTACCCAGTGCTTATTGACTTGAGCCAGTTTGTTCAAAGTCATGTAGTTAGAAGTCTAATTTCTAAAAAACAAAACAAAGCAAAAACTAAGAAAACCTGAGTCCTGGAATCCCTTGAGTTATAATTTCCACATGTCTTTCATTAAATTCATAGAGGAATATGGTGCAGATGTGAGGAAGCAATGATAGTCCAGCAATATGGAAGAGGCAACTTGAGGATCTAGTTCTGGTCATGCCTTCACCAACTCTTTTCTCTAATTCTCTGGTTAAGTTTCTGGCTTCTTTCTTGCAGAGAAGAGCATTATTAAGAAAGGAGAATGGTTGTTCCTCAGCTATTGCTGGAAAAAATATCATGTTGAGTTCTGGATATACGTCATCAATTCCAGTGGAAATAATGACATGTAGCACCACAGACCATTGTAAAATCTGGTGAAAAATGCATAAAATCTTGCATCTGGTTTGAAATTTATCTTTGCCACCAAGTCTAGCAGGCTGCACAGATTGCTGTGTTTGGGGATCTTTATTCATTCATAGTTAATGATCCACTTCTGAGAGAGATTTTAAAGTATTATTTGCCCAAATGACAGATAATTTGTGTTTTAGACTTTTTTTTCCTCCCTACTAACACCATGGTTAATTTATAAATGCTATGTTGAGATATCTGATGAGTGCTATTACAAATATAAGCCCTTTTTAAGTGATAGACTTCAATTCAAGTCCTGCTAAGTGACTTTCAGGAGGCAGTGGTGGTCTCCTCTCCTCTCTTCTCCTTCCCTCCCCTTTTTCCTCTCCTCTTTCCTCCCCTCCCCCTTTTCCTCTCCTCTCCTCTTCTTCCTTCCCCTCCTCTATCCTCTCCTTCTTTTTCTCCTCTCTTCTTCTCCTCTCCTCTTCTCCCATCTCCTCAAGTCCCCCACTCTCCTCTCCTCTCTTCTCCTACCTCTCCCCTTTCCCTTCTCCCCTCACCTCTCTTCTTCTCTCCTTTCCTGTTTTCTCCTCTCTTTTCCTTTTTTTCTCTGAGAATTGTTCCTTTAGTCAGGAAGACATAAACTGCAATTCTGTTTGACTGTTACTATGTGGCTGTGAATAAGTCACTTTACCATTCTAAGTTTCAGTTTTCTCCTCTATAAAATGAGGATTAATAGTCCTATATTTTCTCATAAGGTTTTGTAAAGTTCAAATGAGATAAGTTACAATAATATTCTGCCAACTTTAAAGCAGTTACTCAGCTGTCCTCCATATTAATTTTTTTTGGAGGAAGATAGTCATGTTGCTCATGCCTATAGTGGCTTTTTCAGGCTTACAATAAAATCATCTCTTTATTCTAGTTCTATGGTCCAGGATGTTAGGAGATTACTTGTGGTTCCCCTAGCTTTAAATAACTATAAAGCATAACCTTAATATCAGTGCCATGATTCAGTGGTGAGGCTAATGGGGATCTATTTGGAATCATCTAAATGCCTCCTGATAACTGTCAACTTAATCCAGGGAGCTAATTCAGGGTGGGTTGTAGTACTATTGCTAATTTGGAAAGTCAAATTTGGACTTACTTCCTGGAAGCATCAGCTCTGGAATGAGACAACCGTCACTCCCTATTCCTGACAGGAATCCAGAGCCCTCTGATGCCCAGGAGACAGTGAGCAGAAAAGAAGAGTTTTCCTTCCATTTACATCTGAGGTTTTTTTTCTTCTTCCTTAAATTAAAAACATGTTTCTTCCATGACTCCAATGTAAAATCTGAGCTTGCCCTGAACACAGTTAAGGGTATTGATATTTTTATTATTCAATAGTGTAACTTCCTACTAGTAAATTCAGATGGTTATGGAAGCAGTTGATAAATGGTTGGAGAAGATGAGAAGAAATGCTTCCTCCATCCCTTCCCCATTGTTCCAGATTAAACTTTTTATCTGTGTCAGAAGGAAAGGCCATTGATATGTCAGGGCCTGAAGCTACAGTGATTAGGGAATAACTATGAGAGAAAGGTCCTAGAGAATTCTGACTCCTTGTGATCTATGTTTCTTTACTGGAGTTAAATTCAATTATACAGACATGTATTATGTGTCAATAGAAGGCACTATAATAATAAATATTTATTAACATTTAAGGTTAACACTTTTTTTTAATATTCACTACTACCCTGGGAAGTTCCTATTATTTTCATTTTACAGATAGGGAAACTGAGAGGCTGATAGATGTTATGTGACTTGCCTAGAGTCACATAGCTAGTAAATGTGTGAGGCTGTATTTGATTTCAATTCTTTCAAATTCTAGGTTTAGTGCTCTCTCTCTCTCTCTCTCTCTCTCTCTCTCTCTCTCTCTCTCCTCTCTCTCTCTCTCTCTCTCTCTCTCTCTCTCTCTCTCTCTCTCTCTTTCATTCTAAGGCCATGCAGTCCTGGGACTCTGGATATAAACACTCATCCTTCCCTCACCACAAACAAAAAAAGGAAAATAAAACCCAATTCATGCTCTTAAAAATTTACAATTCATATATGTGTGTATGTTTGTGTATTTCACATTTCATTTTACTAGAAATAACTAATTGCAGAACATTATCTCCCTTCTTTCTTTCTCCTACCTTCTGTTATAAACTCCCAAACTCCTTCTGCATCAGGAGTGAGTAGTCCTGCACAGTTCAATTCAATTTCAATTCGATAAATATATATTTAATGCAATTATAATCTAACAATCATGGTGCAACTATAGCAGCAGTTATATAGGAGCCACTGGAGAAATTTCTGCAGTCTCAGTCTCCCAATGTATCTAACACCCTTCTTCAGATTGTGGCTCCACTAGGTCCTCTGAGCTTTGACTGATGAGTAAGGCACTGATCCTACCTCTCTTTTTAAGAGGGTGGCACAGAATGAATACCACAGGATGAGCAGGCTTGGATAGATTATGATCTTTACAAAAGTTTTCATTTACATTAATTTTCCCATGAAATGCATTTTTCTTCTAAACTTCTCTAATACTATACAGAGCCCTATCATTTACCTTCTAGTTATCTAGATTTGCAACTTCAGTATCATTTTTGACTCCTACCTTTTAGCATTCAATCAGCTGCCAAATCCTGCTTTATCTGTCTTTATAACTTTTGAATACATCTCCTCTCCCCATCCCCTAAACAAGCAACCATCCTCATTGCCTTTCATCTGAGCTATTGCAAAAGCTTCTTATTTTGGTCTCCCTGTTTCAAGTCTTTCTTCTCTCTCCAATTCATCTGCCACACACCTGCTAAAATGATTTCCCTAAAATTTGGGCCTGATAATGCTACTTCCCTATTCAATAAACTCCATTTTTCTTTCAATCGACTCTGGGATCTAACATTATTTCATCTTTATTTCTTCCTTTGAAAATATATTTCTGTGTAAATTTCATGGTGATTAATTTAGTAGTACTTTATGTATTTATTTTACATTTACACAGAAACACAAAGTGTATTTAATTTACAAACAAGTAATTATATAGATATTGGATAGTGTGATCAAATGATTGTATTCATGGGTATGTGATCAAAACATCACAGAGACCACTGCTTGACCTGGAGCACAGCTTGCACATGACTATTTCTGAGACAGCTGGAAACCAAGATTGGTGATTAAATCTGAGATTGTTCCTGTAAAAAAGGGGCTCTTGTCAAATGATATAATTTAATTCATATTGTTCATCATCTTCTTGCTAAATTAAAGCTCATTTTTCTAATTCACATTAAATGCTTAAACTAATTTCTTGTTACCAAGGGATTCAGGATGCTTGTGTTCTCTCCTTTTTACTTGTGTGAATTGTGATTTTTAGATTTTTATGCAAAGCTGACAAATTGTATCAAACAATTCAACAGTATTCTAATACTCTGACTGGGCTGGACAATTGAAATAGTAATGTTAGAAATCTGGATGCATAAACTTATTTCTTTTTTTTTAATAAAGCTTTTTATTTGCAAAACATATGAGTGACCTTTCAACATTGACCTTTGCAAAAAACTTTTTTTTCCCAAGCTTTTCCTTTCCCTCCCCCCGCCCCCCACCCCTAGATGACAGGTAATCTAATACATGCTAGATAGGATAAATTATATGACAAGTACAATACATGTATACATATCTATACAGTTATCTGACTGCACAAGAAACATCAGATCTAGAAAGAGAAGAAGAAAAAAAACAACCTAAGAAGGAAAACAGAATGCATGCAAATATTCACAGAAAGCGTTAAAATGCTGTGTTGTGGTTCACTCTCAGTTCCCACAGGACTCTCTCTGGATGTATATGACTATCTTCATCGCAGCACAACTGGTTTGAATCACATCATTGTTGAAGAGAACCATGTCCATCAAAATTGATCATCGTATAGTCTTGTTGCTGTGTATAATGTTCTCCTGGTTCTGCTGATTTTACTCAGCATCAGTTCATGCAAGTCTCTCCAATCCTCTCTGAAATCCTCCTGTTGGTCATTTCTTACAGAACAATAATATTCCATAACATTCATATACCATAATTTATTCAGCCATTCTCCAATTGATGGGCATCTTTTCAATTTCCAGTTTCTTGCCACTACAAAAAGGGCTGCCACAAACATTTTTGCACATGTGGGTCCCTTTCCCTCCTTAAAAATCTCTTTGGGATATAGGCATAACTTATTTCTTTCAAAAGGTTGCTGAATTCAATAGTCCTTTAAGATATGGTTGAGAGAAATACATCCAATAAGCTGTCTACAAATGAAATCTATCGACTTTTCTTGGTTTTATAGTCATCTCAATTCATTTTTGATGTTAAGATCTATTTATTGCTTAATTTGATACTTATTTTTGAAACCTTATCCTGTTTTTTGCTGCACAAGTACTATGTTGTTTCAGAGTTGTTTTCCTTGCTGTTCCCCCACTTCCATCTCCTGAGTCATCCAATTAAATGGAATGATCTGCCATTATATTAAGTTTCTTCTGAAGAATTTACTTTTGCAATGCAGTTTTTCACTGATTTTTTTTTATCCTTTTCATTTCCCTCCTACAAACAGGCTCTCTTCAACTTCAACATCAAAAGGACTTAATATGCACTTAACCAATTCTTAAAAACTCAAATGTGAATATTTTATAACATGGAAAACAAAATTATCAAAAATCGTCAATGTTTATTTAATCTGGTGCTTTTTTTGAGTTGTGTAATCTTTTCTGTCCTTTATCTTTAGAGGAGAATTGTGAGAAGTCCTACCTTTCCTGGAATCTCCTTCTATGCTTTTTCCCCTTATAAGTTCTATCTCCCTTTTCTCCAGTGGATCTTTCCCTTGTGTCTATAGATATGCTTATATCTCCTCCATTCTTTTTTTTCCTCATTGTTAATTATTTTATTTTAGACTTGAATACAAAATGAGAAAAGAAAAAATTATCACATATATGGAGATTCACAAGATGGGATTCAATATAAAAAAAATCAAATGCCATTTCAAGATAACCCATATACTAAATAGTATACATTGTTTTTAAAGCTGCCAAGATTTTCTTTGCTTCCTTGTTGGTTTCTTTGTTCTCTTCTGTGTACTTTTTATTTCAGGCATGCATGCATGAATCTATGTATACATGTATACACATACATATACATCTATAAACACACACATATGTACACATATATACTCACACACACATGTAAGACCATACTATGCTTATTTCATTTTTCCATGTTTTTCTAAATCAAGTAGCTCATCATTTTTTACATTATAGCAATATACTAGCCTAATCACATCTATCTGAGAGATTGTTTACAAAAGTTTCTCCCCCCAGTTTTCTGTATTCCTTCTATTGTTGTCTACATAGGTTTTATTTATACAAAAAACTTAATTTGAAATAATTAAAATTATTATTTTTACACTTCAATAATGCTCTCACCTCATAATGTATTTTAAGGTCAGATACTGCTGAATCTACTTCCTTCATATTTTTCATCTTCGGTTTTTTGAAGTTCCTGACCTTTTGTTCTTCCAAATGAGCTTTGTTATTTTTTTTTGTAATTTAGTAAAATAATTTTTAGTAATTTAATTGAGATGACATTGAATAAATAGATTATTTAGGTGAAATTGTCATTTAAAAAGGTATATTGGCTTTACTTATTTTTGAACAATAAATATTACTTAAAGTATTTATGTCTGAGTTTATTGGTAAAAAATATTTTGTGATTATGTTCATATAATATCTGCATCTGTTTTGGCTGGCATAACCTTGGATATTTTACACTATCCAGGTATTTAAAATGATCTAAAACAATATTGAATAATATTGCTAGTGTGGTATAATTTCTTTATTTTTTATTTTAATTAAATCTATTTTAACTTTGATTATGTCTGGTCATGATTATGGTCCCCACTTTTTTTTTCTTTAGCTTAGTAAATTCTAATCCTGCTCTTTATTTTTTTTGCAAATGTAGATCTCTCATTTTTATAATGTTCCCTGAAATCAACATATTGTTGAATTCAAATTTTTAATCTGCTATTTCTGTTTTATGGATAAATTTATTCCATTTACATTCTAAGCTACAATTATTGGTTGTGCATTTTTTCTTTCTATTTTCCTTCATTATCCTTCTCACTCTTTCCTTCCTTACTTTTCTGCTTTATTTCTACCTGCTCTCCTATTTTTCAAACTACTTACTTCTCTAGAAGTCCCTCTTTTATCCTCTCCTGGATATTATATGTCAAATTTCCCATAAGTTCTGGAGTTTTTCTTTTGTTACAACCTGAAAGTCTTTGAGTTCGTTAAATGTTTATTTTTTAAAATTCTGTTCAGAATTACACTTAAATTTTCTGGATAAGTTACCATTGGTCATAATCCCAACTCTTGCTCTTTGGAATATGGTATTCTAAGACCTTCAGTGTAGTAGTTGCTAAGTGTTATGTAATCCTTATTGTAGCTCAGTGATAATTATGTGGTTTTTTTTTCTTGTTGATTCCAATATTTTCTTCTTAACCTGGAAACTTTGAAAATTGGCTATGATATTCCAAAAGTTTTTCTTCTGGAATCTCTTTCAAATGGTGATTGGTGGATTTTTTCTATTTCTATTTTCTATTTCTACTTTGCCTACTTATTCTAGAACAGGGCAACTTTCCTTGATAATTTCTTGTAACATTGTATCAAGATTCTTTTTGTTCTAATCATATTTTTCAGGTAGTCTGACTATTATTCTATATTATTTCTCTTTCATCTCTTCTTTCTTTTTTTTGAGGTTTCAATCTCTTTTATTTTTCATTCTTTTGATTTTTGTTTTATTATTTATTGCTATCTTAAAAAGTCATTACTTTCCCCTTGCTCAAATCTAGTTTTCAAGGACTTATTTTCTTCCTTAAGAAACTGGATTACCATAATAGCTAAAAAAGCAAAATAAAACAAGAAACAAATAAATAAAAATGAGTTAGCAAAGGAGAAAGAACCCAAACATAGATAATTACTATGGTTATTAAGGGGATAGAAAAGATCTGGGTTCATATTCAAAGGAAGATAATAGAGCTAAAAATACCCACTTTGTTTCCAATGAGAAATGTCAAATGGGCCCAAACACAAGAAAAACATTCTTGGAAGAACTTATAAAGATTTTAAAAATCAAATAAGAGATATTGAGGAAAAATTAGAGGAAAAAAGATAAATCTAATAAATTTATAAAAAGAAAGTCAACTGACTAGTAATAGAGAATCAAAAACTTAAGGTAGAAAATAAGAATGAAAAATAAAAGGAGAGCACACAGTGGAAAGTTCTTCAATCTTCTCCTACTTGTCTGTCACAACCAGCTGCCCCTAGAACTTATTGCCTGATGTTGCTGCAATCAGCCTAGAGGTGTTTGCCCTTCCCCAAAGTTGTCCCTGGAAGTAATTTTTTTTTTCTGGGATCTTCTCAAATTGTCTTAGGAGGGCAACTGCTTTACCTTGCATTTATTTCTGCTGCTTCAAGGTGATGTTCTGTCTTTTTTTTTATGGAGGAAATTTGAAGAACCCAAAATATTCTGATGTATTCCATCATCTTTTCAGAATCTTCTCACATCTTCTATTCTTAAAAAAACCTAAACAAAACCTCAACCTTTGATCACATCTTGATACCAAATTTTGTTATTATCCCCTCACTCTCCTTTTTTTAAAATGCTGAATCTAGTCTGAATCATATCCACCACACCGTTCCTTAGCCATCTTCACATCATGATACTTTGCATTTATTCCCATTCCCTCTTTTCTCTCCCTGGAATGGGAATAAAATCATTCTGAAAAAAAATTGTCAAGCAATTGTTTTATGAATATACCCATCATCCCTATAACTTACTTAATAAAAACCATTTTCCTGACTACCATACCCAGTGAATTTTTATCTACAGTTATTAAAATATAAACTCATTTAGAGCAAGGTCTATCTTATTTTTCATATTTATGGCTTTGACTTTACAAAATGTCCAGCATACACTAGTGATTATTAAATTCTTTTAAATTCATTCATTCATTCAGTTATTCATTCATCCATTCATTCATACTGGTAGATATTTAGAAGGAATAGAATATAAATTACTATGTACAAAAAAGTTATATACAGGATAAATTAGAGATAATCAACAGAGAGTAGACATTGTAATTAATGAGGATTGGGACAGGTATCCTAGGTATGTAAAATTTTATTTGCTATCTAAAGGAAACCAGAGAAGCCAAGAGGCAGACTTAAGAAAGAAGAATATTCTAGGTTTGAGGGACAGCTGGTGAAAAAGACCAGAGTTAGGGGATGTAATATTCTGCTTCACCAACAGTAAGGAAACTAGTATCACTGGATTAGCGGGAGGGTCCATGTCAGAGGGAAAGTAAGTAAGGTGATTGAAGAATGAAATAGCAGTGGATGGAGGAAGTTATGAAGGTTTTTGAATGCCAAACATAGACAGACCTATTTTTAGGAAGATCACTTTAACAATTTGAATGGTGGATGAACTAGAATAAGGAAGAAGCTTGTGGCAGGCAGACCAACTAGTAGGCTATTGTATTTATCCATGTATGAGATAATGAGGACCTTCACCAAGGAAGTGTCAGTCTCAGAGAAGAGAAGGGAGCATACACCAGAAATGTTAGGAAACATTGGCAACAGATTTGATATGAGAAAGAGAGAGGAGTTGAGGATGCCACTTAGATTTTGAGCCTATGTGACTAAAAGAATGGTGGTATCCTCAGAAACAATAGCAAAAAAATAAGAAAGGAGGAAGGGAAAGTTAGCTGGAAGAACAAAAGGTCAAGGCTACCAAGTGAATCAATGAAAAAAATTTGAAGGAAGGTGTTTATCTCTATCAAATCTTAAGCAATATGGTAATTATCAAAACAATCTAGTACTGATTAAGAAATAAAGTGGTGTATCAGTGGAATAGATTAAATATACAGCATAATATACTAAACAATGATAATAATTTACCACATGGTAAATGGAAGATCCAAGCTTTGGGGATAAAAATTCATTGTTTGACAAAAATTTCTGGGAAAACTGGAAAATGGAATGGCAGAAACTAGGCATAAACTAATCTCACATCATAAAGCAATATAAGTTCAAAATGTGTACATAATTTACACAAAAGGGTGATACCATAGGCACATTAGGAGATCATTAAATAGTTTGCCTGTCAGATCTATGAATAAGGGAAGAAGCTGGGACCAAATGAGAGATAGCATTATGAAATGTAAAATGGGTAATTTTAATTATAAAAATTAAAAATGTTTTTGCAAAAATATCCTAATGCAATTAAAATTAGAAGAAAAGGAAAAAAACTGGGAATATTTTCATGCAGCAAGTATTTATGATAAAGGTCTCATTTCTTAAATATTTAGAGAATTGAGTCAAGTTTATAAGAATACATATCATTCCCTAATTGATAAATAGTCAAAGGATATGAGTAGGCATCTTTCAGAAGAAGTAATCAAAGATATCCATAGTCAAATGGAAAAATGCTGTAAATCATTATTGATCAAAGAAAAACAAATTAGAACAACTCTGAGATACCACCCCATACCTAGCAGATTGGAGAATATGACAAAGTAAAATGATAAATGTTGGAGAGGTCACAGGAAAACCGGGACACAAATTCTCTGCTGGTAGAGTCATGAATTGATCAAATCATTCTGGAGAACAATTTAGAAGTATACTCAAAAACTATAAAACTGTGCATGCCCTTTGACCCAGCAATACCACTACTGGACATGTATCCCAAAGAGATAAAGTAAAAGAGAAGAAGACCTATTTGTGCAAAAAATATGAAAGCTTTTTTAATGGATGCTAAGAACTGGAAATTGAGATGTCTGTGTATTGAAGAATGACTGAACAAATTGTGATATGTGATTGTGATAGGATATTATTGTGATATAAGAAATGAAAAGCAGGATAGTTTAAAAATAAAACTGGAAAGATTTACAGGAAATGATGCAAATTGAAGTGAATAGAACCAGGAGAACATTGTATGCAGTAACAGCAATATTATACAATGAAGAACCATGAATGACTTAGGCATGGCAGCTATACAATGATCCAAGAAAATATTAAAGGATTCATGAAGAAAACTGTTGTCTGCTTCCAGAGAAAGAATTGATGCTGTTTGAATACAAATTGTCATATACTATTTTTCTCTTTCCTTTTTTTCTTCTCTCTTTCTCTCTTTGTTCTAGTTTTTTGGTATGAAATGACTAATATGGATATGTTTTACATGACTGCCTATATAAAACCTACATCATATTATTTACCATTTTAAGGAGAGGAAAAAGAGGGAGGAAAGGAGAAATACAATTTGGAATTCAAAAGTTAAAAAAAAATCCAAGTTAAAATTGTTTTGACACATAAATGGAGGAGAATAAAACATTATTTTTAAAAAGAAGGGAAGTTTTGGAGGGTCATAAAAATCCCTATTTTGGGGACCTTAATTAGTTTATCATGATTTAATACCAATAATATTAATTAATGCTATTAATAAATTTATTATAATAAAATTTATTAATCTAATTAATGAAATAGAGGCCCAAAGAAGTTAAATGAATGGCCCAAGGCACTAAGGTAGTAAATATCAGAGGTAGGATTTCAACTGAGATCAAGCCCTCAGAAATAATACTCTTTCTAGAAATAGTTTAATGAACTAAGATGGCTCATTTGCTGAAACAACATTGATGGTTCTTAAAAGGGTAACACTAAACAGCTATACAAATCCCATGCCTAATAAACACATATGTCTGAAGATGCATCTTCACTGGCATGTATGTAGATATAGGCATTATCTTAGTGTTTACCAAAATTAGCTACTACAGCATTAGTACATGGGCTCCTTTGATGCAAGCAGTTGTCTGGAGGTGATCAGCTTCCTTTTTTATACCTTAGCTAGTCCTGTCCCAGTTGTATCTGCAGTTGAACTATTGACAAACATAATATTTGTATGTATTTGAATGTTAAAAATTGTTATTATTGTGACAAAATGTAGATGACTGAGGTTTTTTTTTAAGTTATTTATATTTTTGCTTTGTTTTCACATCAGAGGTAGAGTGGGTAGGGAGAAAGCCTCAAGAGCCATTAAGATATTATTGTTGCTGTTGTTGTCCTTTCTTTGTTCTCAAAGAGAACCAGTGACGTTACAGGTGATACCTCGACTTGCTCATGAATTGGAGTTAAGTAAGACACAGCTGAACAAAGTCCCTAACCTCATTTTCTCCTCTCAAGTCATTAATGTCTAATGGCAACATAAAAGTCATGACAAGTCAGGACAAAGTGGACTTTCTAATTTCAGCTCTTGGTCTGAATTTGTCTGTGACAATGCCCAATCAATAACTTAAGGGCTGGTAAGAATTGAGATAAAAGATGGCCCAATTTACCATCCCAAAACTATCAAGTCTGGGAAGAAAAGATGTCTTAAATTTTCTGAAAACAATGGCTATTTACACTTATTCTATTTATTCTACACTTATTCTAAGCCATCAAAACCTAAAGACTGGGGCAGGTAAGTGGTATAGTGGATAGAGCGCCAGCCCTGAAGTCAGGAGGACCTAAGTTCAAATCTGGTGTCAGACACTTAATACTTCTTAGCTGTGTGATCCTGGGCAAGTCACTTAACCCTAACTGCCTCAGCAAAAAACCCTGAAAAAACAAAACAAAAAAAACCTAAAGACTTAGTTTGGGCTTAAAGGCATAGTCAGGTGATTCCATTTGAAACAGAACACAATGGGCTTTTTAAAGCCTGTTTTTTCAGAGCTATCTTTCAAGAAATCATTAAATTGCACAGGGCAAAAGTAAATTGTTCCAGAGAGAAAAGCAATTAAAATAAATAAAATTTAAAGATAAAAAAGAAATCTAGGCCTTCTTTAAACCTCAGTGTTTTTATTTTTATTTTTTATAAAATGTAAGTAACCAAAAATTGTTCTAGTTATTGTTTGTCCTGCTTTCTCAAAAAAGAACCAATGACCTCATGAAGGTGATATGTGACTTGCTCATAGATTGGATTTAAGTGGTAGCAGAGCTATACAAAGTCATCAGCTTTATTCAAAGTTATTGAATTCCAGTGACAAGACAAAAGTTCAGATGACTGGTGTTGATCCAGTATGTGGTGATTCTTGTAGTTGACTTCGACCTTCCTAAATTAAATAAAAGTCTTTCAAGATTTAGGCTTATATTCTTTCTCTGACATATGCTGGCTACGTGACTCTAGGTAAATCAATTAATTTTTCAGTGCTCTAGGAAACTAAGACTATTAGTTGAACAGATGGTGGTTGGTAGAGAACTGGTAAATTGGTAAGAGAAAGTTTCCTCACCTGGGAATTCCCTTTAACCCAATAAAGTCACAATACTGGGTCCAAACCATATCCTTTTCATTTTTATATTACTGTTTTATATCCCACCTTTTGGGAACAGAGCTATTACTGGTAGGAAAAAAATTCAGTTGAGTAAAAACAATTAACATAGTGATTGCAGCTAACAATACCTCTTCATTGTTCAAATTTGTTGGTACATAGTTATTTGCATGATGTTTTCCCCATTTGTCTATGGCTTCAAGAACAGGTATTGCTTTTTGTCTTTCTTTGAATACCCACCATTTGGCATAGTGTCTGATGGGTGTATACTAGATATTTAATAAATATTTATGGACTGATTGAATTGTTGAGTTATGCTTTATCTTGACCTTTCTGCAACATTTGATGCTATATAATACCTTAGGCTTCTTACTATTCTGACCTTCTTCAGATTCTGGGATTTTTTACTTTTTCAATATTTGGCCTAGTGTTTTTAACGTTCCTTTTCTACTAGTTTTATTGACTATACTTACTCTTTTTCCCTAAATATAGGTTTCCCCTCATGGCTCTGTATCTATGATTCTATGCATATAATGCCCTGATTGGCCTCAAAACAATTCAATCCAGAATACATTTATGAAGTATTTATACTGTGTAAGACACTCTACTAACTGATGGTGATAGAAAGACAAAATGATATTGTTTCCCCTTGAGGAATCTCTGGTTTCCAGTCTTGAGTTCAAGCCACAATTTCCAGGTATTTTCTAGAGATAGCACAATGTGGATGTCCTATCAGCATCTTACCCCATGTCATAATTGAACCTGTCATCTTCCTTCCCAAACCTTCTTCTCTCCACTTAAATGCTTTTTTTATGGCAAATAATTTTAGTAGATATCCAACCTCAAAATTTAAGAATAATATTTAACTTTTTCCTCTCCCTTATTATACTCTATGCATTAAATCAAATCTTTTCCATAGCTCTTGTAATATGTCCCCTCCTTTCTAGGCCCACTTAAATCTGGCTCTCTCCTCATTCCCTCTTATCTACTGGACTATCATAATAGCTTCCTTGCTAGTCTTCCTACCTCCAATTTCACATTGTTTCAATCAATCTTTCACATTATTCCTGGAGCAATCTACCTAATGAATTTGTCTTGTTACACTACTGTCCTATTTAAAATCCTTCAATTCTTCCCTTTGCCCATCTACTAAAAACCAACATCTTTTCCCATCATTTGGACCTTTCATAAAGTGCCTTCAACTAAGACAATTTTTTACCACACCATTCATCTTTCATTACCATAAACACTGTGTTCTTGTCAAACTGGCCTGTTTGCTGTTCACCAGTCTCATCTTTCCCTTTCCCACCTCTTTGTCTTTGTGCACACTATCCCCCATATTGAAGAGACTCCAACCACACCTATTCCTTTTTGAAATACTCTCTTAAGGCCCAGCTCAGGTGCCACCTTCTCTATTAAGCATTCTTTAATTTCCTATATTGAAAGTGACATCTCCCTTCTCAAATCTCTTCTGTCACTCTCTGTGACCTCTCCTATCCACTTATAAAATTCTAATTTTTTTTAGTTATATGTATACATAGATCTTATTTCATCATTGTAGCCAAAGTGCCTAGCATAGTGCTTAATAAACGTTTATGGGGTTGAATTATTTTATGGATATTCTTTTATGGTTCTTTTGAAGCATAGAAAACATCAGAATGCACCCTTGACTGAACACTAACAGATGAAGAAAAAGAAAATGTTCACAGAGCTTTGAAAAGCCACCTTAGTATAACTTATTCAAAAGGGAACTAATAGAAAAAAAGTAAAATTGGCAATGGATTTGCATTGTGTTAAAACACAATTTCCTTAAAAGGAAATAGACTTCTATGGAGAAATTAATGTCTTGGCCAGTATGATATTTGTATATGACTTGCAATACAGGCTAATCTATCTAATCTTTGCAGCTGTTTCACATTTCCCTTAGGTTCTCCTTAGGTTAATTTCTGTGCCTTGATAGATTAGGTACCTACACCATTAGTATTGAACAATTTTTGTACAAATAAAATAAGGGGGGTTATTAAATGTTGTCAGTGGTATACAATCTCTTTCTTAAGTATCATATTGGATGATCCTGTACTTTAGTACTCCATTATTATATATAATTGGGTGGTATGAAACCAACAAAATTATTAAGCTGAAAAACCCTAACATTCTTGTATATTGTGAACCTTGGGTTATAAGATAGTTAAGGACAGGTAGCATCCCTGTTCAGTTATGACCAAACAATTGGAGAATTGTTTAGCAGAAAAATGCGAATACAGTGTGTTCAAAAATAAATAAATACAAAGCATAAAGTAAAGGTGAGAATGAGAATAACTGGTAGCATCAGAAAAGGTCTCATGGAGGAGATTGCTCATAAACCCATTTATTTCTAAATGGAGGAATATAAAGTAGGACCTTTGTCAGGTTTCACTAGGAGGGAAGATATGCCAGATGGAGGGATGCATTTGTTTACTCAGTGTTCTGTCTCTGCTTGTTTTTGAAGCTGTTATGGATCTAATCTGAAAATTAGTTTGGGTTTCCCCTACTGCATTCTAGAGAAAGACAAGGGTTCTTTGTAAGGTTCATTATTCCATGGTGTTTTGTTTGTACACAAAATATTATTTAGTATAGATCCAAATCATTGGTTGTGGTATTCTGATTATTTAATAGCTCTGGGAACTGAGATCTATGTACCTGGAATAGAGAATAGGCTAATGATATGGGTGTTTGGGGAGAAGGCTCCAGAGATGTGCCAGGGAAACAGCTTTTAGGATTCAAAGCTTATCAATGGCATAATTGTAAGCCATGTTTAAGATTATTTTCTGGCAAAGTTCTATAATGAATCATGAAACAGAGAAATGAGGTTGTCTTTCATTTCCAACCCAAACCCCAATGAAACTATTTGCATGTACAGATAAATCTTGTCTTCATATATGGTCAAAATAAATTCTTGGCTGGAGAGAAACCCCTATTTGGCCTCAAGGATAGGTTTTCCAGGCACGGACATATTATATATACTAGGAAGTGTTCTTCTCACACCTGTTACCTCCTGTGTCCTTGATATTGGGTTTTGATCTTGGCACTTTCTGATGTCAAAAATTATACAGCAAATTTATTCTCAAGGCTTGTATTAACAGTTTTCTGTCTTGTTGGACTAGCTCTTTTGAAAATTTTCCTGAAGTCTTTCTTTTTGAACATCAATCCAACTTTCTTGATATTTAAAATTATCTTTGATGTGGGAAACATGATGAAGGAGTGGACTCACAGGGTGATCTGAGGGAAACATCCTGTTTTTTTGCAGATATGAATGAATTTGCATTTAGGCAAGGAAAATGGGGGAAACTATCTGGAAAATAGAAAGGCTCAGGGAATTGTGTGTTTTGGAATGAATAGAACAAACTGCCTCTGATGTTCTAGGTATTCCAGTATGATACATGTTATAGTTTTTCCAATTGATGAACATATTACATGTTCGTTAAATTGAATTTAAATCAAACTAAATGAAAGCATTAATTCATTCACGTTTTTGAACACTGAATAGAAACTTAGAACTATTCTAAGTGGGATGAGGCATACAATAATTTTAAACTATAGATGTTATTTTCAAATATCAATGAAGGAATGAAGCTTACTAGTATATTACAATTAAAATAAGAGATGACATCTGATTATGTAACAAATTATTGCCATATCCAATTAGTGCCCAAACTAACTCTCTTTTAAACCTGTATATTTCTGTTGAAGGCAAGACCATCTTTTCAGTAATCCAGATTTGCAAACTCAAGGTCATCCTTCCATCTTCACTTCTGTTTACTCCATGTAGTCAATCAGCTGCCAAATATTACTATTTCTACATCTACAATATGTCTCACATCTGTCCTCTTCTTTCTTTTTACTCAGTTGTACTCTGGTCCTTCATCACTTCTTGCCTGGACTATTATAATAGCCTATTGATTGGTAATTCTGCCTCAAATCTCTTTCTATCGCCTAATCCATCCTCCACAAAGCTGCTCCAGTGAATTTCCTAAATCTCAGATCTCATTGTCATTCTCCTACTCTGTAAACTTTATCAGCTCCCCATGGCCATTAGGATTAAACATAAACTACTCTGATTCCAAATTACCTTTTTATCCTTATTTCATATTACTATCCTCACATATTTTACAGTACAGCCAAGGTTTGTAATTTATACTTTATAATCCTTAAAATATCTCAAAAATGCTTCTTTTTTTGCTATTCTACTGCAGGTTTTAATTCCATATATTATTCCATGCTACTACCTTCTCCGGAAACCCTTTCCTGATGAAACCAGTTCCTATCGAACTTTTCTGGAATGAGTTAGATTATACTATTATGACTTCAAAGGTTCCTCTAGTTTATAAGGTATAGAAGATTCTTATATAAAGAGATGAATTAGAAATCTAGTATAATAATATAGCCACGAAATGATGATTGAAATAGAAAGAAAGGGAGAGATTTTTTTGTGAAGAAAGAATAAATGGGAATTCATGGCTAATTTTGAATATTGTTTTTTCACATGTTGCTTGGGCTTGGTAGATAGCTATCTCATCAGTCAATCAGAATTTATTAAGCATCTACTATGTGCCAAGCACTGTGCTAAGCCCCAAGGATTAAGAAAAACTAACAAAAAGTAGAAACTGTCCCCTATCTCAAGGAACCAGGTCTAATTGGAAAGACAACATGCAAATAACAATGTAAAATAACATTTACACATGATAAATAAGATTGAGGAAAGACACTAATTTTAAAGGGAATTAGGAAAGATTTCTTATAGAAGGTAGATTTTTACCTGAAACTTCAAGGTAGCCAGGGAAGATAGAGGATAGAGATGAAGAAGGAGAGAACCATAAACATTGGGGAGAACAGGTGAAAATTCCAGGATTTGAGAGATAAAATATCTTTATTGAGAAAGAGCAGGAGGACAGTCATTGGGTTACAAAATATGGGAGTGGGGGTTAAGGGTGAGAATATAAGGTATGAGAACATATGATGAAAGGCTTAAAGAGCTAAACGTATTGTTTTTTATCTACCATGGTTTTTCCCTTTGTTCTGATTTTTCCCTTCCAACATGATTCACAAAGCAAAGTGTATTAAAAATAAACAAACAAAAAAAGAACTTAACGTAGAATTTATTTGATCCTGATGGCAATAATGAGCCACTGTGGTTTATTGAATAAAGGATGGAACATAGGCCTGCATTTTAGGGGAAAAATCAACCAGGAGGCTATTGTTAGTTAGCCATGAGGTAGTGAAGGCCTGGATTAGGGTGGTGCTAATATCATAAGAAAGAAGGGAGTGTATACAAGAGACAGTAAGACAGAAATGATTATTCTTGGTTATACATTGGATTTGGGAGGCAAGAGAGATCAGGTAGTTAAGAATAGCACCTAGTATGAAAGTCTAGATGACTGGAACAATTCTAATGCTCTGGAGAGTAATAGGAAAATTAAGAAGAGGGTTTGGGGAGAGAAGGAAGTTAATGAATTCAGTTTTGGACTTGATGACATTCAATTTGAGATGTCTAACTAGACAGAGATAGATAAATGGATAGGTGGATAGAAGGATAGATACAGATTGATGAGACATTTATTAAGCATTGGCTATATGACCAGAGCTATAATAAATACTGGGAATACAATACAAATAAACCAATTCCAAATCCCAAGGCACTTCCATTTTTAATAGAGGAAAATACTATAAAAGAGAATTAGAGATTCACTTTAAAGTGGAGACCCATTTTATGGACTGGACTATTCCGGAAGTGGAATGGAGACTTAACAAGATAAAAGGAAAAAAAAACAGCTTTGTAAAGATCAATGTTGGGGAACTACCCATATATATGTTATACAAATAAAAAGCTTTAATTAAAAAAAAAACAAAAAAACCCCAAAAAACAAACAATTGGACTACTGGAGTTAAGAAATCCAGTAAACAAGGAGTCTAAGTGGCCAGTGGGGAGGAGGTGGAAATGATGATCCCAGTAGAAGCAAACTTCATGACTATTGACGTTTCTTTCATCTCTGAAAATTTTAGTTCTAGGACTGGATACAGGGGAAGAAAAAAAGGGGTTGAATCAATATTTTGAAACTAAGTAACTGCCAATATGGGAAGAAATAAGATAATCAAGCAGAGAAGCCAGATTTGTGCATGTGTGTATATGCCTGTGTTTGTATGTATGACAGAGACAGAGAGAGAGATACAGAAAGAGAGAGCCAGAGAGATAAAGAGACAGAGGGAGAGAGGGAAGGAGGGAATTGAGAGCAAGTTATATAATTTTACATATGTTGAGTTTAGAAGAGTGTGATAGAGCTAAATGGAAATGAGTAATGTGGGACTTGGCGTATAACATAAGGAACAGAGAGATATTGTTAGGGGTGACCTATCTAGAAGTAATAGTTGAAGATTTGATAATATGTAACTTTACTGAGGAAAATTTTTGAGAGAGAAGAGCACACCAATGAACTTTGGAGAACACTCACAGTTAAGTGGAGTAAAAAAAAAAACAGAATAAGTGAAAGAAACAGGAAAGATGTGATGAGAAAATAGAAGGAAAAAATGACATAATAGTATTTCAATACTCAAAGATAGAAAGAAAGCTATTCAAATTTGGTCAAAGTCTGTGGATAGATGTCAGCGGGGAGTCAAAAATGTTGTGGATTCTTGAAGAGTAAATTATAGTAAATTGGGGACAGAAAATAGATGGCAAGATATAAGGAGAAAATGAATGATCAGGAAAAGGAAAGGTAGTAGATCACTCATTTCAGAAATTTGGTTGTAAAAGGTAAAATACATTGTAACTAATCTTTATATAGTGTTTCAAAGTCGCACAACACTTTATATGCTGTCTCATTGGATCCTCACAGTATAGATGATATTCTTATCACTATTTTATAAATGAGGAATCTAGGCTGAGAGGAGTTAAGTGATTTACCCAGAGTCACACAGACAGGGATTTAGGATTGTTGAATCCTGAGTCCAATGCGCTATTTATTCTTCCACCTAATTCAAATCAACTCAATAAACATTTTTAACTACTCAAAATGTGTGAAAAACTGTTCCAAGTGCCAGGAATACAAAACCAAAAACCCCAAGGTAGTCTGTACCCCTGAGGAATTTATATTTTACTGAAGGGGTACAACATGAGAACAAATAAATAAATACAGTTTACAAACAAAATGTTGTAAGACTAAGAGAGCATGTGTTGTTGTGTGTGATGATGTTAGGAGTAAAGGAAAGGCCACTGAAAGATGGGGTATATTAGTAGTGTTTTTACTGGGCCTATATCCCAAAGAGATCTTAAAGGAGGGAAAGGGACCCACATGTGCAAAAATGTTTGTGGCAGCCCTTTTTGTAGTGGCTTAAAACTGGAAAGTGAATGGATGCCCATTAGTTGGAGAAAGGCTGAATAAGTTATGGTATATGAATGTTATGGAATATTATTGTTCTGTAAGAAACGATCAGCTTGATGATTTCAGAGAGGCCTGGAGAGACTTGCATGAACTGATGCTGAGTGAAATGAGCAGAACCAGGAGATCATTATACACGGCAACAACAAGAGTATGAGATGATCAATTCTGATGGACATGGCTCTCTTCAACAATGAGATGATTCAACCAATTCCAATTGTTCAGTGATGAAGAAAGTCATAGACATCCAGAGAGAGGCCTGTGGGAACTGAGTGTGGACCATAACATAGAATTTTAACTCTTTCTGTGAATATTTGCTTGCATTTTGTTTTTTTTTTTTCAGGTTTTTTTTTCTTTCTAGATCTGATTTTTCTTGTGCAGCAAGATGTGTATAGACATGTATACATATATTGGATTTGTCATATATTTTAACATATTTAACATTATTAGACTACTTACCATCTAAGGGAGGGGAAAAATTTGAAACAAAAAAAAATTTTTGCAAAGGTCAATGTAGAAAAATTACTCATGTTCTGTAAATAAAAAGGTTTAACAAACAAACAAAAAAAGAAAGATGGGATATATGAGGGGCTTTGAAAGAAGCCAGATAGTTTTAGAAGTAAAAGAGAGAAGATAGAGCACTGCAAGCAATGCAGTTAGTTTATGCAAAAAGCATAGAGGTAATAGTTAGACTGCCATGATTTGGAAAAAGAAGTGGGTCAGTTTTGTTAGAATGGAAGTTATGTAAAGATGAATGATATGAAACAAGCCTGAAAAATTAGACAGAAGACAGTTTATGAATGGGCTGAAATGCTAGATCAAAGATTTTATGTTATATGCTAGTTATGAAAAGAAGCCACAGAAGATTTTTGAGTGGTGTGTTTATGTAATATGAAAAATGGATTGGAGAAAGTAAATCTTGATGTAGGAGGAACAGTTAAGAAACTACTATGATATTCTAGGCAAGAGTTGAGGGAGGCTTAAACTAGTTTGTTCCTTTTTTCTCCCAAGAGGGGACACCTTTTTTTTGTTGTTGTTAAGAAAGTAGAAAGGGTTAAAACAACATATTAACAATTGCAGAGACTAGAGAGAAAAGGAATGTATGGAAGTAAGATCTCTTAGGATCCAGGACATTTAATTCATAGGTTCATAAATTTAGACCTAGAAGTAACTTAGAAGTCATATTTTTCAGCCCTTCCATTTACAAATGGGAAACTGAGGCCCAGGGAAGTTAAATTATTTGCCCCAAATCACACAGGTATTAGGTTGCCAAAGCATTTTTCCTAAAAATTAGCCATTCATTAAATTCTAGTGGCTCCTTATTACTTTTAGGATCAAATATAAGTTCTTTTGTTTGAATTTCTTAGCCTTTCAGACTCTAATCCCTTCTATGTTTCCATTCTTTATGCCTCTCCACATACTCTGTGAACTAGCAACATTGTCCTACTGGCTATACCTTATATAGAAAGCTTTTTGATTTTGTCTTTTCATCGACTGTCCCTCAAATCTGGAATGCTTTCCTTCCTCAGGTTTACCTCTTAGTTTTCCTGTATCCTTTCAAGACTATTCTCAAATCCTACTTTCTTTAGTGAGACTTTGCCAAAAATTCTCTTTTGCCCCCATTTCCTTCCAAGAATACCATAAATTTGCATAATGTATGTATGTATTTATATGCATGCATATGCATAGTATGTGAATGATTGTTTGCATTTTGAGTTCCACACCTGGAAGATATGATCCTTAAGGCCTTTTTACTCCCTTTTTTGTCTTTTTGGGGAAGCTTGATATTTTAAAAAAGTTTAATATATCAAAGTCCAACTTTTATCTCACCTTTTTTTTTCTTGAGAAAGCAAGAACAAAATCCCATTATAAACATGTGTAGTCAAGCAAAACAAATTTCTGTCTGATATTAAAAAAGTCTCAGTCTGTACTGAGTCCATTGAATGTTTCATTAGTCCTCTAGAATTGTGGGTGATTATTGCATTGAGAAGAGATCTCAAGTCTTTCAAGGTTGTCTATCTTTACAAGGTTGTTTATCTTTACAACATTGTTATTGCATAAACTGTCTTCCTGGTTCTATGCACTCATTCTGTATGTGCTCATCTAAGTCTTCCCAGGTTTCTCTAAAATCTCCTTCATCATTTTTACAGCATATAAGCAATTTATTGCAATCATATGCCATAATTTTCTCAGCCATCCTCAACTGATGGGCATCCTTTCTTCCAGTTGCTACCACACACACACACACACACAAAAAAAAAAAACCCAAAAAAACTACTCTAAGTTGTTGCTGGAAGGTTTTTGTTGTGATGGTAGTGATTGTTTTTAATGTTTCCTTATTCTCTTTCCTTGGCCTCTTTGGTATACATACCTAGTAGGGGTATTTTTGAGTCGAATAGTCCATATACAACTTGAATAGTATTAAATTGCTTTCCAGAATGTCTAGAGCAGTTTACAATTGTGCTAAGAGGGAATTACTGTATCTATTTTCCCTCAAGTGCTACAACATTTGCCATTTACCTTTTTTGACAACTTTACCAATCTGAAGGGTGTGGTAGAACCAGAACCTCTGAGTTGTTTTAACTTTTCCCTCTTGTTAATTATTTAGAGCATTTGGTTATTGTTAGCTTGGATTTTTATTTCCTCTGAAAACTGATTATTCATATTTTTGCCCATTTATTGATGGGGAATGGTTCTTATGCTTATATATTTGTGTTTAGCTTTTTTTCTTGTTGTATCCCCAGTGCTTAGAAATAGTTAATAAATGCTTATTGATTGACTATTCAAAAGTGCCTGATGGAAGGAGAATCTTGGATGATAGAATACACAGAGTTAGAATATGCCAAGGTATCAAATCTTCTGTATAGGAAATTCAGGCTCTATATACCTGTCCTACTTTTCAAGCAGAAGAAAAGTCCTGGGGTCCTCCTTGGGTCATAGGAAAGTAGTATTTCATATATCCAAAGAGCTATAAAACTGTGTGTACCCATTGATTCAGAAGTGTCACAACTGGGTGAAAAAGAGATCATTAAAAAGAGAAAAGGACCCACAAGTACAAAAAATATTTGTAGCAGCTCCTTTTGTGGTGTCAAGAAACTGGAAACCGAGTTTATGCCCATCACTTGGGGAATGGCTAAATAAGTTATGGAATATTAATGTAATGGAATATTATTGTTCTGTAAAGAAAGGATGAGCAGGCTGATTTCAGAAAAGCCTGCAAAGATTTACATGACCTGACACTGAATGAAATGAGCAGAACCAAGACAGCATTGGACATAGTAACAGCACGATTGTATGATGACCAACTATAATAGACTCAGTTCTTCTCAGCAATAAGTGATCTAAGACAATTGCAGTACTTAGAATGGAATGCCATCTGCATCCAGGGAAAGATCTAAGGAGACTGTAGGTCAAAGCATACTATTTTCACTATTTATTTTCTTTCTCATAGTTTTCCCCCTTTGTTCTGATCCTTCTTTTACAATATGACTGACATGAAAATATGTTTGTAATGAAATGATTGTACAAGTACAACTTACATTGCTTGCTGTCTCAGGGAAGGGAAAGATATGGAGGAAGGGAGAAAAAATTGGAACTCAAAAATCTTACGAAGATGTAATTGGAAAAATAAAATACTCTTAAGAAAAAAAAAGGAAAGTAGTAGTTTAATTCTCTGTTCTGAGTACTCTACTAGCATGGTTCTGAGGCAAGTACTAGACACTAATAGAAAGAAATTGTACTGCCACAGCACCTCTTTCAACCCAAACCCAAGTCACTAGAATACTAAGATTTTCTCCACTCATCCTTCCCTTCATTTGGGAGAGAAGAATAAATATTAAGAAAATATATTGCTATCATGGATCTCTTCAAACTATCAGTTCTTGACAGCATGCCCTAGGTTTTATCCTCAGTTACTGTACCCATTTACCCTTCATTGTGTAGTACACACAATAGTACAATGAGAATTCATGTCTTCTAACATCAGTTGAAAGATTAAATTATATGCTTACACACACAGAGTAAAACAAGATAGGAAAGTGGCTTGGCCCCTTGTGGAAAGATTTTCAACAGCAAATGATTTCACATAAACCTTCAGTTTACCAGAAAATGAAATTAACCAGTGTTCCCTTTCTCCAATATTTCAGTTAATTGATATTTTGCTGCATGCATAGGATATTGAATTGCTTTTCCAATGACACTTCCCAGGAACATGTAAAGACATCTCCTGTTAAAAAGTATTTCATTTCTGTTAGTAATTATAACTTTCCTCTAAACTAAAAAAAGGAGACAGTTTGTAGCCCATTAGAGCATTTTGACATACTTGCTACAAATTTGTCAGAGAAAGATTTTAATAGCTTCAGAGCAGACCTTGGGCTTGGCCCTAAGCATGAAAGCAGTACAAATTATTCATAGTGGAGCAAAAGGATAGTATTCTACTATTTCTAAACCTTGTAATAGCTTTCTTTTCATGGTCATGAAGCTTCTAGATGGCAGAAGATAGAGCTCTGAAGTTGTACTCAGATTAGTCTTGAATTTTAGTCTAGTCTCAGACTCTTACTAACTCTGTGAACTTGGGCAAGTAACTTAACTTCTGCCTCCCTCAGTTTCCACATCTATAAAATGGGGATAGTAAAATGGGACACACTTCCCAGAGCTGTTTTGAGTCTAAAGTTTTTTTTTAAAGTTATATAGTGCTTAGCATAGAATCTGGGCTATAGTAGGTACTTAATGCTTGTTAAAAATGTGTACTCATCTTTTCCACTTCTCCTTAGAAGAGGGAAAAGGACTTTCCCTTTTGCAGATTTTCATCTGCCCCAACTCGACATTTTAAACAGGACAACTTTAATTTTTTCAGAAGCAAAAATAACAAATTCATCAAAATTCAGAATAATTTTTAAAAATAATTGTTTCTCTTTCCTTTTTTTCAGTATATTGGAAATGTCTAGGAACTTTCTTATAAAGCATGACCTGTTTTCTAGAATCATTACAAAATCTATTATTAAAACTTCCTGGGTTAAAGTATTCCGAAATAAATCTTTATGAATTGTTAATGTTATTGTTTTAAAATAATAGTAAAGACTGCTCACTTTATACCTTGCACTTAGATACTTGCAAATATTGATTCAGTATCTCTAGGGTGCTCCCCCTCACCTTGCCATAACCTTTCTTTCCCTTTCCTGATTTCATCCCTGTGTTTTTCCTCCAGGGAATCCCTCTCTGCCTGAGGTGCTGTTTCTATTTCCTCTGATCAAAACTTGAAATCCTTGACCTTCAAGTTTCCCCTAAAGACTTCTTTCAGGATCTTCTGAAACAAAATCTTTAGCCTAGGGCAACTCCAACTTCATTTTCCTACTTGGAAAGGAAGAACTGCAAAGTCTGGAAGTTGGGCCCTTAGAAATCTAATCAGGTTTACAATGTGTGTAACTAATATTTGTATTGTCTTTTGCCTTGCTTAGATTAAGGATCTCATAACAGTGGGCTCTTTGCTGTGCATGTGCTGTACACTAGAAGAGAAAGGAGAAATGTGGGGAAGATTACTATATAAAAATTTTTGAAAGGCAGTCAATGAGGGACTAAGATGTTTTCCTGTTTGTTCTGGAGGCTGGAGGTAGAACTAAAAAATTGTGCGGAAGTTACAGGGAGGTAGATTTTATCCTTATATAAGAAATATCTTCTGATAATTAAGTGCTTTACTTATCTCATGTGGTCCTCACAATAATCCTGTGGAATAAGTGCTATTATGATCTCCTTCTTAAAAATAAGGAAACTGAGGTTTAGAGAAGATAAATCGCTCAGGAACACATAGCTAGGTAACAACTGACTGATTCAGGATTTCTTGAATCCAGATGCAGCTTTTCTCTACCATGCTACCTAGTTCTAGGAGCAGAACCAGAGATACCACTCAATAGACAAAGTAGGAAGCACATGTAAGCAAAAGTGGCAACCTTTTAATATTACTTTTTAAAATGCATATATTTTGATACTAAAATATTCTTTCTCTACAAGGCACACATATTAATTTCTGTGATAAATCAATGTGACTTATAGAGAAGCCTCAAAGCCCTTAGTGGACTGTCATAACTGTGGGTTATACTACCTCCTAGGAGGCATTCTTTTTTCGTTTCCATTTACTAAAACAGAGCTTCTTAACCTTGTTAATTAATGGACTCTTTAACAATTTGGAGAAGCTCATGGACTATTTGGAATAATGATGTTTTTAAATGCATAAAATAAAATACATAAGATTTAAAAGGAAACTAATACCACTAAAATACAATGATCAAAATATATTAAAAAAACCTTATAGACTTCTAATTTCTTTTTCTATACTAAAATGTTGCAATTGTATCATTTTTCTCAGCAACAATGAGAAGCAGCTAGATTATATAGAAGAGCACTAGATAATATATCTAATTCTACTCCTGTTTGGAATATGGAGAGATTGAACCAGGTGATAATATATTTTTATTGGTGGGTCATTTTTTAGTCATGTCTGACTCTTCATGATCCCATTTGCACTTTTCTTGGCAAGATATTGGAGTGACTTGCCATTTCCTTTTTCAGTTCATTTTACAGATGAGGAAACTGAGGCAAATAGGATTAAGTAATTTGCCCAAGGGTCTCACAGCTAATAAGTGTCTGAGGCTGGATTTGAATTCAAGACTTCTTGATTCCAGACCCAGTGCTCTAGCAACTAAACCTTCTAACTGCTCAGAAAAAGATTTTCATTTGATTCTTCTCTCTATTCTCATAACCCTAGCTTTGTCCCATTCTTCTTCATCTCTTACCTGAACTATTGTAATAGCTTTTGAATTAGATTCCCAGGTTCTGCAAACTCTCTCCATAGTTATCAAATTCCTATCTGTTCTACACACACTTCTCACTTGTGCATTTAAAACTATCATCTGCCTTCTATCTACATTTCCAAAAATTTCACTCCATTCCCCTTTTCATATACTATGGTTCACATAAATATGTCTATCTGCTAATCCATTGCACTAGCTTAGTTGATTAGTTGTGTCTGACACTTTGTAAACCCATTTGGGATATTTTTTGGTAAAGAAGTGTTTTGGGGGCAGCTAGGTGGCGCAGTAGATAGAGCACCAGCCCTGAAGTCAGGAGGACCTGGGTTCAAATCTGATCTCAAACACTTAACATTCCCTAGCTGTGTGACTCTGGGCAAGTCACTTAACCCCAATTGCCTCAGCAAAAAGAAAAAAAAAAGTATTTTGCCATTTCTTTCTCTAGCTCATTCATTTTATAAATGAAGAAACTGAGGTAAACAGGGTTAAGTGACTTGTCCAGGATCATACAGCTAATGAGTTTCTGAGGCCAGATTTGCACTCAATTCTTTTTGACTTCTTGCCCAGTATTCAATCCACTGAGCCATCTAGCTACCTCATCAAATAATTATGAAGCATTTACTATGTACCAGGCATTGTTCAAGCAGTTGGGGGCACAAGTAAGGATTACTATTAGAAAGGAGCTTATATTGTTAGGGTGGAGGACCACAAATACATATGTGAGAAGAGATATAAGGTAAAGATACTTCAAGGTTATACTCTCTCAGGAAAATTCTGCCTCAGAGCACTAGCCCTGAAATCAAAAGGACCTGAGTTCAAATATGGTCTCAGACATTTAACACTTCCTAGCTGTGTAACCCGGGCCAAAAGTCACTTAATCTCAATTGTCTCAGGGGAAAAAAAGTAGATCTCTAGATGGTCTCAAATTCAAAGACTGAGAAACAGAAGGAACTGTGATTCAGAAAAATAAAGTTACTTGTTTAGTCTCACATACATAGTAAGAGGAAGAGCCAAGAATCCATTCATAGTCTTCTAATTCATTCAACACTTCTATGTTAGCATTCAGTGCTTAGCATAGTTATTGTCATAGTAAAATTTTAAAAAAAATACTTTCATTCATTTAATCATTCAATAAATCAATCACCATATTGTGCATTTAAAATTATTTATCATCTGCCTTCTATCTACATTTCCAAAAATTTCACTCCATTCCCCCTTTCATGTACTATGGTTCACATAAAGAAGAGGTAGAGTTTTGTCTGGCTCTTGACATATAAAGGATCATGAGAAAATGCAGTGGAAAAAAAAAGAATGGATTTCAATGTTAGGAGAAATAGCACCAGTTACACTATTGAGATGGGAATATCTGGTGCATGATCAGAAACTAGGTAAGAAATAGCAAGATGGCCCAAGAGAGACAGGAAGGCCTGAGTTCATATTCAGCCTCAGACACTTAATAAACTGTCTGTGACACTAAGCAAATCAGTCTTGCTGAATATCAGTTTATTATGAAGTAAAATGGGAAAAATGATGGCACCTACCTCCCAGGACACTTGTAAGAATCAAATAATATAATATATAGATATAGTGCTTTCCAAACATGTTGACTGTTAGTAGAGAAAAATCTGTTTAGAGAAAGGAGTTGGTATAAATGGAGCTAAAGGGAAATGGGAGTTATTGTGTTGAGTTACAGTTCTACTTAGAGTTATTACTGGCACACTTACCTCCAGAGGAAATGTTCCTTCCACCTACATCATTGACACCTAAAGTGGAATGTACTAGAAACCCACCTCCCCATTCTCTGGATTGGGTGTGAATGAAACACCCGCTGGCAGCAGAAACTTGGCTAAATGAACTTCTGCTGTTGGCAGGGGGAATCTTTTCTGCTTACTTTACCTGGCAGTTGCTGTGCCTAGGAAGGGAGGGAGAGGAGGATATGAATAACTTTTTGGTACTTCTTAAGCAAAGTACCCAAAGAGACCTTTGGTGCAATATTGTTGGAAGTAAATATTTGGCATTTCCATCTACTGTCTCCATGTTATAACACAAAGTTCCCTCTGCCCTACTCCTAAAAATGGAATCCTACTGTAACAGACCCTCTCCATCTCATCTCTCTCATCAACTTTTGCTTATCTTCCTCAATGAAGCCCTTGATGATTTCCTCCTTCCCCTTTCCTGAAGCATCTTCCTCTCATGAGATTATGTCTTACTTTTCTGTTCATGTTGTTTCCCCATTTCCAATCTTCCTAGAAAAATATTCACTTTTGGGGCAGCTAGATGGCGCAGTGGATAGAGCACCAGCCCTGAAGTCAGGAGGACCTGAGTTCAAATCTGGTCTCAGACACTTAACATTCCCTAGCTGTGTGACCCTAGGCAAGTCACTTAACCCCAATTGCCTCAGCAAAAAAGAAAAAAGAAAAATATTCACTTTTTAAAAAATAGTTCTCTTATTTTTGCCTTTGAATCCCTAGTACTTGGAACCTGTTCCTCTCTCACACAAATTTCTAATTAAATTAAGGAAGGGCGCTACCACTAAAAATAGTGCAGGATGATACACCCCTTACCTTCTGAAATACTTGTCTTTCCATCAAGAGGCTAGGCAATATCCCACCTCTTTGCCTTTGCTTCTTCTGGAATGATATCCTTCATTTCCACATTTTCACTTGCCAAAATCTTATGCATCTTTGAGATAGTAGGTGAAGTAAGTGACTTAAGACATTAAAATTAAAAATAAAACTAAAACTTTTAGAAGAAATTATTGTGAGTTAGTGTTGTGACTTCAAATTTGCTTTACAACCATTTTTATTAGATTGACTGATTTGAAGATGATTGACATTGTCCTCCAGTTCCAATGTAGTATCAGTGGAGAAACCAATCATATTGACTTTCTCTTTTCTTCACCCAGTTGAGTGGAAATGATAATGAGAACAACCCCTTTTGGGAAGGTTCCAGTTTCTTCTCATTGTGGCTGAATCAGATGTGCTAGAACAATCACCTCTCAGGACATTTTGGCAGAATTCAAATAGGTCACAGGCCCACCAAAATTCATTTGCACAGAAACTGTTCTTGGGATCGAAATCACATAGCCCATGATTCATTTGTAAAATAACTTCTTCCAGGAGTCCTTGGAGCTCATGCTCAAAAGATCATTTTTATGATAAAGTCACATGATCCTCTCAGCGCATCACTGAATGAATTCTGAAACGATGCTATTTTCCTCAAAAGCTATCATGGAGACTGGTTCCCAATGTTCACGTTTTCATTCATCTACATTTATTCTTCTTTTGTAGTAAGTCTGGGGAAAACATTACTGACATTAAGTCTTGGCAAATAGATCCTTGGAAACATTTTTATATTGGTCCTAATTTATGTAATATTACACATGACTGATTGTCATAATTAATATAGTCAATATTTTCCTGTGTGTTGATAGGGAGCTATGTGGTTTACAGAGACAGTATGATATCATGGTAAAGGGCCTTTAGTCCCAAATTCATCAAGTACTTTCTTCTGACTTTGGCCAGATCATTGTGCCTCCTAAGTTTCCTTCAGTTTCTTATCCATGTAACATGGGGTAAGGAGGGATCAGATAATGTCTAAGTGTATTGGTTTGTTTTTCTTTCTCTAAGATTTAAGAATTCTAATACTCCTCATATCTAATAAGTTCCATCAAGCTAACATAGGCTAAACACTTTTATAGAAAGTGGATCACTTCAATTGCAGGATAATTTTTTGCTATTAGTTTCTCTAATCACTCATTTAGTGGAAATAATGATTGTACATTTCTTTAGAGAATAAAAATCTTTATGTATTAAGTTCTCTTAAGAGAGAGAGGCTGGTGAAATATGTATGCTAAGGAAGCTACAATGAGTTTGAAAACAGGTAAAACTGAATTTTGTTTTCTGAAGGGAGCACTAAATGGTATACATGCAGTGGAAAGAAGAAATAGGGAGGATGGATAAATTCTGAAGAATCTTGTGGGTCTTGGCTCAAAGCTAATTATCCCCTGAGTATTTTAGGAAAACTTTAAAAAGACATGGTCTTCCATAGGACAATAACTAAATGTTTTCAAAGCAGACCATCCTATTTCTTCATTCTCTTTTCAAAGATCATATAACCTTTTTGAAGAGTTTGTTTAAAGATTTGATAACTTTGTAAGATACCTATAAAGAATTTTCTTCCCAACCTCACTAAAGTACCGTTTGCTAGAGTTTGAGCATCTTTCCTCTTACTCTGGCCTCTGCTGGGATAAATAGTATCTTTTTCATCTCATCATTTTTTTGTTTTATTTTTGTTTTTTACTTTTGGAGAACCAAAAACCTTAGGCCTTTCTCCCCTTTTTAGTCATATTACTACTTTACCAGCAACATATAACTTACTTTATTAATTACTAGTTATATAATACTTCTGTCTTTCCAAAATATACACATCTTTTACTCTGTAATTCCCAGAAATTGAATAATGATAAATGCTGGAGAGAGGAACAGTGTCTGACATATGTATGACACATTATCTTATATAGTCAATAAACATTTGTTGAATAAGTTAATGAATGGACAACTATGAGATAATTTTAGTAAATGAAGAATGAGTTGTACAGGGCTTTGGAGGCAGGCAGAGTATGAAAAGGAGGAGAAAGAAGGTGCTTTATTGAATGGACTGGAGATGAAAGTCACAGATTCATGAAAAATCAAGTTAAGAGAAAAATATGAAGCAGTAGAAAAGGAAAGGACTGATAACTATGAAGGATGCTATATAGAATATACTCTCTAGTTATAGCCTCACTCAAAGAAAACATTAAAAAATCTTATAAAAACTGTAAACTTCAAAGAATATGAAGATTGGTAATAAATAATACTGGTAGTCATGATATCATTTTGTAGTAGAAAGTTTTTCAACTAAGAAGTCCTGAATTCAGAAGTCCTGAATTCCAGTTCTGATTGTTGATCTTGGACAAGTCAGTCTTCCTCTGCTGAGCTCAATTGTCCTTACCTTACTTGTCAAATGTGACACTTGAAAGAAATGATATCTAAGTGCTTCTTAATACAAGAATTGTGTTTAAAATTAGATCTTGAAAAATAAGTTGCACTTGTGGGTTAATTTTTATAAATTCAAATACCTCCTTATTTTCTTCTCTTCTTTCCCTTCTCCCCAATTCAATCAGTCTAATAAGTATGAATTCTGTTCCTGGACTTTCCTGACATCTACTCTTGACTGATTTAAGACCTCTAGTAGAATACTAAAGTCAGTCTCATAGCTGGCCTCCTTACCTCTGGTTGGTACTTTTGATGCATTGTACACACTGCTGCCAGACTACTGTTTTTGATAAATAGCTCTTAGAGTTGTCCTTTATTGATAAGCAACCCTCACTTTCCATAAAGATCAAACTTTCAAATATGTCAATCAAAGGTCTACATAATTCAGCTTTAGCCTCTCTTACCAGTCTTAACTCAATTCTCCAGCCAACATGAACTATTCTTCATTTCTTGAAGAGATTTTGCATGTTCCCATCTCCATCCATTTGTTCATTCTACTGCATTTTGAATGTCATTCCTCCACCCATATCTTCACTTCTTAAAATCGTTTACATTTTTTAAGAAGCTAGCTCAAGGGCTGTCTAATACACAATGTTTTCCAATCCACCTTTTGTTGTTGTTTAGTTATTTTTGTTGTATTCAACTATTTGTGATCCAATTTGGAGTTTTCTTCACAAAGATAAAGGAGTAGTTTGTCATTTTTTTTCTCCAGTTTATTTTATAGGTGAGGAAATGGAGGCAAGAAAGGTTAAGTGACTTATTCAGGTTCACAGAACTAGTGTCTGAGATTGGATTTGAACTCAGGAAGGTCTTCCTGCCTCCAAAATCAGCCATCATTCACTACACTGTAATGTCTGACATCATTATTAGAATCCTATTAATACTCTGTAATTTTTCATTTTTGGTCATATATAAAAGCACTTTGGAAGTAGTTTTCAATTTCATTTTGCAAATATTAGTGAAACCAAACATTTCCTTTTGACTTGGGCACATGTATATACATACATACATACAGATACATATATATGTATATATGTATGTACACATGTGCATATGTCTATATATAGCATTTTTTACATCTATCATCTATGACAAGTAGTTGCTCAGTGGTGCAGTGGTTAGAACATTGGGCCTGGAATCAGGAAGACCTGTGTTCAAATTCAGCCTCAGACATTTAGTAGCTGTATGATCGATCCTGGGCAGGTAATTTGAACCTTTTTGCCTTAATTTCCTCACCTGTAAAATAAGCTGGAGAAAAAAATGGCAAATCTCTCCAATATCTTTGCTAAGAAAACTCTAAATGGAGTCATGAAGAGTCAGATAACAGACAACAGGACAATTATCTATCTCTATCTATCTATCTATCTATCCATCATCTATCTATTTATCTAATCTATCATCTATTTATCTAACTAGATATCTATTTATCTATCTAATCTATCTTCTATTTATCTATCTACACATCTATTTATCTAACTAAAAAGTCTTTTTGCATTTTATAATACTTTATATGTATTTGGGTATGTATCTATTTATATAAATATGGTGATTGTTGCCCTTCATTTTTGAAGAAGACCAAAATGGCACCACTCTGGTAGAGTTACAGTGTTCAACTGTGGCTGATCAGACCAATATGAACTTGGAATGCTCTGCCATGGGTCAAACATAAATTGTCCATATGAACATTTGGAGTAACTTCTCCAATTTTTCATATTTTGTGTTTCCTTTGGGTTAATTCAATCCTGCTTTGCACATAGCACCTTCTCTGATGAAGACAAAAAAAAGCAGCAATGAAATATTTTCTTATACATACATATATGTACATATAATATATATATATATATATATACATATGTTGATATATAGACATGTCTACTGAGGATTGCTTTTATGAATGCATTGTTATGAAAGTAGAATGTAGATTTCAAGGATGAGGGGACCAGAAGAACTCAGTTTGTTGAAATGTGAGAGAGAATGTGAAGGATAATAATATGACATAAGATCATTATTATCCCAGTTAAGAAGGTAGGACAATTTATCTGTGGAACAAGAAGGCAATAGCCATCACCAATAACCCTTAGAAGGCCATTAGCTTCCCTTCATCACAGCCTCTAAAGGCAAATGTAACTCAATCTTATGGGGGTTGTCTTCCTAAGGGGCCTCTTTCTATTCTAGAGCCTATTATGCTATCAGGAAGGAGAATGAAAGAGTCAGGTAAGGAAGGCTTCTCTTTTGAGGAGGTTTGTTACCTGAGTAGATTTCCCTGTACCTCTGTATTTCCCTTGCCCAATCCATTGAGCTGCTAGATGCCTTAGGTCATTCATGGAAGGTTTGGACACGGCTGACTTGGTGTTTCAGGGTTAATTTGCTATCCCTCTTCTGTAGGTGAACCAGAGGTCTATCAGAGAGCATAAAACCTCATCTCCTCCACTTCACCCAAGGACCCCATAGTTACTGCATTCATACACATCTACCTCTTACTTCTTTAAGGCAAGTTACTATTTTTTTTGCACACACATGGAAACTAGTGCTTCATGCACATCTGTGCCTGGCCTGCCTACTCTGTTTGCCTAAAATACTTAGGTGTGTGTATATATACAGGATAGTAAGAAACTAATTTTTGAAGCGTCTGTGGGGGCTCCAGGGCACTCTGCCATTTCCTCTTGTCCTAAAGCTGTTAGGCTAAATTACAGGGCTAGGGGAATGAGTGGACAGCTGTGCTTCAGCTGTAGGCCTCAGTTGTTGTGATAGAGTACAAAGTATGGGCACCAACAGATCATTAACTGTGCAACTAAAAATAGTCTGATGATTGGCTTGTGTGCTCTTCTGAGGGAAGAGAATGCAGTAATGTCTCACACAAATTCTGGTTTAAGCCCAAGATAGGACTGGCCCCTATAACCCCAAAGAGAATTGGTTCATGAAACCCCTGAAGTACATAAACACTGCCTAAATTTCATATTTTTCTCTTCATGTCTTTTTTTTTCCTTGTGAAACTTTTTTTTTAATTGAAAGGACTGTTTGGTTTTGTTTTTGTTTTTTAAATTTCCCCACAATTTCCTGTTGTATTGCCTCCTTTGCTGTGCTCAGCCTTGCTGTTGACTATAATTACTCTTGGGCCTGTGAAGACGGCTGACAAATCTAAGTTGACATTAGTGGTGCATTACATTTGAGTGAGACTAGAAACAGCGTGCCTCACATTGCTTGGTGCTACCCCTGCATTTTGTCCAGATTAACCAATTTAGATGGTTTGGGGTTTGTGTAGCATTAATAACTGCCAGAGCAATCTTTGGAAGTTGTAAACATTGCACATGAAGAGTTAGTAAAGTGTGAGCTTGAATAAACATGACCTTAGTGGTTCATGAAATACTCAGCAGAATTGACCTGAATTGTACTTTCAAATGAGTTTTCTGATTCAAAAGCACTGAAGGCAGAACTAAATTAAAGCACAGAAGATAGCTTCATAAAGCCTTTGATTGCCCATCCATTTCTGCCCAAACCTGTCTTTTGATGCCTCCGTTTCTCATCCATACAATTGGGAATGATAATACAATTGTAACATGAAACCTTCTTATGTACCAGTCTATTCTTAACATATATCATGTTCTTTGGTCCACTAGAAATAGCGTGAAGGCTTCCTTTTGGGCTTAACAGTAACTCTATCTGCTCTCCAGAGCTGGCTGTGCCTGGGAGCCCCATAGGATTAGGCAACTATTGGTGAATGTTCTATCTAGGAATGAGAAAAAAATGTACTTTGGTCCATTCTCTTCTAGATGGCATTTTAGTTATATAAACTCAACAACAAAAAGGAGACTCATTTATATTCTTGTAATTAAGAAGTTATCAGTACAGTGAAAAAGACAATAAACTTATCAGTATACTAGTTTTAAAATCAGTTGACTTCATAGTTTATAAAATAGAATAATCAATAGAATAATATAGTATGATTTTGTTCTGTAAAATAGAGTGAATGGGATACTTAGGTGGTGCAGTGGATAGAGTGCTGGATCTGGAACCAGGAAACAACTTCCTGAAGTCAAATCTAGCCTCATATGCTTGCTAGCTGTGTGATCCTGAGCAAGTCATTTAACTATTTATCTCAATTTCCTCATCTGTGAAATTAATTAGAGAAGAGTCACTCTAGTATCTTTGCCAAGAAAATTCCAAATGGGGTCATGGAGAGTCATGTGCAACTGAAAATGAATAAAAACAAGAAGATAGAATGATAGCAGATCTCTATAGAACACAAAAGGTTTACATAATTTAAAACAGTATTCATAATGTGAGCTAGTATGATACTGAATATATTGCTGATCTCAAAGTCAGGAAGATCCATGTTCCAATTCTGATTGTGGACCCAGTAGCTTTGAACCAAGACAAGTAACTTGACATCTCTTACTCTTTGACAAGTCTTCTAAGAATTATTATTAAATTACCATCCATTTCTGTCCAAACCTGTCTTTTGATGTCTCAGTTTCCTCATCCATACAATTGGAATAATAATACAATTGTAGCATGAAACTTTATTATTTCATTTAGTAATTACTTTATTTAGTAATTTAAAAAATTACTAAATGAAGAGCAGGGCGTATTTAAAATTGAAAGGAATCTTATTGGCTATTTAGTTCTCACTTTACATATGAAGAAACTGAGACCCAGTTTCTGGACTGAGGAAATTGAGAGGAAATATCTGTCCAAAGTCATCCAGGTAGTAAGTGATAGGTCTTGTATCCAGGTTGTGGCCTTCATCATTGGAGGGAGGTCAAATAGAGAAAAAATTGAAGCGCCTTGACCTGCTGAACTGCAGTCCAATCCAAGAATGTGCAGAAGCACTTGCAACTCACTGCAATGGGATTTGACAATGACTAATTTTCACTCCACCCCAGGGTCATTATAAGGTGTAGGAGGAGAGGGAACAAAAGAACAATACTGAAAAGCATTTTGGAGTTATAAGAATAAAAAATAGGGGAATATTGTTAAGATAAGAGGACCACTAACATGAGGAGGAAGAGTTAAACAGGATAAATTAATATGAAGCACAGCTCTTGTCACACAGATAACTCTCATTTACATATTTCTTGATTAAAGTTTTTAAAATTATGACAACTGTCTTAAACAACTTTCCACCAAACAACAAAATAGAATGCAATTCAATTGAAGAAGAATTTCTTTAGTACTACTAAGTACCAGGTGATTGACATCTCCTGGAAATAATAAGAAATATAAAAGAAGTCTCTTCTCTTTCTGAATTTATAATCTCCTGGAACAAAATAAACAGAACAAACAACAGCAATATCAATTAGCATTAAAATCAACACCTCTCAGACTATCTTGCACATAGTAGAAGCTTTGTGAATACTTGTTGAATCAATGACATGCTTATAAGCAGACTATTTCCTATCCTTCCATTAGTGAACATGTGTGAATACAAAGGCTGATGAAAGGAGAGAAAATTTGCAGTTACTCAGAGGTTCTATCTTTCCAGCAAATGTTTCTAATCAAATTGCTTGATTTGACTCAAAACATTTCTTCTTCTTCCCATCTTCCTATTGAATTCAAAAAAAGTTGTTTAAGAATGCAAAACAGTGTTAGTCTGGCTAGGTGTGGAGGAGTTCTCTCAGGGCCTTATCCAGGTGTCCCTTTGCCTAGTCCTGAACATCTTGTCTCAACAACCTTTATCTTTGACTGTTTGTGGCCGAAGCCAGAACAACCAGATGCAAAGGGGGGAATCTAGTCAAACTTCCAGATGTTCTGACTGCCCAATGCCAAACATCTGTATCTTTGCAAACATCCAGAGGATTAGCTAAATTTCCCCCTCTTTTCAGTTCTTCCCCATCTTGGTGGTATATAAACAGTCTTTAATGCTATGTGTGGAACAAGGACAGTAGAGAGGTATTTATTTGGTCTTGCTGTGTCACTGCATTTCTCATTTAGCTGGCATTGACATAGACACGAGGGCTTCATTTAACAACCAATTAAATATGCTGGCTCACTAAGACAGAGAATCTGGGGATGTAACAAATGTTTTGATGAAATGGCTTCATATTAAGAGGCTACCATTCACAGTTCATGTGCAGGTGTCAAAATACTGATTTTATTTTATGTAAATGAGAAAGCCAATAGCATTATTTGATTCAGTCACAAACATTTAGTAGGTACCTACCATGTGCTAGATTCTGGATAACTAGAACCAAACAAGAAAGAATTTTCCTCCTCTTGTGCAGTTTACATTAGATTATAAGGCTTGTAGAACACCAGCCCTGAAGTCAGGAAGACCTGAGTTCAAATCTGGTCTCAGACACTTAACATTCCCTAGCTGTGTGACCCTGGGCAAGTCACTTAACCTCAATTGCCTCAGCAAAAAGCAAAAAAAAAAAAAAGATTGTAAGACTTGAATATACACTCAGATGACATATACAGAAAGATATTTTTATGTTACCTTCAAGATAGCTAATTAAGAATCGGTTCAATATATCAAAAAGCTCTGATTTTGTCACTGCTAGGTAGCCCTAATTAGAAAGTAAGCTATTACTTATTATCTCAGTACTTACCTGAGGCTAGAGAGAGACTCCCAAAGCTAGGAAGAGGTGGGATTTGAACTCAGGGCTTCCCAATTGCAATCCCAGCATTCGAGCTGCTATATCGTGGTATTTCCAGTTAATATAACCATTTGTGGAAAGGGAAATAAGACACCTGTCCTTGACTTTCCAGAACAAGTACCAGACATGTGTCTGTGTTGATACCAACATGTACCCACATCAGTGATTTCTTGCTGTTTCCCCAGTTGCTTATTTGATCCTGTGCTAAAAAAGCCTTGCCCACCAGAGAAGGTAGAGAATTCAATCTTCTACAAAGAACCTGAGCAGGGTGAACAATCCCTCGTTTGTTCATTGACAAACAAAGCTGATGATTTACTCTAACATAGTCCCCCATGGGAAAGGAGTGGTGTGGGCCTGGGAGGAGTGATGGGGGCAAAGGGGGGTGGGCCAGGAAATTTCTCACACCTTCCCCCTTCAGAACATTTTGGCACACACCTAATTTTTTGTCACGCCTTTTGTTCTGGTAAAGTTGAGCTGTTGGAGAGATTACATGGACGGCTCCAGACCCAAACACTGATTTAAAGGGAAATAGCACCAGCTGCCGTTTGTTTGTCAGTGAAAGAGACTCATTGGGGGCCCTTTTCGGCTCTGAACAATGCAGACAATGAAAAAAGTCTGCCAGGACTCCATCCCTAGTAATAGGCGTCACTTCTAAATCCTAGGAATGTGCACTGAACTACTCCTCCCTCTGGTTCAAGGCTTTGTTTTTCAAAGGAGGCAGGATTCTGGGTGGGCAGGGAATCTTGTGAGGGTCTCAGAGAGTGCTCCAGCTCAGGACCCTGAAGCATGTGCTCTGGCATCTGTGCTTAAGACATACAAATGGCAAGATCTTAGAAACAAGACATTGTTATTTGCAATGCTAAAAATGGAATTAGGAGAGTTCTGTAGATGGGGCACACAACAAATAGCAATGGGATTTTGCACAAATCACGTATTCTCTCTGTCTTACTTTCCACATCTGTAAAATGGGCTTAATAAAAGCTATTGTGTCTGCTTCAAAGAAGTATTGTGAGACACCAGTGTGGTGATGGCTATAAAGCTCTTTGCAAACTTTAAAATAAAATATTTATCATTATCACGATTTTAATTTTTTGATGATTATTTACAGTCATCTATTAATAGGACTCATGCACAAGCAAAATTTCTGCATAGATCACTTGAAACAAGCACAGAATAATTTGGACTTAATCTTTATTTATTCTGCAAGTGCAACTCCTATTCAAAGAAAGACTTTGAATCAAGGGGAAATAGGCAAAAAATGTCATCTCTCCTATGAGATAAGACTCCCGGTAGTCTTTGAAGACAAGCTAAGAATAGAGATGGATCCTGAGATGTTAACTATCTTCGTGGAACTGACATTAGGCGACAGGGCTTTCAAAGACTTGATTTCATTGCATTGTCCTTGCCACTCACATCTGCCTTAACAATCCCCTTTTGTGCAGGTAAAATACTTCTGTCCATGTTTTTTTGGCTCAGGAGCTGAGCAAGATGATCATACCCACATATGTGCTTTCACTTAACTTTCCTTAAATAAACAATGAAGTCTGCTTAAATTACAGTGAAATTAGTTGTGTGCCTGAGGGGCTACAGGCTGGGGGTGGGGGAAAGACTGAAGAGGGTGGCCAAATTAATCTGGCTGTAGATACAACAAAAAAGGCATTTCCCAAGTAATTTATGATTACCGTCATTCAATTCCAATGAGAAAAAAAAAACTCTCATTTATATTCAGTAGTCATACTTGCACTGTGCTCCCTCTAGAATTTTGGAGTTTTCTGATATGATTGCTATGGCTTACATTCTTAACTTAATTTCCAGCTTTTCAAAAATAAAATATAATATTAACAGCAGTAGCAACCCCAACAATAGCAATTTACTAAATATTACAGGAAAAAATGTGGTAGTAAGAGGTAAAGAACCCTGGACTGGATGTCAGATGACCTGAGTATTAATTCTAGATCTGTGATGGACAGCTTACTTAATTTCTTTCAGCCTCAGTTTTCTTGCCTGTAAAATAGGAATAATAATACCCATGCTACTTTATACATTGTTATGAAGGTTAAAAAAATAATTCTAAAAAAACTCTTTGTAATTGTAAAGGACTGTATAAATGCAGAAGCACCATCAGCATTCTTTTCATTCTTCCCATTTTATATCTGATGGAATCCAGATAGAAAGGATCATGAGGCACATTGCTATCTTGCTGTTATTCTCTTATGTTTAAAGGTCATAGGACTCTTGCACAGGTGGATAGAATGATTGCTTTTTTGTAATTGAATAAATATTGGGATGAAAACTCATTTTCAAAAGTCTTGCTAAACAGTGAGACTCAGGAAAATATTTGCAGCAAACAATGTTGGGGATGATATATTCTTTTTGTTTCCACTTGGTCTTGAATGAAAGAATAAAACATTTGTTAAGTACTTGCTATATGCAAAGTTGTGGGCATACAAATAGAAAAATCAGACAGTTCTTACTCTCAAGAAGCTCATCTTTTAATGGGAGAGAAAACACACTAATTAATTAGAGAGGTTTCAACCCCAAGTCAGATGGAAAAGCTTCATGATTCCTATGGAATAATGGCAAAGCAGATGGTAATGCTTCTTTACTCTTTTCATTTTAATCCAACTTAAGTTTTGACTTATTTTCTGCTAGATATTGACAATTTGAGAGTGCTTTTATTCCATATAATTATTGTAATTTTTTATTATCTCCTTCAAATCTTTTTTAAATTGTTGGTAGAGTTCAGATAGAAATGGTCCTGGAATGAGTGACTGTATTGGTATTATTCTTTTTACACTTAATGTTCTATAAACTATTGAAAGGTGGATAAAATAATTGTTTTCTATAGCCAAATTAAAGTGTTTGGATGCAAACTCATTCTTTGGAGGCTTACTGAAAGCATCCATGATATAACTCACTTCCATAGCAAATAGGACAAATGGGGTGACATATATGTTATTCATGTTCCTGTATGATGTTATTCTTTTCTGTTAGATCGCTATATTTTGCTATATTTTGAAAGCTCTTTGTTCCCTGGAATTTGGAGATTTTGACTAATTGGTGTGCTAATATTTATTTTAAAATAATAAGATTTCATGGATTATGTTAAATCAGGCAATTGTGATAAACCACCTTGCCTCTGATAATAATCTGGTTTATTGTTATTGTTATTTTTTAGAAACAGAAGGGTGCATATAAGAGCATCTCTTCGAAGTTCTTTATTTTTTTTTGGTGAGATAATGCTTTTTAAATGACTTTCCCATGTCCCACAGCTAGTAAGTGGCAAGTATCTGACGTGGTCACATTTGAACTCAGATCTTCCTAATCCCAACGTGGTGCTTTGTCCACTGTGACATCTAGTTATCCCAGGCTGTTCACTTGTTAAGAACCTAACTGAACCTTTTTTTTTTGTTCAGGCAGAATGTTTTAATATTTTTAATAACAGCTTTTTATTTTTAAAATATATGCAAAGATAGTTTTCAACATTCACCCTTGCAAAACCCCATATTCAAAATCCTTCTTCCTCCCTTTCTCCCACTCCTCCTCTAGACATCTAGTAATCCAATATATGTTAAACATGTGCAATTTTTCCATATATATTTTCACATTTATCATGCTGCACAAGAAAAATCTGATCAAAAAGGGAAAAATGAGAAAGAAAAAAAAAGCAAACAACAAAAAAGGTGAAAACACTATATTGTGATAAACATTCAATCCCCATAGACCTTTTTCTGGATGCAAATGGCTCTTTCCATCACAAGTCTATTGGAATCAGCCTGAATCACCTCATCGTTGAAAAGAGCCACTCCCATCAGAGTTGATCATCACAGAATCTTGTTGCCATGTACAATGTTCTCTTGTGAACCTTCTTGTTTTACTTATTGTAAAGTACTATCCTTGGAAGAGGTCAATAGGTTTCATCAGACTACCAGAAAGGTCTATGATATACAGGTTAAGAAACCTGACTCCAATGAAACTTACACATTTTACATATAAAGAAAGTGAGATTAAAAAAACCTAAAATAATTTTCCCAAGATCATATATCCAGATGGTAGCAAAGCCAAATTTGGATTAGTTCACATCTAAAGTCTTTTCTTAATCCAGAATAATGTGATTTAGCTGAGAAATGTATTGATTAATTACCAATAATGCTTTTTTTAAAATATGAAATGCTTCACAAATTTTCATGTCATCCTTGTGTAGGGGGCATGCTAATCTTCTCTGTATCATTCCAATTTTTAGTATATGTGCTGCCGAAGCAAGCACTGACCAATAATGTTAATCAAGAAATTCTTTACTATTTTGTGATTGTCAACCTTGGTCCTTCAAATCTCTTGCTCTTGTACAAATATCCCAGTTCATTCATCTGTAATCCAAGGAGTGGAAGTAATTTATTAAATTCTTATGGGAAGAAAAATGTATGAAGTCATTTAGTCAGTGTCCTGAATATAATTTTAGGTTTCTTCTTTATCTCTATTTATACCCACTTTCTTTTCAGCTCTTCCCTTTTTCATAGAATTTCTGAGGTAGAAGGGCCCTTCATGGCTTTCCAGTTGAACCCCTTGCCAGAATAAAAAGTCACTTCAAAAACATCTTTAACAAAAGCTATCTAGCTTTTTCTTGTATACCTCAAGTGAAGATGGCTCACTACCTTTCAAGGCAGCTCATCCTAATTGTGGACACCTCTGTTAGGAAGTTTTTCCTTACATTAAGTGAAGAATGCTTTCCTGAAATTTCTATTCTTTCCTATTATTTCTGACCTTTGGGGCCCAGAAGAACAAGTCTAATCCCTTGTCATTGTGACAACTCTTCAGACTAGGAAAGGGCCCTGGATATTATTTGATCCACTAACTAGTTATGTGTTACTGTGTAAGTCATTTAAACTCTTCATATCTCAGCTTTCTCTGAGGCCTTTTCTACCTCCAAGGACTAATAATAATAATAACAATAATAACAGTTCTATCTCAATTCTTTGACAGATGACAGATAGAATCTATTAAAAATTGGCTCACATCATGTTAGTTATAACTTATTCAATTTTACTTCCTGAAACCATTTTGACATTTTGACCTTTTTAGGGGTCTTTCTTCTTTTGTATTGTGAATTCTATTTCTATTATAATAAAAAATAGATTTATGTGAGAATTTGCAATATAGTCTCCTATACCCATTTTTATAACTCTAAGAAAATGGAATGCTGATTTATCAGTATTTGGGTAATGTTTTTCTGAGTATTTCTCTCCTGGTTGGCATCTTAGGTCAAAACTGAGAAAGTAACAAGAGAAATCTTAAACAATTTCAGATTAGGCTGAAGTTGGATCTAGAAAAATAAACACATTGTGTGTGGGGTGGTGGTGGGAAGGATTAGTTTTATGGTCATTTTGGCTGGGATCAGAAGTACTTTTCGCCCTCACCCTCCTATCATGGCCCTACTTATGCAGGTTGGAAGCTTTGGCCAGTTAGCATCTTTTTTACTTTTCTGGGTAAGTATTGGACAGACATCTGCCCTTTGGAAGTCTCCACTGACCTCCAACTTTGAAATGTTGGAGTCTCCGCCATCTGTAATGGATAGGCCAGGGAGGGATTCTGACTTCTGTACCCTGGGTCACTTTGATCAGTTTCAACTTTAAAGGGTGGTTTCTTCAAAGATGTTGAAAAACTGCTTTAAGTTGTGTGACCTCATAGCAAATGCTAAGCTGCTACTTCTCATCAAATTTCCTCTTCAAGGAGCCAGCATATGTAACTCTTCAAGACTCAGCTTTATTCAAATTGCCACGTGGAACCCAAAGATCACCCCCATTATGCAAACAGAGCCCAACATAACACATTATACATTTTAAAGATTTTTTTAAAGGAAAGTCTCTATGAGCTTCACTCACTAGATAGATATGGTACCTTCTGAGACAAATTGAACACACTGGTTCTATCCCAGAGCAAGAAGGGGTGAGGAACTCTTTATCTTCCTTGAGCAGCTAGAGATATCTTTTTCATTTCTCAACCAAAGCCTGACAGATCTAGTTTAGTTCTTGAAATTTATTGAAAATGCCTATGTATTCAATTATTGTAAAAGAAGAAATTCTTTGTTTCAAATGAGATTTTTCTATAATTTTTTGATTTAAAAAAGGTGTGACTTCAGTATTCAGATGGATTTCAGGGTTTTTTCATCTGAAAATTTTTTAGAATTTCCTTTCAATCTACCCATTTTAACTAAGTTATTATAGGTTCATGCCAATACCTTTTCTTCATGAACATCTAAATTTCCCTATCTGTTGAAATACTCATTTCAAACTTTAATATAAATTTAAGTTTGTGGCATCACCCTGGTATTCTCGTTTAGGTAGAGAGAATGCTCTACTAAATGGATACTATCTGTTTAAAAATTATTTAACCCCAAATTCCAGTGAACCACTTCCTTAGGGATATGGGAAGGCATGATATAGATACAGCATGCTAATAGCAATTTAATCACTAGGAGGAGGAACAAAAAACATACTGATAACTGATTGTTCACTGGCTTTAGGAGGCATCATCTTAGGAATGGCAATGAGTTGAGAGCTAAGGCAGGCCCCTGATGATACAAATTCAAACTAGGAAAGATCATTAGTATGGGATGGAACCTTGGGCTTGAAGCAGCATAGAGATAAATCAGAATGAGGGAGAGACTTGAAAGGCCTGAGTTTTTGTGCTCAAGTCTAGGGCAGTAAATTGAGCAGGCCATGTAAAAATAAAGAGCAGAATCAGCTTCCATACTTAGGTTGGTGAAATATTATTTATATATACCAGGTATAGAGAAGATAGGTAGGTAGAGGAGAGAGAAAAGAGAGTGAAATTTCTAATGATCAGAATTTGGAAGGAGGGCATTGGAATTATAGGTAAGAAATCTGAGAAAATAATTGAAAAATCTGGAAAGGGAAGAATCTTCCTACTTCATCAAGCCAACAGGAGACAGAAATCAGAGAAATTTATACAGAGGAGAAAATACCAGGTAATACATAGAATGAATGAGCTCTTCCAATCCAGACAGAGACAAAGAGAGACAGAGAGGCAGAGAGAGACAGAGAGAGACAGGGGGGGAAGAAGGGAGAGGGAGAGACTGGGGAGAGAAAGAGAGAGAGAGAAAAGGAAGGAAGGAAAGAGAGGGAGGGAGGGAAGAAGAGAGGAAGAGGGAGGGAGAGAGGGAGAAAAAGATTCCTTGATCATTCATTAGAAGAAATTCTGTCTAAGTATCTATGACAAACTGGAAATTGGTGCATGCTCCAGGAGTTGCCTTTTTCTTTAGTTTGGGGACAAATACCTCTCTCAGAAGAGCTTTGATTCATGTGCATCTTCTCTCAAAATTAGAAGCCAGAAGGATTTTTCCTCTCTCAAGCTCTCACCAAATGAACCCTCCACACAAGACATGGAGAATAAAGAAATAATTATCTCTATCAATAAGAAAATCTTATATATATGCTCAGCCTTGAGTTTCAGGTTATAAATATAATTTTAAAAATTCTGCATATTTGCTTTTTCATTTAAAAAGATAGTTCTGAGAAGGAGAGTATATGCTTCATCAGAGTGAAAGGGTCCATAATTCCAAATTTTAAAGAGCTTCTGGCCTGGGAAATGGTGGTTAAGAGTATTTCTCTAGCTAATAAGTTTATCATGAAGAAGAGACAAGCCTGAAGCCCTTGCAAAGAGGCTGTTCTGAAGATACTATGAGAGAAAGGTGTCAGCCCTAACCCTAAACCCAGACCTCAGGTTAATGGAAAGAGATCTCAAAAAGCTGAAACAATACCTTTGCCAAACCAGATACCCAATTAGAAGAAGCAGAGAACTGAAGAAACATTTGAAGATAATTTTAGATAGAAGTTTTGATAGAAGATTAGATAGAAGAGGGATAGTAAGAAATGTAAATGGAGTTGAGTACAATGGAGTCTACTTCCTTATAGATGCCTGGTTAAGTGACATTCCCAATGTCATATAGGTATTTAGTGAAAGAGGCAGAATATGAACTCAGAACCTTTGGCTCCCAAACCAGTGAACTTTCTACTTTGCCAAGTTGTCTCTTATATTTTGCATATGGACAATAATACAATTTACATTCAATTACAAAATTTAGTGGGACCAAATTTCTCAAATCTGGCCAGTGGCTCACTTATTTTAAGGATTACATTATAAATAACATGATATAGAGATAAGAAAGGCAGATTTGGTTTCAATTCTTACTTGTGATGCATAGTGAGAATGTGATCTTGGATGGGTAAATCATAACTTCTTAATACTCCCAGAGAACTCTCTGAGATGACAAATTATGGATACCTGGAGAATCTGAATTTCTCACCCAGAATTCTTTGAGTGAATGAATTAATAGTTCCAGAGCCCCTGCCTCTCCAGACTTAGTCAATGACTAGATTTATCAGGTTCTTTGAAATGATCCCTGACTTTCCTAGTTGTTTCAAGAAATGCTGAGTAAATGCTGCACCACTGAACTGACAAAGGAACCACACTAAAGACATGTTTCAGTAGAATAAAATTTGTTCTTTTTGATAAACAAGTCATATTGATTTCTGAAAAGGAACAAATATCTGTGAGAATAAATGCATTCCATTAAATTGTTTTCCAGTTTTTCGGTCTGACTCTTTGTGACCTTATTTGGGGTTTTCTTGGCAAAGATAAAAGAATGGTTTATCACTTTCTTCTCCCCTTCATTTTATAATAAGGAATGGAGGCAAACATGGTTAAGTGACTTGCCCAGGTCACATGATTAATTGTCTGAGGTCAGATTTGAACTCAGGAAGATGAATCTTTCTGACTTCAGGTCCAGCCTTCTATCCTGCGCCATTTAGCTGTCTCTATTTTGGATTAGTAAATCAGAATATCAGAGAATATGAAAACCAACCAAATCAACACATATCTTTTGATTTGATCACTAATTAAAATGTGACTTCTATTCACAATGTCACTGTTAAAGAACCTAATGCAACAAAGCATGTCAGGTACCTGACAATTTCTTGTAATGCCCTGAAAGACAGGTGTTCATTCCTGTAAAAGCTTTGAAGCTAAAAATAAAAATATTAAAATGAAAGGATATTTTCAGGAACATAGTAATCATCTTAATACATATATTTCAGGCTATTTTCCTTTTAAAAGTATGTGAGGGGTGGGGGCACAGAGGGAAGAAGGATTGGACAGGGTGTTAAAAACTGACAGAACTCCTGGCTGGAAAGGAATGCAGAAAATGAGCTAAAGTAAAGTCTTGTAAGTCATTTGAGATCAATTGTCAGAGAATGTGTCTCAGCTGTGTCATTATCAGATTAATAGCTGAGTTCCAATTTAAGCTAGAATTATTTGGATAACAAAAATCAAAAGCAAAGTTTTTGCAAACAATTTTTCCCTAGAGCAAAATAAACCATATTAGGGGATGTGGATTTGTGCGCTTGTTACCACACCCTTCCAGCTCCAAGAAACACAGTATTCTTGATGTTTCACAGTCATTCTTCCTTCCACATTACCAGTTGGTTCCATCTTCAAGTAAAGCTAGGAACAAAATAGAACCCTTCTAAATTCAATGAATTCCCAGGTGAGTATAGAGTGTGTGGACAAAGCCTGGTTTGAAGGTTATCTAACAGTCATTCAAAGTGACTTTCAGAGCAGTCTATAATTTGAAAATGAGGATTCATATTGGGTCAGATATGTCTTCAAATAGTTCCTTATTTTTCTTTTCTTCATCTTTAAATGGTAATATTCTTCTCCAACTTCAAACTTTAATAGTTCCAGAAATAATCAGAGGGAAGAACTCATTAGTTCTATTGAATGAAAATGGTCAGAATGCCGTGAAGATAAAAGGAAATATGTAACTCTTGAAGGGGGCATGGCATTCACTAGAAGCAAAAAGAGATATGTTGGGTAGATACAGGAAGTAAAGAGAATGCAGGGTTGGCCAGGTGAAGGGAAAGGAAAAGTGACTGTTTCATTCCTACATAGCCAATAATGCTTCCTGGGGAAGGTAGCATTTCAGATATTTTTGAAGCAGGATGAATAAAATGTTTAGTGTACCCTAGTTGCAAAATATTATACACTAAAGTGATGAGTGCAAATCTCTGAAAGTAAAGTGGATAGAGGTAGGCTGACTATATGTGGCAATGTAGGAATATGGAAGGCAGATTAAATAGTTGTGGATTATAGAAATACTTTAAAGAAGAGGCTATGTAGCATTTGGGGTTAGAAGGAAATGAAAGGGTTCTTCAAAGCAAATTGATTTCATAGAAAGATTTGTTGAAAAAATAAGATAACTCACATTAAAAATAGTCTTTTGCATTTTGTTTTCCACAAAAAATTCTGTATTATGTTTATTCTATAAATGAGGAAGTTGAGGTTCATAGAGATTGTTGGTTGATTGTTGACCTTCGTTCTTGAAAAGGACCAAAATGGCATCAATATGTTGGAGTCAAGTTACAATGCATCCAACTGTGACTTATCAGATCAGTGTGAGCTTGGAAGGCTCTATCACAGGTTGGACAAAAATAGTTAACATTTGTAATGGAGATGACTCTAAATCTGTGCATCTCACATAATTTTTTTTGTTACTAAAATTCTATTTTGCTCATAGAGTACAGTATCTTCTTTGATGTGGGCAAGTCATTCTGAGTGGTCTTGTGGCAATGGCTCCCATGTCTCATAATCATAATCTAAAGTTCTTCAAAGAGACCTTGAGAGTGTACTTGAATTGCTTCTTCTGCCCTCCATGTGACTGCGTGACCTTGTATGAATTTTGGGTAAATGTCTTTGACATTTGAACAATATGGTCAGCTTATCAGAATTGCCCTTTGCAATAGACTGAATACTCGGCAGTTTAGCTGGACAAAGCACCTCAGTCTCTGGTATCTTATCCTGCAGGATCATCTTCAGAAACTTCCTAAGATAATCCAAGTGATTCAGTTTCCTGGCATGACGTTGGTAGACTCTTTAAGTTTCACAGAATACAACAATGACGTCAGCAAAACAGCTCTTCAGTTTGATAAGTTGGCAATGCATAACTTACCCAAGACCACACTGTTGACAAGTGTGAAAGCCAAAATTTAAACTCAGACACTAACCTCTACCTTACACCGTGCTGCCTTGATATAAAGATACAGACTAAATGAGAACTGACAAAAAGCAGGAAGACAAGAGAAGATATCCATTCATAATTTTAAAAAATGAATAATAAATAAAAAACCTTTATTTTAACAAAAGAATAAATGATCATATATTTTAGTAATGATTGTATACAGTAAAACTCTGAAGTAGATCAAAGTCAGCAGGGTACTATGTGGAGAGATAGAAGTATTTGAACTGAAGAGAAAGTCTAGGGGAGTTTATTTATAGCTGATGAAGATTTCTGGGTAATGGTGGAGGAAAGCAAAGGGGGGGAATCAAGATGTAATAATTCAAACCTGGGCAGAGAGAGAAGGAAGAAAGGAAACTAAAAAAGAATAATACACATTTCAGGAACATACTTCTTATTTCTTTTCCTTTTTGGCCCCCCTCCCCAGAGGTGCAAGTATATAGAGAGATATTATAACAAAATTTGATGGAAAGAAAAAAAATGAAACCTTAATGATTATAACAGTGACTATGAATGGATTGAATTTATCCATTAAAATGGAGGAGCATGACAATGTAGATTAGAAGAAAAGAACCTCAATCATTTGTTAAGTAAAAGCAACATGAGTAAATTATTATTTCTCAGCATGATTAAAAAAAGTCAACAAATACAATAGGAGTAGCATATTAGGTCTCAGACAAAACAAGAATAAAATTAGATATGATTAAGCAAGATGAAGCAAGTAGGTGGTGAAATGGATAAAGTCAGTGCCCTGGAGTTCAAATACAGCCTTAGATACTTATTAGTTATGTGACTCAGGGCAAGTCACCCCCAATTATCTTGCCTCCTTCTTCCCCCAAATGAGAGAAAGATAAATATATTTAAAGGCAATGTAGATAAAGTAATTATGAAATTGAATATATAGGTTCCGAGTGACATAGCACCTAACTACTTAAAAGAGAAGTTAATTGAATCATTGAAAGATCAAAACAGTTCCTTCCGGGGGTGGAGCCATGGTGGCGGAGATCAGACAGGATTCTCTGTAACCTCCTCTAACCTCCCCTCAAACCAACAAAATATGAAGCCTCTAGACTGATTCTGAAGCAAAAAAATCCACAATATCCGGAGAACAACACTATTCTAGAAGAAGATACTCTGGAAGAACCTCAAAACAGGTCTGTTTTAATGGGGCAGGGGGTGGCCTACTGAACCCAGACTGCAGCGCAGGGAGACCGGGGCAGGGAGCTGGAGCAGGAAGCTGGAACTGGAGTCGGAACAGGAGTGGGAGCGTTGTGCTTTTCACACACCTGGGAGTCTTCTGCGGGCCTCTTGGAACAATTTGTCCTGATTGTGGGCAGGTGGTTTGGAGGGTCTGCCTTTTGAGGGGGATAGATTGTGAACCACTGAACCCCTCATGAGCATCATAACTAGCTGCCATTACACAGCACCTTAAAGCAATCAATCAAACAACAGGTCTGATAAGCACCAGAAATAATTCAATCAGCAGAACTGCCCAGTTCCTGAAATAACTCAATCAGCAGAACTGCCCCAGGGCAAATTAAAGCAGCTGTCCCACCTTTGCCCTAAACAGACCTCACACCTTTAAAAAAAATGAATAAAAAACCAAAAAGAGCTCTCACCATAGACAACTTTTATGGAGAGAGGGAAGAACAGACCTCAAATCCTGAGGTCCCTAAAGGTAAAGCAACTCCAGAAAAAGCCCCAAAGAGAGACATAAATTGGTCTCCATGTCACAAGGCTTTCTTTGAAGATTGCATAAAAAATCTTAAAAGAGAGTTAGAAGAAACATGGGGAAACGAAATGAGATCACTGCAAAATAAAATAGAAAAAATGGAAAAAGAATGCAGTGAACAAAAAAATGTAATTGGTCAATTGCAAAAGGAACTAAAAACAGTAACTGAAGAAAATAAGACATTAAAAATTAGAATCGAACAATTGGAAATGAATGACTCATCAAGACTTCAAGAATCAGTTGAACAAAAACAAAAAAATGAAAAGATAGAGAAAAACATGAAATATCTCCTAGGAAAAACAACTGACCTGGAAAATAGATCTAGGAGAGACAATCTAAGGATTATAGGGCTTCCTGAAAGCCATGATGAAAAAAAGAACCTGGACACTATATTCCAGGAAATCATAAAAGAAAACTGCCCTGATATTTTACACCCAGAAGGCAAAATACTCCTTGAAACAATCAGAAAAAGAAATAGAACAAGTCATTAATCAACTCCCTAAGAAAAA
>JAJPUD010000603.1:345690-388848 GCA_023553655.1 Myrmecobius fasciatus | reverse complement strand
AATAGGGTTTTGGAAATCTAAGCCCCCAATCCAAAACTTTCAATTTATGACAATCCAAAGGAGAATAAGAGAATCCATGAATCTATTTTCCAGCTTTATGTCCCTTTCAAGTATTCACACCAAAGTCAACTCTCAAGATGTTGATTAATAACAAAGGTCAAGAAAAGAGATGGTAGATGGCCAAAATGTGATCAATTTCTTTCTGATTCTGAGTGAAGGAAACCAAGTTGGCATGATCTCCATTAGTTTTGTAACAATTTCCTTCTCTTTAGTTCTCATTATTCTCTATCCATGCTATGAGAGTTGGTAACAAGGCAGGGGATTTGCCTTTTTGCCTACATTCCTGTCTTTTTTTTCAGTAAGTTTTGTGGCCAATCACTCTTGAAGGTATGTGATTTCTCTCATGGGCAGATACCAGCAAGGTCTTAGAGAATTTTTTCCTCTCACATGCACAGAAATTTTCTTTTCCAATCCAGTTATAGTGCCCAGAATCCATTCTCCTTACTTTAGTGATCATGTTTGCCTTCAGTATGCTTTCATGGATTCCCCTTTAAGTAACTAGAATGCAACAATATAATAATAACTGATATTTATATAATGATTTAAGGCTTACAAAGCATTTTACACACATTGTCTCATTTGATTCTCATAATACCCTTGTGAGTTTAGTACTATAAGAATGGACTAATTCATTTCACAATTCACCAGTAAACCATAGTTCACCATTGTGTAGTCAGTTAACAAAAACTTGAGAAGGAAAATTGAAGCTCAGTTATAGAGAATATTTAATGCCAAATTAAGGAGTTTATATTTTAGGTAGATAGGTAATGGGGAGCTATTGAATATTTTGGAGCAGAGAAATGATTATTAGGAAACAATCTGGAATATGTATATATATATATATGTGTGTGTGTATACATATATATTTATTCATACATATATATGCATACATTTTTATACATATATAAATATATATACTTGTACAAAAGTATATATGTGTGTATTTATATATAATTACATCTATTTATCTATGATACTTTGGTTGAGGGGAGATGAGGGTTAAGAGACCAAATATTGCAATAGTCCTGATATTGCTACAAGGACCTGAACTAGATTGGTGTAAGTAAAATTAGATCAAAAAAAGTCAGTTGCTGAAGCTTCAAGACTTGGCAAATAATTGAATGTGGTAGGAAGGCAAGGAAGAAGAAAAAAGCAATTTAATTTTCAAACACTTGAGTGTGTCTCTTCTTTAATTCATCTTTGGAAGAGCTGGCTAAATAACATCATTAAAGCATCACTTTTCTATTAAAAATCAAGTTATTCCCAGATATCTACTAGAAGATATATAAAATCAGGAACCAAGATGGCAGAGAGTGGTTGCATCTTTATGTGACCTTCTTTGAGCTTCCTTCAAATCAACAGCAGATTAAACCTCTGAACTAGTTTTGGAGTGACAGAACCCACAAATATTTGGAGTACAACAAATTTCCAGAAGAATATACTCTGGACAAACTTCAGAAAAGGTCTGTTTTAATCTGGCAGGGGGAGAGGCTGTTGAGCCCAGACTGCAGGCAGGGAGGCCAGAGTAAGGAGCTAGGGCAGGGACCAGGGCATTGTACCCAAGAATGTACTGGAGCCTCTCAGACTACTGTGTCTTGGTTACAAGCTAGTAGTTCAGCAGATTTGCTGTTAAGACACTCAAAGCAAATACAAAAGGCAAATTTTGAGCCCCTGAACCCTAGAATGCAGGACTTTATCATGCCTACCCAGCAGGGAAAGTCAGTCAGTAGCACCAACCCCAGGGTAAACTAAAACAACTGTTGCCTGTCACCTCTTTTCCTTAAAAGCAGACCTCAACCCTTAAAAAAAGAAAAAGAACTCTGATCATAGAAAGATTTATGGAGAGAGAGAGAAGGGCAGATCTCAAACCTTGAGGTTCCTAAAGCCTATCAGCTCCAGGTGAACCCAAAAGGGTGATATGAGTTGGTCCCCATTTCACAAGGCTCTCTTGGAAGAATTCAAAAAGGATCTTAAAAGAGAGTTAAAAGAAAAAATGGGGAAAGGAAATGAGATATTTGCAAGAGGGTATGGAAAAAGTAAAACAGAAACTATCTGAAGAAGACTCCTTAAAAAAATAGATATGATGAAATGGAAAAAGCATGTAACTCCCTACAGAATAGATTTGATGGAATGGAAAAGGTAAATAACTCCTTACAAAATAGATATGAAAAAGAAACCAATTCATGAAAAAACAGAATTTGTGAAATGGAAAAAAATGCAATGAACAAAACAACTCATTTAAAAATTCAATTGACCAAATACAAAAGGAGCTAAAAAAGGTAACTGAAGAAAATAATTCACTAAAAATTAGAACTGAACAAGTGGAAATGAATGACTCAGTGAGACATCAAGAATCTTTTGAGATCTGATTTTTCTTGTGCACCAAGATAATTGTATAAATATGCATGCCCATGTTGGATTAAACAAATAGTTTTTACCATGTTTAACATATATTGAATTACAGACCATCTAGGGAAGGGGGGAGAATGAAGAGAAAAATGGAACGCAAAGTTTTTCAAGGGATAATGTTGATATTCAAATGACCTTACAATATGGTCCCAAATGTTAGAGGGTACCATTATTATAGTCATTTAGGCTTGCAATTTAGAAGTCTTAACTTTCTGTTATGTGCCCCCACTCCTCTCATATTTAAGTTGCGACCAACAGGACTACTGATAAAAACCTTTTGGCAAATTTATTGATAAAAACCTCTCTTTTCAAGTCCCTCCCTACTCCAATCCATCTTCCATTCAGTTACTAAAATTATTTTTCCTAAATCATCACAGATTTATCTCACATCCCTACTCTATGAATTAGTGGCTCCCTATTACTTCCCAGATCAGATATAAAATGTTTTATTTGGTATTTAAAATGCTTCATAACCTAACCCCTCCCTTCATTTTCAGTCCTTTTACATCTTACTCCCTGACACATGATGCTTGCCTCCTGGTTGTTCTATAAACAAAATACATACTTCTCAGCTGTTGGAACTTTATCTAACTGTCATTCATTCCAGAAGTGTTCTCCTTCATCAGTCTTTCCTACCAGATTTCTTGGTTTCTTTCAGTTCTCAACTAAAATCTCATCATTGCAGGAAGCATTCCCCAACCTCTCAATCCTAATGTCTTTCCTCTCTTAATTATTTTCTTTTTATTTTATTTATAACTGACTTGTATATATTTATTTATTGAGTCCCTTATTAGATCAGGAGCTTCTTGAGATCAATTTTGCATATTTTTATATCCTCATTGCTTAGCTCGGTGCCTGAGAAATACTAGGTACTTAATAAAACATTATTTACTTACTGATTACCCATTAATACTTCACAATTTCCATATTCCATCAAACCTAGAATATTTTTCACTCCTGTCCTGCTATCTCTTTTCTATGGAGGCTCATGCCACTCTCCTCTCCTCACACTTACAAAGTATTTCTCCCACTATTTGCCATACCAACTCCTTTTCTTGGAATCCTTCATTGAAGGTACCATTCAAACTCGATCTGATGCTTTCCTTAATCCCTTCATTCTCACCCTCACCTCAAGTAAAAATAATCTTTATTTCTTCATTTTTTTCTTAGCACTTTGTGTGTTTTCTTTGCACAAGTAAAAACTCTGTTGTGTTCTTAAGTTTCCCTCCCCATTAGATTAACAATTTCTTTAGAGTAAGACCTTTTTTGAGTCTTTTTATATTGTAGCACTATGAACAAAATAAGCACCTAATAAATATTTATGGAACTGATCTTTTTAGAATTACATAGGAAGAATGCTGGTACTATTAAAATAAATTTAAACTTTGACATATATTTAGGAACATATAGGGAAGTAATGGAGGAGCAGACTTGGGAGGACAAGATGAAGACAACATAGGTATGTTTTTTTTTTTTATTAAAAGCTTTTTATTTACAAAACGTATGAGTGATTTTTCTACATTGACCTTTGCAGAACTTTTTTTGTTCCAAGCTTTTCCCCTCCTTCCCCCCACCCTCACCCCTAGATGACAGGTAACCTAATACATGCTAAATATGTTAAATTATATGACAAATCCAATATATGTATACATATCTATACAGTTATCTTACTGCATAAGAAACATCAGATCTAGAAAGAGAGAAAAAACAACCTAAAAAGGAAAACAAACTACAGGAAAATATTCACAGAAAGAGTTAGAATGCTGTGTTGTGGTTCACACTCAGTTCCCTCAGGCCTCTCTTTGGATGTATATGACTATCTTCATCGCTGAATAATAGGAACTGGTTTGAATCACATCATTGTTGAAGAGAACCATGTCCATCAGAATTGATCATCATATAATATTGTTGCTGTGTATAATGTTCTGCTGGTTCTGCTGATTTCACTCAGCATCAGTCCGTGCAAGTCTCTCCAGGCCTCTCTGAAATCATCCTGCTGGCCGTTTCTTACCAAAAAATAATATTCTATGACATTCATATACCATAATTTATTCAGCCATTCTCCAATTGATGGGCATCCTTTCAGTTTCCAGTTTCTTGCCACTACAAAAAGGGCTGCCACAAACATTTTTTGCACATGTGGGTCCCCTTCCCTCCTTTAAGATCTCTTTGGGATATAGGCCCAGTAGAAACACTTCACAGGCATGTTTTAATATGTTTCATTTGTGATATAGGGATGAATTTCAAGTGGAGATGTCTTATCATCATCTGGAAATGAGAGTCTAGAACTGGGGAAGAAAAGTCATAGATGAAGATGAAGTTTGGGGAATCAGTCACATAAAAAATGAAAACTCAAGTCATCATTATAAATTAGTTTGCTAAGAGAGAGCATCTAGAAGCAAGAGAATGACTAGGGATGGAGTTATGGGGGAGACCTTGATGAAAGAGAAAAGCTAGCAAAGGAGATAGATAAAATATAGTTCAAAAAGAGAATCAAAGAGCACAGTGGAAATCTGGGGAAGACCTGTCTACCTAGAACAAGGGTGGCAATATGATAAAATCTAAGGATCCTTATCCTAATGTTTTTAAATATATAAAATAAGATACATAGAATTACAAAGGACACCAATTATATTAAAATGTTATTATTGAAATATTTTTAAATGCAAGTTCTCAGATCTTAGATTATGAAATAAGGACTGGTCAGCAACATAGCATAAATTAAATGACCCATAATCATCACTAAAAGTTGTTCATCATTCTTTAAAAGAAATATTTTGTATATAGCACTTCTATGACACAAAAACAATGGAAGAAAGTCAACTTTGGTGTGAAGATTTGAAAGGAATATAAAGTTGGGGAACAGTTACAGGTATTTCTATTTTTCTCTTTTGTTTGTCATGAGATGAAGCTTTTGGGTTGGAACTTAGACTTTAAAAATACTATTCCTATGTCTATTCCACATTCTTGTCATTTTGAGAACAGGAAACTTCAGAAACCAGAACCTTCTAAAGTTAAGGAAGTGGTGATGGTTGTGACAGACTTATTATTCTTTGCTACTTTGCCTAGGAGTTCTTTTTTCTAGGTTATTGCAATCTCATGGTTCAATTGAAATTAACCAAGCTACATGCTCCAAATGCCTTTTTCAATACTCTTTCTGTTGCTCAGAGGAACATATGAAGCCATCCTCTATTGGAATGGGCAAATGAAGACAATTTGTTCCAATGATCATGAAAACAACTAAAGCAGGTAATGTAGAGCATTTGGTCCATTTCGTTGGTGTACCATGATTTGTTTAGCCCTCTTAATCAATGAGCTCTTCTGTAGTAGAAAGGAAATGGAAGAAAAGTTGATGCTCATTGGGTAGTGTGAAGCAATGGATGGTATGATGAATATAGAAAGTCATGGAAAGACGTTTTTATATAAATTGATGTAAACTGAAGTTAGCAGAAGCAAAAACAAATAAAATAATATATACCAGGACTAGAACAATTTTGTGGTAAAAATAGATAACAAAAAACTAACGATCATGACTATGGCCATAAAGAAGAGTTAAGAAAATGTTCATCCTTCTCCTTCTTTGCAGAGGTGGGAGACTAGGAGTGTAGAACCTTGTACATATTGTCAAACTTGGTTGATATGTTTGTTAGCCCTGCTGAACTATTCCCTTTTCCCCCTCCCTCTTTTTTTTTTAAACTTTTTTTTTTGGGAATAGCTAGGTACTCATAGAAAAGAATAGATGTAGAAAGTTATATAAAAATAAAAGATATCAAAAAATTTTGGTAATAAAAATATTTTACCAGTACTATACAATATTGAAAATACTAATTTTCCATTCCATTAAAAACCTATTCATGTTATGGAATATTATTTTTTTCTGTAAGAAACCACCAGCAGAATGATTTCAGAGAGGCCTGAAGAGACTTACATGAACTGATGCTAAGTGAAATGAACAGAACCAGGAGATCATTATACATGGCAACAACAAGATTATATGATGATCAATTCTGATGGATGTGGCTCTCTTCAACAATGAGATGATTCAAACCAGTTCCAATTGTTTAAAAATGAAGAGAGCCATCTATACCAAGAGAGAGGACTCTGGGAACGGAGTGTGGTTCACAACATAGCATTTTCACTCTTTTTGTTGTTGCTTGCTTGCATTTTATTTTGCTTCTCTCTTTTTTCTGGTTTGATTTGATTTTTCTTGTATGGAAAGATTATTGTATAAATATGTATGCATATATTGGATTTAACATATTTCTACCATGTTTAATATATATTGGACTACTTGCCATCTAGGGGAGGACATGGGGAAGTGAAGGAAAATTGGAACACAAGGTTTTGCAAGGACTACTGTTGAAGAATTGTCCACACATACGTTTTGAAAAATATAAAGTTTTAATAAATAAAAATAAAAAAACAAAAAAGCTATTCAAATGCAAAAATGATGCCTAATTCTGGTATACAAAAATGTTGCAGCTTACCTTTGTAAATGATTATATTCTTTCATCTTATATATTCTAATATTTTGATCTTTGCAGTAAATAACAGGAAATTTATATACAAAGAATAGCTATAATAGTTTTAACAGTATATTTTCCATATCAATTAAATGTCTAAATCCAAACTTATTTAAAGTAGAGATGAATTAAATATTGATCAAAAGTACAGAAAACCTAGTAGACTCCTCTCACTTGGAATTTTTAACAATTCAATATTGTATGATTTTTTTTAAATAAAAAGTTCAAAATATTTCTTCCTTTAAATTTTCACAGAATCCTAGTGAAAATAAGAAAAATCCAATGTAAAAGCAGTACCCTTTTCAAATGAAAGTTTTTAAGAAATTAAGCATTTCTTTGACATGTTTCCAATATCCATATAAAGCAATTAATTCTTAAATGTTTATGTCATAAGGGTATTGAACTTCATGATTTCTAAAGTCTCTTTCAATTAATGTTTAATAATCCTATTGTTCAAAATTCAATGTATTTTATTATTCTTAGTACAAAATAATATACTTTCTTTCAATATGATTATTAACTTAGTAATATAATGATTAAGGATTTAATGATACATTAATATCACATATCTAATACAGTCATATACTCTCATCTAAAATCAAGTTTTTCAGCAAATTTCCCATTCTCACATTTTCTCACCGATTCATGGGGAAAGCAATGAATTGATTCATAGGTATTAAGTTCTAGTCTCTGCTATTGTTGTTCTTGGGAGACTGAGCATAAGTGAGCCACTTAATCACTGATAATTACTTAGCTTTTCATTCTTTTAGGAAGACCAAGTAAGTAACTTAATGATCAGAGCTCTTTCTCCACAAACCAAAAGCGTGGGCCCCTATTTATATTTAGCTGAAAACAATATGATCTTCTCTACATATAAAAACGATACTTTTATGATTAATAGGATAGAAATTAAACTAATAAAATGCAAAGACATAATCAAGTCATCTAAAAAGCACAGTACTGCAACTGAGATAGACAGTATAACAACTTTGTGGAAAGATATTAACTTCTCATTGGAGAAATTTGGCACCTGTTATAGTCTCACAAATATTTGCTTTTCTTTTAATTTCAAATAACTGAATTATTTTGATTATAGAAAGCTTTAAGATAAAAAATTCTTTGAGAAAGCCTCTGCATTTTCAGATTAATTAAGGCAAGTGAATAGTTCTGGTTGTTGTTCATATTATAATGCATTAGGGATGTATGGGTGTTCTGACAAACCTAATGCCTCTGGAGTAAGGGTTTGCCCAGACCTTTGCAAAGCTGCTTATCCACATTTAGTGTACCACTCTCTCTCAGTTCTCACTTGTGGCTCCAAGAAGTTGCAGCATGTAGAGGGGCTACCCCCTGGCAAAACTGTCTTGGTAGATGGGCTGAACCAGTTTGAGGCAACTTGCAGACCTGATGTCTACCCCAAGCTTGTGAAGACTTTCCCCTATTGGAATGGGCAGATGAAACACTGATCCTTGGAGTCCATGAAGGCAGCTGAAGTAGATGCTATGGAATACTTGAAGCTTAGTCAGAAATTGAAGTTGACAAGGTCACTCTACTGTATCCCAAGCCAATCTAGCAATCTTGATTTTTGTTTTGTCACAGGACTTTGATCATTCTGGAAAAGAGAGTGAAACTGACAACTTTGTGCAACTCGGTCTCACTTAAATCCAATTTATGTGTGAGGCAAAACATGTAGTGATACAAAGACAAGAACGACATTCATTTAAATGTCTAGTCCCAAACATTAAATGTTGTTATTCAAACAACAACAGCAACAATAACAACAAAAGCAGCCTCAGCAACAATAATGCATTAAAATAATGATGTAATGTATCCAATAGGCTCATTATTTGTCCTATATGCTTGTTTTTGGAGATGAGTCTTTATTTCCTTCCTGAAGAGAAACATCCAAAGATCTGAGTGAGAAGCCTCATGGTTTTTCACTGGATACACAAATGGTATTGCTCTGGGGTCAGCTCATCAGCAAAGTGCTTCTCATGCCACAGGTGGAAAAGACCAGGCACTGGGGTCCAAATAACAACAAAATTAGCATATACATATTTTCTATACAGAGGAACATCCTATCTACCTCATCTTTTTGCTTCCAAATAAAATACATTAATAGAAAATCTGTAATGAGTCATTCCAAATTCGAAATTAACCCAGAATCTAGAGATTTTTTATGGACTAATTGCTGACAAACTGGTGGTGGCACATCTTGATTGATACAAACAATAGCATAATTATAAATATCAAACACCACAGCTGATGATGTTGAAAATGTCATTCCAAAAAAAATACCTCAAACTTGTTAAAGATAAAAGGAAGCATTTAAATACAGATGCTGATTTATGTTATCATGTTGCTAGAGGTAAAATTAAGTAGGTGGGATATTTTCTTCTTTGGTATATCCTAAAACAAAAAAAAATTATTAGTTGGTATGTTTATTTCAGAAATATTGTTACCATTATTGAGAAAAAAATTAAAGTTAGATGCAGATTATGTTAAGACCAAAAATCTTGTTCTTCCTGGTGCAGTGAGTTAGATCATTATAATAATTAGATGTTGGTCATGGGCTCTTTCCACACAAGACTTTTAGCTTTCCACTATTCCATGTTTCAGATAATATCTCTATTATTAACCACCTTGCAAATGGATGTTCTTGACAATGTGAGATCAGAATACTGAAAGTCAGTAGACCATAGAATTTAGAATTGTAAAGGGATTAAGAAGGGAACTTTTCCAACCAGCTTATTTGACAAAGGAGAAAACTGAAGTCTATTGAGATCAAATCACTTTCCCAAGTTTACATGTGGAGTAAAGCCCAGTTCCATTATCACTACTCATAAAAGCAATCTACTATCACTAATATCATCTTCATATATGAAGAACAACACATTATGGTAAAAAAAATGAGTTTGCATTCATTATTCCCCTGGCACTGAGAGGACATCTACAAAAGATAAATACTTCTAAGATGTTTAGTGATAGTAAAAAGCATGAAGTGCCATATCACCCACCAGTGATGATTGCTCATCATTCTTCTTCTTTGAAAAAAAAATTAATTGTCCCTGGGTACTATTTTATTCTATTTTATTTTCATCTGTTCCAACTATGGTAAGTTTTGTTGAAATAATGCCAAACTGAACATTGATACCAGGTGCCTGTCCCAGCAGAATCTAATATCACACCTGCAGATACAGTGTAAGATTACATCATGTGTCGTGCCTGAGCACCACAAATGACTCTATACTTCATCTCAAATAACATTATAATTTACACTTGGAGACTTCAGCCTATGTAACCTTGGCCAAATGAAAGTTTTTGCAGCCAAACACATCAAACTCAATATATTTTATTGCACCAATGGGATTGTGTTTTTTTTAAGAACATTCAACATAATTAAATCTATCAATGGCATTTTGAATTAAAGGTACCTGTCCTGAAAAGGTAGCCTAATAAACATTAGCCTGTCAATTAAGAAGATACCACATAATTTTCTGCTGGCAACCAAAGAAAAAGAAAAGATTTAAGTCCTCTGTAAATTAATCAGGGCTCTGAGATGAAAGGTAGGACAATGGAATCTTTTGTTTGACAAAAGTATGTAAAGGTAGAAATACAGAATTGGAGAATCATTTTAGGCAAAATAAAAACCCTTCTTAATGAAACATTTTCCCAGCTTTGTGACACAATCTGACTCAATGGTCTTTGAACTTTTGGAAATATTGAATGAGTATGTTCTATAATGAATATATTCATCTATTTTATGAATAAATGGCTTGAGGTAAAAGGCAGAGAAGCATCATTCTTTTCTTACTGCGCTATGGAATTAGAACAGTTCTACTCAGTATTATCCTCTTTCTTCAATCATTAGGTTATATTAAGTTCCAGCCTCCTTTAGTACTTTTCTTGGCACCTTTCCAATTATAAAGAGATGATTTTGGGGGTAGTTCCTCTTCTGCCTTTCATCATTAGCTTGTTGATGTGTTGACTATCCAATTGGTGTTCAGCCCTAACTTCTTGGATTTTCTCACATTATCATGCCTACTGGCTCTGGAATATTTGTAATGTGAGGCCAGATGACATTCTGAATCCTAAGAGTAACACATATAGTTCCTTTTTAATTCCCTAGGCTCTTATTATCAGAAGTGAAAAATGTAACTTTATGTCTCTATTTTGCCTCCAACTTTCATAGCTGAGGAAACACAAGAGACCAAAGCCAATCTCCAAAGCATTTATTAAGCACTAGCTATATTCCAGTCACTTTGCTAGACACTGTGGACAAACAAGATAAACTGTCTGCCCTCAGGGAATTTACATTTTATTGGGAAAATGTAATGAATAAGCAGTTCTCCCTCTTCATCTCTACCTATTGACCTCACCAGCTTCCTTTAAATCCCAGGTAAAATCCTTTTTTTTTTTTTTTTGCTAGAATCATTTCCCAACACCTCTAAATTCTAGCTCCTTCTTTCTGTTAATTGTTTCCTGTTTTTTCCTGTTTGAGCAGCTAAGTGGTACACTGGATAGATGGTTGGGCTTAGAGTTAGGAAGACATCTTTCTGAGGTCAAATGTGGCCTCAATATAGTTGTATGATCCTGGGCAAAGTCACATAAGCCTATTTGCTTCAGTTTTCTTACTTATAAAATGATCTAGAGAAAGAAATGGAAACCCACTCCAGTATCTTTGCCAACGTCACAAAGAGTCAGACTAACTGAACAACATCAACTTATACTGTATGAAGTTTTCATTGTATGTGTTTGTTTTCATGTTATTTCCCTCCATTAGATTATAAGGTCCTGGAAAGCAAGGATTGTCTTGGCTTTATTTTCTATTCCAAGTACTTAGCTCTGCATCTGATACATAATAAATGTTAATTCATTGATTGTTAACTGTTCAAGAGTAATCTGAGGAAGAAGATAAAAGCATTAACAGCAAGGGATCTTGTAGAAAATGGCATGTGAACTGAACCTTGAAGAAAACTAGGAATTTTAGGAGTCAGAAAAAAGGTAAGTGTTGTGAGATAGTAGTGTGGAACTGCATTCTATTTTGGAAGACAATCCATAAAAAGTCATAGGAGTAGGTCATGAAATATTTAGTTCAAAGAACAGCAAAGTTAATTTGACTGAAACACAGAGTACATGGTGTACTATAAGGCCAGAAAAATAGTCTGGAGTCCTACTGTAAAAAAATTTATGTGCCATACAGAGGCAGTTGTCCTAGACACAATAGGAAACTGCTAGACTAATTTGAGCAGTGTGATGATGTGGTAGATTATCTGTTGTAGAATGTCATTTTGGCAACTTTGGAGAGCATAGATTGGAGATAGGAAGCTGGATATCTAATTATGAGGCTTTGGGAATAATATAGACAAGAGGTGATGAGGAGCTGAAACAGGATGATAACTATGGTATTTGGAAATAGAAATGAGAGAGATTGTGTAAAGAGAATTGGTGTGAATTAGTAATTATTGTATATGAGAAGTACAAAAGAGAAGGGCATTAAGAATTACTCCAAAGTTGTGAACCTCATTGATTTGAGGGATTTTGGTGCTTTCATGGGAATTTTGGAAAGATGAGTTATAATGCAGCTTGATATGTTCTGTTTTGAACATATTGTTTGATATGCCCATGCGTCATCCATTAGGAAATATTCAAATGATAATTGGTGAAGCAGGAATGGCTTTAAAGAAAGATAGTGGAGCTGAAATGAGAGATTTAAAATTTTCCTGAAGATGACAGGCAAACCCATAAGTGGTGAAGAAATGATCAAAGCAGAAAATTTAGAAAAAGAGAAGAGAACAGGATTTGGGACAGAGCTTTTAAGGGACCTTTATAGTACAAGATATAAATGATGACAGAAAGAAAACCAAAAATGAACAATCTGACAAAAACAAAATAAGAACCATAAAAATCTAGAAAAGATAGAATATTCAGGAGGGGAAGGTAAGGAATAGCCCAAATGTTACACAGAGACTAAGAAGGGTGAGGAACTAAAAAAAGTAATCTGATTTAGCAATTATGAGTTTATTAGTAACTTTGAAGAAAGTAAAAGGTAGAACTATTCAGAAAAGGATTGAAAAGGGAAACAAGTAAATGGGGGGGGAGGTTGTAGAAGTGAAAACAATAAATATACAGTTTTCTTTTCTTTTTTTCTTTTGGCTGTGAAAAGAAGAAAATAACTAAATCAAGATCTCTTGGCTCCTAGTTCAAAGTCCTTTTTATAATATCTCCCAATTTCTCTATGAAGGCATTATTTAGTAGGCCTACATTTCACCTATGTCAAATAAGTAGTGAGAGGGGCAAAATATTAGGTAGCTAGGACTTAATTCAAATTAGTTCATCAGATTAGCCTATTAAATTTTCCCATTCCTTCTATAGGGGCAGCTAGGTGGTAAAATGAATAGAGTGCCAGGCTTGGAATCAGAAGATTCCTCTTTGTGAGTTCAAATCTGGCCTCAGTTGCTTGCTAGTTGTATGACCCTGGGTGAGTCACAAGCCTATTTGCCTCAATTTCCTTATTTATGAAATGAGCTGGAGAAGAAAATTGCAAACTACTCCAATATCTTTGCCAAGGAAACACCATTTGGGTTTTCCTAGAGCAGAGAGGAAAACTTTGGAGGAATGGGATACAGGGCTAGTAAACAGATAAATTTTAATGATGAGAAACAATGTTACAATGATAATAGCAATACTTTACATTTAATATAGTTTTTTTCATTTTACAAACTACTTTCCTTCCAATTCCATGTGGTGGAGTTATTATTTCCATTCTACAGCTAAAAAAAACTGAGGGCCAAAAAGTCGAGATGGTTTGTCTCAAATTCATCCAGCTGAAATAATGTCTGTCAGTGAGCTCTTGCTTTCTGACTTGAAGCTAGTAATGTTCTTTTTACAACGTCAGTTGATTTCTTCCTGTGATATGTAGGGAAATTGAGGATAGTATGAAGGCACTGTATTATTTAGGAGAAGGTGCTGAGTGAACCTATAAGTGAAGAGCAAGGTTCATGACACAAGTGTGATGTGCCATCTGGCCCTCATAATATCATTGATTTTTGACTGTTGTAAATTGATGGCTTAAATCCTGTTTGCATAAGACTTCCCTCATTGGGAGAAATTGATTAGTTAAATGCTCCTGTCTTGTTTGAGGAGCAGAATTGGTGAGAACTTGGGAGAGGAGAGATCCTTTTCTGGCTTTTAGATACCAAGAAAAAGACATGACTCTACATTTTCCTTAAGGGAGAGGATTTTAAAGGGAGAAAAAGACTCTGAAGAAGTGAAATAGAGGAATCTTGATTCTGCCTCTAATCCTAATTTGCTACACTAGAGACTTTGAGGAAATTTCTTCTTAGGTGAGATGTGGGAGCCCCCCCCTCTCTTTTTCTTTCTTTCTCTTTCCCTCCCTCTCCTCTCTCTTCCTTTCTCTGCCTCTGTCTCTCTGTGTGTCTCTCTCTGTCTCTCTGCATGTCTCTCTCTGTCTCTCTGCCTCTGTCTCTGTGTCTCTGTTTCCCCTATGTCTCTGTCTCTCTTTCTCTCTCTGTCTCTCTCTTGAACTGAAACACTTCAGTCTCAGTGAGAAATCTCATTTATTTATTGTATGTGTCTGGGGTATTATTATTTATACATCTCTGATTTCTATTTATTGTTAGCTCAGATCAATAGCTTTATTTGTTATTTCCTAATTTTATGTAATGTATTCATATTGGAACTAGAACTTGGTATGAAGAGACTCAAACTTTGTAAATATAATTTGATTCATTCTTTCCCCATTAAGAAATAGTGATCAGGGACTCAGCTTAAACCTAAAAATGGTCTCCCCTAGATTAATAGTATTTTGGAGAACAAAATTCTAGCCTGGCACCTTTTCCCAGAGAACAGTTTATTTCCAATGTCCTGCTTCCCTTTCTGGTAGAAATTAAAGTCTTTCTTAGAGAACTGAGAGCAGTGGAGATTTTAGAAATATCTTTAAACATTATTCTCTGTGAGTCACATCTAGATCAGCTTATGTGAATACACATAAACCACATGGGCAAAACATTACCCATGTAGCTTTAAACCAGTAAAGTCTAGGTCTTGCATCATTGTTATTATCTTCATAGTTCAATTAATTATGATTTATCTCCCCTTATCGATGGTCTAAGTCCTGTACAGGGAAAACATGACAGATTGTTTTTTGATCTCTCCCTTAACTATCCATAGATAAAAGAATATTAGTTTCTAGATATTCAAAGAATATTACCTAGATGACAAGGAGGCTAGAAACTCAAACCTAGAGTCTGGAACACTTCAATTTAAATCTTGCTTCAGAGACCAAGATGACAAAGTAGAAGCAACAACCCAGTTAAACTTTCCCAAGATTTTGCTGCAAATTAAAAAAAATATATTGCCTCAAGTCAATTTCTGAAATAGCAGAGCCAAAAAAATCAAGGTAAGACTTTTTCCAGTCCAAGACAACTTAGGAAGTTAGCAGTAGAATGTTGTGACTCTGTGGTAGGGACCAGCCCAGAGTGCACAAGGTCTTTCAATATGTCTAGGTGGGTCTAGAATGTGGCTGTGACAGTGGAAACAATAGCTTTAGATGCTCTCTGATCGGAGATTACAGGGGATCCTAAACTGATGTTTGATAACTCTAAAGCCCAAATGCAATTCTGGGTTATAATTTCAGGAGAGAGAGTAATGATTGTAGTCTGTGGCAATGAAGCAGGGGCCCTAGTTGCAGTTCCAGGGCAGTGAGGAGCACTAAAAACTGTGGCTAATAAGGGATTTAATCACATTTCCAGAGCCAACAGGAATACTAGCATTTATCCCTGAAGGGTAGTACAGTCCCTTCCAAGGTAAAAAAGCAAATCATAGATTGAGTCGATCACAATCCTTGTGAATTAGTAAAAACAATGAAAACTTTAACTTCCCCCCCCAAACTAGCTCTAAAAACAACAGTATAAAAAAGTCAGAAGTGTGGAATACTGCTTCCCTATTCCAACATGAGCATAGACAAATTTTAGCATAAAATTCAAACACCCAAATTCGAAAGAATTAGGGTGGAAGAATATACAAATAATGAAAAAAGAATCTGACTATAAAAAGCTACTATGTGACAAAGAAGACCAAAAACAAGAAAACTTGAAAGAGTTAGAGAAAAAAAAAGAACAGGAAAGAAAAAATGGGAAAAGAAATGAAAATGTTGCACGAAAATTATGAAAAAAAATTAGCAGTTTAGTAAAAGGAGCACCACCAATAATATTAAAGAAAATAACTTCTTAAAAAACAGAATAGGCCAAATGGTAAAAGAGCCTCAAAAATTCACTGAAGAAAAGAATTCCTTAAATCCTTAAAAAAATTGTACAAATAGGGAAAGAGGTATAAAAACTCACTGAAGAAAATAATTCTTTAGAAGTTAAAATTAAGTAAGTAGATGGTGATTTCATGAAACATCAAGAAACAATAAAACAAAATCAAACAAATGAAAAAAATAAGAAAAAGTAAACCATCTCAAGAAAAATGACTGCCCTAGAAAAAAAATAAAGATAATTTAAGAATTATTGGAGTACCTGAAAGGTATGATCAAAGAAGGAATTCGAGCATTATATTACAAATTATAAAGGAAAATTGCCCTGATATCCTAGAAGTAAAGGGAACAAAGAGAAATTGAAAGAATCCACTGGCTACTTCCTAAAAGAGATCCCAAAATGAAAACTCCCAGGAATATTATTGTCAAATTTCAGAGCTCCCAGGTGAAGGAGAAAATATTGCAAACAAAAACATATCATGGACCCACAATGAGAATCACACAAACATGTTAAAATTAAGTTAATTGTTTTTTGCTTCAATTACTTGCTAATTGTGTGTCTCTGAACATGTGTCTTAACCTCTGTTTGCCTCAGTTTAGAATTTTTAATAGTATAATGAGGATTTAATGACATAATATGTAAAACACTGTATACTTTAAAGCATTATATAAATGTGAACTATTATAAATTTTTATAGGGGAGCATATTATATGGAGGAAGATAAATTTACATTAATACATTGAAAAAAAATTACAGTTCAAAGTTTCAGAATGTTCTGGCAATTTCACCCTGGTTAAACCCTAGCCCCAGAACTTACTTGCTACAAAAATTTCTTTTAGTGCCAATAGTTGTGACGTCTCCTAGTTGATGGTCTACTGATTTTGTTTTGGGGCAATTTAAGTATGACAAACTATGAAAAAGGAGGTGGAGGGATTGCTAGGAAAGAGGTCTTCTCTATTTCTGTATTCAAAGAAGAATGGATAAGTACTTTGTCCATAGGAGAGAACAGGACCTGACATAGCATTTTAACAAAGTTTTCCAGCCAAGTGGCTTTTTTATTAGCTATTGTCTCCAAACTGTGACCATAAGTCTACATGATTTCTACTCAGTTTTGAAGAATTCAAAAATGCATTTAGGATTTTTGACAAAAGTCAAAAGTTTCTCTGCTTTCCTGGACTCAACTTTGAGTTTTAGGCCATTTGCCCAATTGTCCATTATATTTTCCAACATTAGGTATTGGAAACTTCTTTAAAAATACATGAACCTCAGGATATTAATATAGTGCCCTTTGTCAGTCATAATTATTCCCTTTCTTTAAAATATGAAATTAAAGAAAAAAAGGAGTTAAGGAAGTTGAATTTCCCCAAATCTAAGACCATCCTCTTTATTTCAAGCTTATGTAACTGTATACTCTAAAGCAATAATAAACTTGCTGTCTGACTCCTTGTGAGCTGAGGCCTAACAGTTTTGGAAGTGAAAGTATAAAAGCTATTCCCAAAGGTAATTGTGATAGTAATTTACATGTGTGTAATGGCTTTCATCCCAGAGGATCCTAAAGCACTTCAAAGCACATTGGCAATCCTTTTATTTACTAATGCCCTCAGCCGTTCTGGTCATTAGAGATCTCTTGGCACTGTTTTCTAGTACTTGGGGTGTTAATCCCAGTTTCCTGGTTAGAATCCAACTAGGGTAATGACTTTCTGACTCCTTAAGTTACTTCTGAAATTTCAATTGGATAAACTGCCCTCCTCCTTTTTTGCTCCATAAGATTGCAGTCAAAGGCTCAGCTTTGTTATAGCCCCATCTTCCCTTATAGATGGCAAAGAAGACAATTCAAAGATAAAAAAGCATCTAAAACAATGGACATGCTTAACTTCGTAGAAAACTTAACAGTTTTCACTCAAGAGAATGCAGATTTATCTTTTGGCCCAGTTAGGTCTTTATATAGAATACCGACAGTATCTGGTGTATTCATTTGTTTACTTTTGCTCTGGATGAATACATGAATTGATTGAGGCAGTTTGGCTCTGAGTATGCTTGGGAAGATACTTCTCTCCTTCTTTCTGCCCCACTTATCCCCACCACATTTTAGTATAAAAAAATCTCTATTGTTCTTATCCATGAGGGATGAAATGTAGGTCCATGTGTCTTGGAATGCACTAGATTAGCACCCAGCTAATAAACTCTGATGCTTCCTGAGAGTAGAATTTCCTTTGAAGAATTTTTTAAGAATTATTGAAGGATTTTAATCATTTGAAGGAGTGTTGTGAGTGGAAACTAGCTGTATGACTCTGGATAAGTCACTTACCTCTATTGACCTCAGTTCTCTCATCTGTGAAAATGAACTAAAGATAAGAAATGGCAAACCACTTCAGTATCTTTGCCAAGAAAATATCAAATGGAGTCATGAAGTCAGACAGAACTGAAATTGACTATACAACAAAATACAAAAAAAGTGAGTGAAAAGAATTCTAGATTTGGACCTTGGAATCGAGGTTCAAAGCCTGTCTCTGCAACTTCCTCCCTTTGGTTCTCAATTTCCATCCTTGCTCATCAATTGGGGAATGACTGAAAAAGTTGTATATGATTTAATGGAATATTACTGTTCTTTAAGAAATGATGAGTTTAATGATTATAGAAAAACATGGATAGACTTGCACAAAATAAAGATGAGCAAAATATGCAGAGCCAAAAAAAAAAAAAAAACAGTGAATACAGAGATAACAGTACTGTTTTAAGAAGAACTTTGAGCAACTAAATCATCTTGACTATTATAAATACTCAATTAAATAAAAAGGACCTATGAAGGAAGATGCTATTTGCCTCAAGAAAGAACCAATAAATAGAAGTATGTATAGAATTATTTTACATGTATATGTACATATATACACATGCACACATATTTTGTGTTAGCCATCACTAGAGTAGGGAGAGGAAGGGAAGAAAAGAATGGGAAAAAAAGAAACTAACATGATAATTATATGGTATGTTTAAAAGTAGTAGTAAGTTATACACAACAAATTTTCAGTTTCATGTGCAATCATTTTTATTATGCCATATTAAGGAAATACTTGGTTTATTCTATAAATTGAAAATAAAAAAAATAAATTAGAGCAGTACTATCAAACTCAAATAGAAAGTTTCAACTCTGGGCTGCATATTGGCTTAGTTTTGAAATGTGATATTATCTATATTTTATTGTACTTTTATTTATTGTGTGAAATATTTCCCAATTACAGTTTAATCTGGCTTGTGCTACACTTCAGACTGTTGTGTACCTTACGTATTAATTAGACACATGCTGGACTCCTCTTGGCAAGAGCATATGCACTAACTATAGTTAATTAAAAATAAATTCTTTGAAGGTAGAGACTTTTATTTTTTGTTTTTGCATCTTTTTCACCTAGAACATTGTGTTGCACATAGGTGATTATTAGCAAATGTGAATTGAATTATCATTCATTATCTCAAGGTAAGGGCAATAACTCTAATGTGTAATGTGAAGAATGGACCACTGGCTTAAGTAGTATGCAGTTTAAATAAGACAAAATGAAATAACAGAGAATTTGGAGTGAAGGCTTTAACCTGTCTTTCTTTCTAACTAGTTTGTGCATTTTAAGTAAGTAAGAACTTTATTGAGATTTATTTTTCTGACACACACTCAACACCATCTACCAAGATAAGGTCTAAATGGGTTCATAATCTAGACATAAAGAATGACATTATAAACAAATTAGAATAACATAGGATCTGTGGAGGAGGAAGGAATTTGTGGACAAAGAAGAACCAGAGATCATTATTGATCACAAAATTGGTAATTCTGATTATATCAAGATGAAAAGTTTCTGTACAAACAAAACTAATGCAGACAAGATTGGAAGGGAAGCAATAAACAAAAAAAAAATTTACATTCAAAAACTCTGATAAAGATTTCATTTCTAAAATATATAGAGAATTAACTCAAATTTATAAGAATTCAAGCCATTCCCCAATTGATAAATGGTCAAAAGATATGAACAAACAATTTTCAGATAAAGAAATTGAAACTATTTCTAGTCATATGAAAAGGTGCACCAACCAATCACTATTGATCAGAGAAATGCAAATTAAGACAATTGTGAAATTACACTACATACCTGTCAAATTGGATAAGATGACAGGAAAAGGTAATGATGAATGTTGGAGGGGATGTAGGAAAACTGGGACACTGATACATTGTTGGTGGAACTGTGAACAGATCTAATAATTCTGGAGAGCAATTTGAAGCTATGCTCAAAGAGTTATCAAACTGTGCATGCCCTTTGATCCAGCAGTGTTTTTACTGGGCCTGTATCCCAAAGAGATCTTAAAGGAGGAAAACGGACCACCCCCATGTGCAAAAATGTTTGTGGCAGCCCTTTTTGTACTGGCTAGAAACTGGAAACTGAAAGGATGCCCATCAATTGGAGAATGGCTGAATAAATTATGGTATATGAATGTCATGGAATATTATTGTTCTGTAAGAAATTACCAGCAGGGGAAAATTGGAAACTAGTATGGAAGAAACTAGGCATTGACCCACACCTAACACCATATACCAAGATAAGATCGAAATGGATTCATGATCTAGACGTAAAGAATGATATTATAAACAAATTAGAACAATGTAGGATGGTTTACCTCTCAGACCTGTGGAGGGGGAAGGAATTTGTGACCAATGAAGAACTAGAGATCATCATTAATCACAAAATATATAATTTTGACTATACCAAGTTAAAACGTTTTTGTACAAACAAAATGAATGCAGACAAGATTAGAAGGGAAGCAATAAACTGGGAAATATTTTTACATTCAAAGGTTCTGATAAAGGCCTCATTTCTAAAATATGTAGAGAATTCACTCAAATATATAAGAATTCAAGCCATTCTCCAATTGACAAATGGTCAAAATATATGAACAGACAATTTTCAGATGAAGAAATTGAAACTATTTCTAGTCACATGAAAAGGTGCTCCAAATTCACTATTGATCAGAGAAATGCAAATTAAGACAACTCTGAGATACACACCTGTCAGACTGGCTAAGAAGACAGGAAAAGATAATGATGAATGTTGGAGAGGATGTGGGAAAACTTGGACACTGATACATTGTTGGTGGAACTGTGAACGGATTCAACCATTCTGGAGAGCAATCTGGAACTATGCTCAAAAAGTTATCAAACTGTTCATACCCTTTGACCCAGCAGTGTTTCTCCTGGGGTCTATATCCCAAAGAGATCTTAAAGGAGGGAAAGGGACCCACATGTGCAAAAATGTTTGTGACAGCCCTTTTTGTAGTGGCAAGAAACTGGAAACTGAAAGGATGCCCATCAATTGGAGAATGGCTGAATAAATTATGGTATATGAATGTCATGGAATATTACTGTTCGGTAAGAAACGGCCAGCAGGACGGAGACTTGCATGAACTGATGCTGAGTGAAATCAGCAGAACCAGGAGAACATTATACACAGCAACAAGACTATATGATGACCAATTCTGATGGACATGGTTCTCTTCAACAACGATGTGATACCTTGTCAGATTGGCTAAAATGATAGGAAAAGACAATGATGAATGTTGGAGGGGATGTGGGAAAACTGGGACATTGATACATTGTTGGTGGAACTGTGAATGGATCTAACCATTCCGGAGAGCAATTTGGAACTATGCTCAAAAAGTTATCAAACTGTGCATACCCTTTGACCCAGCAGTGTTTCTATTTCAGAGAGGCCTGGATGAACTGATGCTGAGTGAAATCAGCAGAACCAGGAGATTATTATACACGCCATTAACAATACTATATGATGATCAATTCTGATGGACATGGCTCTCTTCAACAATGAAATGTTTCAAACCAGTTCCAATTGTTCAGTGAAGAAAGCCATATACACCCAGAGAGAGGGATATGAAATGTGGATTGCAACATAACATTTTCATGCACTATATTGATGTTTGCTTGCATTATGTTTCCTTTTTATGATTTTTTTGTTCATGTCGATACAATTTTTCTTGCACAGCAAGATAAGTATGGAAATATGTATACATATATTTGACTTGTCAAGTATTTTAATATAATTAACATGTAGTGGACTTCCTGCCATCTAGGGGAGGGGAGTGGACTAGGGGGAAAATTTGTAAAGGAAAGCTTTGTAAGAAGCAGTGTTGAAGAACTACACATACATGTGTTATCCAAATAAAAAACTTTAATAAAACAAAACAAAAAACCCCCCCAAAGCCCCCAAAAAACCAATGATGTGATTCAAACCAGTTCCTATTGTTCAGGGATGAAGATAGTCATATACATCCAGAGAGAAGCCTGAGGGAACTGAGTGTGAACCACAACACAGCATTCTAATGCTTTCTGTGAATATTTTCCTGAAGTTTGTTTTCCTTATTAGTTTTTTTTCTTCTCTCTTTCTAGATCTGATGTTTCTTGTGCAGTAAGATAACTGTATAGATATATTGGATTTGTCATATAATTTCACATATTTAACATGTATTAGATTACCTGTCATCTAGGGGTGGGGGGTAGGGGGAAGGAGGGGAAAAGCTTGGAACAAAAAAAAAGTTTTGCAAAGGTCAATGTAGAAAAATCACTCATATGTTTTGTAAATAAAAAACTTTTAATAAAAAAAAGAAAAAAAATTACCAGCAGGATGATTTCAGAGAGGCCTTGAGAGACTTATATGAACTAATGCTGAGTGAAATGAGCAGAACCAGGAAATCATTGCACAAGGCAACAACATTATATGATGATCACTTCTGATGGACATGATTCTCTTCAACAATGAGATGATTCAAACCAGTTCCAATTGTTCAGTGATGAAGAGATTCATATACACCTAGAGAGAGGCTTGTGGGAACTGAGTGTGGACTGCAACATAGCATTTTCATGATTCCTGTTGATATTTGCTTTCATTTTGTTTTCCTTCTCAGATTTTTTTTTCTTTCAAGATCTGATTTTTCTTGTGCAGCAAGATAACTGTGTAAATAGGTATACATATATTTGATTTATCATATATTTTAACATATTTAACATGTATTGGACTACCTGCCATCTAGGAATGGGGGTGGGGGAAGAAGGGAAAAATTTGGAACAGAAAGTTTTACAAGGGTCAATGTTGAAAAATTACCCATGCATATGTTTTGTAAATAAAAAGATATAATAAAAATGAGGGAGATTTATTTTTCCTCACATACAAAATGAGGAGCTTGGACTAATCTTGAAGTGATGAGATTGTGTGGTTTTTTAAAGCCCCTTCCAGTTGCAATATTTTGTGATTCTAAGTGAAAATGTTTAGCAGTAATCATATATTAAGTGTCCAAGAACACTGTTAAATGTAGCAAGCATCATTGGGCTTCAAAAAAAAAAACAAACAAACAAACAACCAGATTGCCTTACAATTGATTCATAGGAAAGTAACATATAGAGAGGCAAAAAACCCACAACTCTTTACAATACAATTAAACTTAAGAAATTCAACTATTTTGGTTTGTTTTTTGCTCTCCAGTTACTTTTTAGGAATAGCAAGTTAGAAGGGTAACCAGGTTGTCCTTAAATCTATATCTTGCTCTTTTTTCTCTCTCACCAAACAAAAAATGACACTAGATCATGAAGAGTGAAGTTAGACTCCAGTCAAGTCAAGTCAACTAGTATTTATAACATCTACTGTGTTCTAGGAGTTGTGGTAATTTCTGAGGATACAAAGAGAGGGAAATGCCCTCAAGTAAGTCACAATCTAATGGAGAAAACACGGAAACAATTACCTATATACAGTATAAATTGAATAACTCAATTAAACCAGTAATAGGCCTATACTTAAAAGATATTAAAGAAAAAGGAAAATGCCTCTAATGTACAAAAATATTTTTAGCAATTCTTTTTTTTTGTAGTGGAAAGCAACAACAACAACAAAGAAGCAAATCCTGAAGGAATAGCTGAATAAGTTGGGACATATGAATACTATGGAGTATCATTGTGTTGGGAGAAATGAAGAAATATATGATTTCAGAGAGATTTGGAAAGATTTATGTGTAGAATGAAATAGAACCAGAATTCATACAATAACATTAATATTTTGAAAATGAGTGTTTTTAAAAACTCTTATAAACTGATGGAGAATGAAATGATTAATAAAATGACCACTTGTCATTTTAGAGATTTAGTGATAAAACATTTTATCCATTAGATAGAAGTGCTATATTTAGGATGAAGAATGTGTTTCTCTTTCTCTTTGTCTCTCTTCCTCCATCTGTCTGTCTCTATTTCTCTTCCCTCTCTAATATTTGATTTATGTCTTTAATATGTAGCTATAATATATAGTGTATTAATATATATCTATAATTTATTATGCATTATATTTATACATATATATTAAAGCCATTGTTGGAATTTATTTTGTTTGATTATGCCTATTTGCTAATTTTTTTTAATTTTAATTTTCAAATGGTTGGGGTAAGAGGGAAAGAAAATTTATTAGTATTTATTTATTATTTATTATTAATAAATTTATTATTTTTTTAAAAAACAGATGAATGGGTGCCACAGCTATAAAATATTGCAAGAACTTTTGAGGCCACTATTATTGTTTTACTTTTATATTTTATTACAACAAATTCACAAAATGAGAGTAATATGTAAATGTATGTAATATATAAGAAAATGCACCCATAAAACTAAAGGTAGAAAAAAAAAAGAATGAGATATATCTTTGAACATTGCTGGTGTAGAAATTTTGCTTGACTATCATGCAATTTTTACTATAAGTTTAGGCTGTGCCAGTTTCAACTTCTGTCAAACACCAAATATTTTTATTCTATTTGTGTAGTTCAATTAGTCACCAAAGATGAATAGAATGGCATATCTGACCAGTGTATGTCTGTGTGTAGATAGACAAGCAAAATAAGGAGATTCATAGTAAAAGAAAACAAATTTTTACCTTGGTCATATTTTAAAAAGCCTAATTTTTTAACTTTCAGTTTTATTGATATGTTTTGTATTAAATTACATACAATTGTAGATTATTTTATATTTCATAGAAGTTCTCATTACAAAATAGCTAAGTAAAACTAATAATATAATGACTTCATTTGTGTGTGTATGCATATTTTCAAGAAATGTATAACCCTATCCAGAAGTACTCACATTTTCAGTTTGCCAATAAGTCCAAAATAATTAAAGAATATTTAAAGCAAGAGTTTGCTCTTCAATTAACAAACATTTATTTTGTTGTCACTTTAGTGTGAATCATTCATGTGCTAGGTGCTAACATAGATTAAAAAAATAAGCTTAAATATAATGTCGGCTCCCATGGAATTTATAATATAATAAGAGATCACTTGAAAACAGATAAATATAATATAGATTATGTTGGCAAAGGAGGACTTTTACAGTTTGGAGATAAACAAAAACAAAAGCATGGAAGTAGGACATTTTTGAGATATATGAGAAGAATAATTTATGCAGCTGACTAGAGTAAATGAAAAACAATAATGTCAGATAAGATCATAAAGACCCTATATAAATACCAGTTATTATTGTATTTTGCTTCAAAATTGGGTGTAGGCCTATCATATTTTGGATACAGACTTCATTCTCAACATTGTACTAAGTATTAGGATCCAAATACAAAGAATGAAACTATCTTTGCTCTTTAAAAATTAATATTAAACACATATGTACACATACATGCTTATGATATGGGTGTATACACACATATATACATACAAATATATAATTTTTTCAATAACACATAAAAGCAATTTTAATGTTTATTTTAAAAAATGTGCTCCAAATTCTTTCCCTCTCCCCCTTCCTGATAAGGCAAACTATTTGATATGGATAATACTTGTGCAGTTATGCAGAACATATTTCTATATTAATCATGTTGTAAAAGAAAACACAAACATCCCTTCTTCACCTCACCCTGCCAAACTCAAGAAAAATAAAGTATATAAAAAAACCCAAGACAAAACAACAATTATGCTTTGATCTATATTAAGACTTTATCAGTATTGGGCCTGTATCCCAAAGAGATCATAAAAAAGGGAAAAGGACACACGTGCACAAAAAATGTTTGTGGCAGTCCTTTATATACTGGCAAGGAACTGGAAACTGAATGGATGCCCATCATTTGGGAAATAGCTAAATAATGTTATGAGTGTTATGGCATATTATTTTTCTATAAGAAATGATCAGCAGGTTATTTCCTCCCACCTTTTATTTAAAAATATCTCTTTGGAATACAGACCTACTAATGTTAGGTATCCAGTTTTATAATCCTTTGGGCATAATTTCAAATTGCTCTATTTGATTAGTTCACAATGCCACCAACAATGCACTGGTGTACCAAATTTTTCACATATCTTCAACATTTATTATTTCCCTTTTTTTTGTTATATTAGCCAATCTGATAGGAATGAGGTAGTACCTCAGAATTGTTTCAATTTGCATTTTTCTAATCAAAAATGATTTGGAGCATTTTTTTCATATTATTATAGAAAGTTTTGATTCCTTTGTCTGAATACTGCCTGTTCATATCCTTGAACCCTTTATCAATTGTGAAATGATTTGTATTCTTATAAATTTGACTCTTTTCTATTTGAGAAATGAATCGTTAATGAGGGAAACTTGCCATTAATTTCTGTTTTCCTTCTAATCTTGACTCCATTGAATTTGTGCACTTTTTTACTTTAATGTAATTAATATTCTACATTTTTTCTTTTGATGATTATTATGTGTTGTTTTATCATAAATTCTTCTCTTATTTATAGATGTACTTCCCTGTTTTCTTAATTTACTTATGGTATCATCTTTCATATCTAAATCATATGCTTATTTTGCCCTTATCTTGATACAGAGTGTGAGATGTTAATTTATACCTACTTGCAACCAAACCTCTTTCCAGTTTTCTAAGCACTTTTTGTCAGATACTATTTGCCCCCGAAGCTTGTATCTTGAGTTTATAAAACACTAGATGACTATAGTTATTTACTATTATGTATTATGCACCTAATATATTTCACTAGTATGTGCCACTATATTTCTTAGTCAGTAACAGATTGTTTTGATGAGTACTACTTTGTAATAAACTTTGAGACCTGGTACTGCTTAGCCATCTTTTACTTGTTGTTTCATTGATTTATTTGATATTCCAGACATTTTGTTCTTCCAGGTGAATTTTGCATATATTTTTGTATATATATATTTACATATAAATTTATGTCATTTTGATTGCTACAATATTGAATAAGTAAATTAATTTAGGCAAAATTGTCATTTTTATTATATTGGCTCAGCCTACTCATCAGTAATTAATATTTTTCCAGTTTTTCAGGTTCAACTTTATTTATGTGAAAAGTGTTTTTCAAATGTGTTCATATAGTTTCTGAGTTTGTCTTGGCAATATTTTATATTGTCTATGGCTATTTTAAATGGAATCCCTCTCTTTATCTTTTACTCCTTGAATTTGTTGAGGTGAATGAATATGTTGTTGTTTGATGATATGAGAATATGCTGTTACATAGAGTAATATCTAGAAATTCTAATAATTTAGATTTAATTTATATCCTGCAATTTTTCTAAGTTTTTCAAGTTTTTTTTTACTTGATTCTCAGACATTCTCTAAGTATATCATATCATTTGCAAAGAGTGATAATTTTGTTTCTTTAGTGCCTATTCTAATCGTTTTATTTTTTCTTTAATTGTGATACCTAAACATTTTTAGTACATACTGAATAATAATGTTGCTAGTGGGCATCATTTCTTCATCCCTGATCTTATTTAGGTTTTTAGCTTACTCCATTACAAATAATGCTTACTGATGGGTTTACATAAATAATACTTATCACTTTAAGGAAAGCTCCACTAAATCCTATGCTTTTCAGTGTTTTTAATAGAAATTAGTGTTGCATTTTGTAAAAAAAAAAATCTTTTTCTACATCTAGTGAGGTCCTCATTTTTTTTTGTTTCTTTTTTTGATATGGTCAATTATATCAACAATTTTCTCAATATTGAATCAGCTTTGCATTCCTGTATAATTCCAACCTCGTTACAAGTTGTGGTATGCAATTTTTGTGGAATAATACTACACTATGAGAAATTATGAGCTCAGTGATCTTAGAAAAACAATGAATAAATGCATAAAATTAATGAAGAGTAAAATGAGCAGAAGCAAGAGAACCTTGTATACAGTAATAGCAATATTATTTTAAGAACAACTTTGAGTGACTCAGTAATTTTGACTAATATAAATACCAAAATTAGGTACAAAAGATGCTATCCACATTCAAAGAAAGAAGTGATAAATAGAAGCATATTAAGAATTATTTTACATCCCTATTTACCTACCTACATATATATATATATATATATATATATCAAAAAAATAGGAAGCTATGCATAATAATTTTTTAGTTTCACATACAATCATCTTTAAAAATCATGTTATTAAAATGCTCGTTTCATTCCATAAATTAAAAATAAAATAAGTAAAAATTTAAAAATGCAGTTTTTATATCAATATTCATTAAGGAAATTAGTTTATACTTTTATGTTTTTCACTCTTCCTAGTTTAGGTAGTTGTGATGTCCAAAGAATTTGTTAGGATTCTTTTCTCTATTCTTACAAATATTTCTTATAGCATTAGAACTAATTGTTCCTTCAATGTTTGGTAGAATTCACTTGTGAATTCATCTGGTCCTGGGGATTTTTTCTTAGGAATTTCATTGTTGGCTTCCTCAATTTCTTTTTCTAAGTCTGTTTTATTTAAATATTCTATTTTTTCTGTTAATCTTGGTAATTTATATTTTTGTAAATATTCATATTTTCCCTTCAATTGTTGGGATAATTTGTTTTATAATTGGGCAAAATAGTTCCTAATAATTGCCATAATTTTCTCCTCATCACTAGTAGTTTCACCCTTTTCACTTTTAGTACAAGTCATTTCATTGTCTTCTTTTGAAATTAAATTAATCAACACTTTATTTATTTTATAGCTTTTCTCTCCCATAAAACCAGCTCCTAGTTTTATTTAGTAGTTCAATGGCTTACCTACTTTTAATTTTATTAATCTCTCCTTTGCTTATTTTTTAGGATTTCCCACTTGGTACATAAGTGTGGATTTTTTATTTGGTCTTTTTTCTAGGGGTTTTTTTTTGTTTGTTTATTTATTTTTGCAAGTTCAGTTAATTGCTCTGCTTTTTCTGCTGATTTTATTGATGTAAGCATCTACAGATGTACATTTTTCCTTACATACTGCTTTGATTGTATTCCATACATTCTGGTATGTTGTCTCATTGTTGTCATTCTCCTTAATGTAATTATTAATTTTTTCTATGATGTGTTTATTTAAAATTAAATTATTTATGTTCCAATTAAATTTTAAATCCATTTTAGGCAATTATTGAAAATATTTTATTGTTTTATGATCTGAAAAAGATGCATTTAATATTTCTGTTTTTCTGCATTTAATTATGCAATTTTAATAACCTAATCAATGTCATTGTTTGGCCTAAGTGCCATTTAGAAAAAAATTATAGTCATTTTGATTTCCATTTAATTTTCTCAAGAGATCTATTATATATAACTTCTCTAAAATCCTATTAACTATCCCAACTTCTTTCTTGTTTGCTTTTTGGTTAGATTTATCTAGTTGTGAGAGGGGAAAGGTGAAGTATCTTTGTATTTCTCTCCATTCTGAAATTCATTCTCTCCTCAGCTCCTTCTCATAGAATCTTTCTTTAGGTTTCAGCTCAAGCACAACCTCATATGGTAAATCTTTCATGATTTTCCAAATTGTTAATGGCATCCCTCCTTCACTATTTTATATTTGTTTGTATTTATTCTCTGTCTTTGTATACACACACATACACACACACACACTTATACATGTGTGTGTATAAAAACCAATATATTATCTGTAGAAATGGCAAACATACACACACATATAAATATAAAGAGAATAAGAGTTTTATTATTTTTTTCTTGTAACTCAGTAAACTTTTTTCTTTAAGAATTTAGATACTTTGCCATTTGGTATATATACCTTCATTGTCTGTTTTAGGCAAATGTGATTTCTTTGCTTATTTTTTTTTAAATGTAGATCTGCTTGTCTCAGATTATGATTGTCACTCCTGCTTTTTTCTTACATCAGTTGAAGCATAATAAATTCTAATCCAGAGCCTTGTTTTTACTGTGTGTGTGCATGTGTGTGTATCTGCTTTAAGTGTATTTCTCAAACAACACGTTGTTGAATTTTGTTTTTTAATCCTTTTTTTTATCTATTTCTATTTTATTGGTGAGTTCAAACAATTCACAGTTGTGATTGCTAAATGTCTATTTTCCCCCTATGCTATTTCTCCCATTTGTCTTTTTTCTTTCTCTCCTTTTACTTTGTTTTTCCTCAAAATTCTGTTTTGCTTCTGACCACCACCTCCCCAAATTTGCTCTTTCTTTTATTATTATTTTCTTCTCTTATACATCTCACTTTCTACCTCCCTGTAAGGCAAAATAGATTTCTATATTCAATTGAGTGAACATTATTTTATTTTGAGCTAATTCCAATGAGAATAAGGTTCAAGTGTTATTTGCCACACCCATCTTCCCTACCACTATAAAAGTTCCTCCTTCCACACCTCTTTTGTGTGAGTTAATTTGACCTAATTTACCTCTTATTTTGCCTCCTTTTCCAGTGAATTCTTCTTTATCAACCTTTAATTGTATTTTTTGAAACCATCCCATGATAGTCAACTCACACTTCTACTCTCTGGTTTTTTGGTACTCATTTCAACTGTCCTCATAATGATATTTTTAGGAGTTACAAGTGTTTTCTTCCCATATAGAAATGTGAATCTTTTAACTTTATTGAGTCTTGTATAACTTCTCTTTCATGTTTATATTTTTAGGCTTCTTTTGAATCTTATATATGAAAGTTAAAATTTCTATTCAGCTCTGTTTTTTAAAATCAGAAGTGGTGAAAGTACTTTATTTAATGGAATATCAATTTTCCTCTGAAGAATTATACTCAGTTTTTCTGGGTACATTATTCTTAGTTGTAATCCTCTTGGCCTCTGGAATATAATTTTCTAAGCCTTTTGATTCTTACTTGTTAAAGCTATTAGGTCTTACGTTTTCCTGACAGTGACCCCATATTTGAATTGTTTCCTTCTGGCTTTTTACAATATTTTCTCCTTAACCTGAGAGTTTTGTAATTTGGCTGTAATATTCTAGGACTTTTCATTTTGGAATCTCTTCAGGAGGTAATGAGTGGATTCTTGAAATTTGTATTTTATATTCTAGTTCAGCTTTCTTAGACATTTTATTGAAAGATAATGTCTAGGCATAAAAAAAAAAAAAAACAAACAAAAAACACACAATCAGGTTTTCTATTTTCCAGTTCAGTTGTTTTTCTGAGATATTTCACATTTTCTTCTATTTTTCCATTCATTTTCATTTTATTTTATTGTTTTTAAAGTCTCATAGAGCCATTTTTCAATTCTATTTTTAAAAGAATTATTATCTTCAGTAAACTTTTGTACCTCTTTTTCTACTTAACCTAGTCTATTTTTTTTTTTTTTTTTTTTGCTTTTTGCTGAGGCAATTGGGGTTAAGTGACTTGCCCAGGGTCACACAGCTAGGGAATGTTAAGTGTCTGAGACCAGATTTGAACCCAGGTCTTCCTGACTTCAGGGCTGGTGCTCTATCCACTGCGCCACCTAGCTGCCCCGGCCTAGTCTATTTTTTAAGGAGTTGTTCTCATCAGTGGATTTTTGTGCCTCTTTTACCATTTGGCCTATTCTGGCTTTTTTTAAGGAGTTATTTTCTTTAGTAATTTTTTTTTTGGTGCTTCCTTTACCAAACTTTTGGCTTATCATCTGAGCTGGGCTCCAAGTCTGATCACTACAGTAGTGGAACACACCTTTCCTGAAGATCTCCTAAGTTATCTCGGCCTGGAAAATTAAGTCATTGTCACCTTTTTGTTAATTTTACCACTCCAGAATTTGATTTGAGGCAATATTTTAAAGTTGTTGGGAGGGGAATTTGGAAGAACTCAATTGAGTTCCTTACCTTACTCCCTTACTCTGACATTTGCCTTGAGGATTGTGTGTGTGTGTGTGCGTATGTGTGTGTGTATGTATATCCATTTTTGCTCCTTCTGCCACTATTCTTTCTTTCTCTGTCTTCGTACACACACACATACCCACACACACACGTGTGTGTATAAAAACCAACATATCAATAGTAGAAATGGCAAACACACACACATAATATAAAGAGAACAAATACAAACAAATATGAAGTAGTGAGGGAAGGATGTCATCAGCAATTTGGAAAATCATGAAAGATTTCCCATATAAGGTGGTGTTTGAGCTAAAGCTAAGAGAGAGAGAGAGAGAGAGAGAGAGAGAGAGAGAGAGAGAGAGAGATTCTATGAGAAAGAGCTGAGGAGAGAATGAATTTCAGAATGGAGAGAAGTGATTGAGAGGCAACTTAGTTGGCTTGAAGAAGGCAGAATAGGGAGGTTTGGCTTTAGAGTATCTTAGGCTTAGGAATAGTTTAATTAAGATATGGAAGTAGGACATTCTCAGGAGGTCTTGAGCCATACTTAGAGATCATTGGACAAGTGGATGATTTCTAACAAAAGACATGCTGTTGGGTGGCAAGGAGAGAGCCTGGGGTATAGCAGGTAGAGTGAGGGAAATATTCTATTATAGCTAAGGTGGTTCTAGGTGTCAGTGAGAACCCAAGTGAGATGTTAGAGTGATACCATGGTGAATCATTAAACCTTATGGCCCTATCCTTTACTTGTCTCTCAGAGAGCATAGAATCTTATTATGCTTTAAGATAAAATTAATATTTTCCCTCTTGAAAAAGTATTTTATATCATGTCTCTGCCTCTGTATAATGTTTTTACTAAATTCCTGCTGCTAAGCCAGTGCCTCTGACTCAGAGAGTATGCATTTCAGAGCTCTCTCAACATAATTTCATATAAAAAAGAAAACATTCCACATTTTGCCAAGTCTCTTAAAATCAACTACCTTGTATCACTAATGTGTAGCTGGACTGATTCATGGTGTAAATCTTCAAAGAGCTGGATAATCATCTGTGTTTTTAGAATTCCTTATTAACATGCAGATAAATGTTACCATAAATCCAAGTTTTATATTATGAGTAGGAATTTTTTTTAGGTCTTTAAAAATTCATTTTCAGAATATTTAATAACATGACTACAACGAAGGCTTTGTGGCACCTTACCAATTGGACACAATTCCAGTTTTTTGTTTTTTGTTTTTTTCTTTTCCAGGGAAGATGATAAAGGTTTAATAAGAAGATGGAACTTATGGAAGGCAGCCAGGAGAGAATAGCATTCTCCCGATGGAATTCCTCTTCAGATGCTGGGTTGGAAAGAAAGCATCTCAGTCTCCCTTGCCTTTTGATGATGGCTTTAAAAACTGTGAAAACACAGAAAGCCAAGTGTGTGGTCTTAGGCAATTTCGTAATAGTCTCCACAGGAGATGGTGATTGGTTGGGGGAGGGGGAGGTAGTTTGCTGGGGGAAAAAAAAAGATTAGCTTTTTCTTTATGATGACAGAAAACAGTTATAAACCAGAGATACCAAAGGTTCCTCAGACCTCCCTTTTGGCTTATCAAGCAGAATCACTGCTTACAGGTAATGCTTCCAATAAAGACCTTCCTCAGCTGCCCTGTAATAGCTAGACTCAAGACAGAACTGTTTTTTTTTAATTTTATTTTATTTGCATAACATATGTGTGGGTAATTCTTCAACAATAACCCTTACATAGCTTTCCGTTACAAATTTTCCCCCAGACTCCCCACCCCTCTCCTAGATGGCAGGATATCCACTACATGTTAATTATGCTAAAATATTGGCAAATCGAATATATGTATACATATTTCCAAACTTATCATTGTTGTGCAAGAAAAATCTTAACTACACAAATGATATATCAGATAAAGGAAACACAATGTAAGCAAACATCAATTAAGGAGTATGAGAATGTTATGTTGTGGTCCACATTTCGCATCCCTCTCTCTGGGTGTATATGGCTTTCTTCAGTGAACAATTGGAGGTGGTTTGAAACATTTCATTGTTGAAGAGAGCCATGTCCATCAGAATTGATCGTCATATAGTACTGTTGTTGCCGTGTATAATGATCTCCTGGTTCTGCTCATTTCACTCAGCATCAGTTCATGTAAGTCTCTCCAGGCCTCTCTGAAATCATCTTGCTGGTCATTTCTTACAGAACAATAATATTCCATAACATTCATATACCATAATTTATTCAGCCATTCTCCAATTGAAGGGCATCTATTCAATTTCCAGTTTCTAGCCACTACAAAAAGGGCTGCCACAAACATTCTTGCACATGTGGGGCCTTTTCCTTCCTTTATGATTTCTTTGGGATATAAGCCCAATAGAAATGCTGCTGGGTCAAAGGGTATGCACAGTTTGATAACTTTTTGAGCATAGCTCCAAATTGTTCTCCAGAATGGCTGTATCCGTTCACAGCTCCACCAACAATGCATCAGTGTCCCAGCCCTCCCACAACCCCTCCAACATTCAACATTAACTTTTCCTGTCATTTTAGCCAATCAAGACAGAACTGTTTTAAATGGAGATAGACCACCACCACAAGGGAGAAAGAACAAACTGAGGAGAGGTCATGTCACTGGGATTCTTTAGCTTTGTTTCAGATTATTGCAAATTGATGTTTGCAATAGACTGCTTTGCTTAGGAACAAGTTAAGTTTCATTTCACTATCTAATAGATCTCTCATCTGAATCAGACTTTCTCAAATTTCCAAATAGATCCAAGATCTTTCACAGTAGCTTATTTCTTTTGGTTCCTTTTTTTAAAAAAGATGAATGAATAAAAAAACATTTATTTATTGAGTATCTATTTCCAGAGCACTGTGATGAGCACTAGGTATACAAAAAGGAAATACAAGAGAGACCCCTACTATCAAAGAATGAATAGGATGAGACAAGATGTATAGATTTCAGTTACAAATCAGGTGGAAAGTCCTTTTGATTTTACTTTCATATAACTCTGTTTTTATATACTTCCTTCTCTCCTATGATGCTGCTATTACCCTGGTATTTTTCCTCATTGCTACCATACCTGGACTATTGCAATAGCCTGCTGCTTAATCTCCTTATCTCAAATCCTTGCGCATTTTAATTCATCTTCCACTCATATGTCAAACTGATCTTCATAAAGCAGAGGTCTGGCAATACTCTTCCTACTCAATGAACTCCAGTGGCTCCCTATGACCTTTTAGATCAAATATAAAATCCTTTGGTGTCCAAAGTCCTTCTTAAACTTCCTACTTCAGCCACCTGAGTATACTTTTCCAGTTTTCTTATGCCTTATTCCCTTACTCTGACATAGCAGAAACTATCTTCTATTTTTCTTTGCAGCTTCTGCACTTAGCACAGTGCCAAGAACATTATAGGTACTTAATAGATATTTATTGATTAATTTATTTTCATAAAGATTATTGTTTACTCTCTGAGAGAGTGGTTCCCACAGAAAGTGTAGTAAATAGCCTACTTTTAAAAGAAGCTTAAGTATGAAAAGGGGAAAAAGATGGAGTGAGAGCTCAAGGTGATAATAAAGTTTTTTTCCCCCAGAAAACATATTATAGACTTGAATATTGTAAACAGAGGGGAAATTTTCCATTAAAAGAGGGCACTTGAAAATAAAGAAAAGGGTAGAGCTGGTCAATGGAGTGAAATTCTAGAGAATGGAAGGATGGATTCAAGAGAATAGGTGAAGAGCCTGAAAAATACAGCTAATTTTTCAAATAGAAAGCAGATAGAAAGCATAATGAAACAATAAAGAAAAAGGCTGAGATAAAGAAGAGTAAAATTTTCATGGATTTCATTGGCAATTATGTAGAAAAAATAAAAACAACATGAATTGTTTGCAGCTAGTTGTTAATGAAAAGTCCTATTTAATATACTTGAAGATTATATTTACAGACAGTTATGGCATAGTAGATAATAATAATGGTTAGAATTTAAATAATAATTTAAGGTTTATGAAGCATTTTACAAATATTATCTCATTTTATCCTCATAATAATACCGAGAAGCAGGTGTTATTATTATCACAATTTTACAGATGAGTAACAGGAGCAGTGATTCACTCAAGCTAGCAAATGCTGAAAGCAGGATTTGAATTCAGATCTTCCTGGCTCCAGCCATTGTACTTTTTTTTCTTTTTCTTTTTTTTCTTTTTTGTTCTTTTTTTTTTTTATTTGCAAAACATATGTATGGGTAATTCTTCAACATTAACCCTTACAAAGCTTTCTATTACAATTTTTTCCTCTTTACCCCCTACCCCTCCCCTAGATGGCAGGATATCTACTACATGTTAATTATGTTAAAATACTTGACAAATCGAATATATGTATACATATTTCCACACTTATCATTGTTGTGCAAGAAAAATCGTATCTACAAGAAAGAAAAATCAGATAAAGGAAACAATGCAAGCAAACCAATTGAGAATTGTACTTTTTTTTCACTGTATCTATCTTATATTTTACCTATACTGGTTATATGATCTGTGGCAAGTGACTTAACCTCTGTGTCTTAGGAAAATGTCTTATTTTATAAGTTGTAGAGGAGGAGCAGATCTGAATTGGTAGATTTCTTTTTTTTTTTTAATTAAAGCTTTTTATTTGTATAACATATGTATGGGTAGTTCCCCAGCATTGATCTTTACAAAGCTTTCCATTACAAATTTTACCCCCAGTCCCCTCCCTTCCCCTAGATGGCAGGAAGTCCACTACATGTTAATAATGTTAAAATACTTGACAAGTTATGCAAGAAAAATCCTATCTACAAGAAAAAAAAGAAAATCCGAGAAAGGCAACACAACACAACCAAATATCAATAGAGAGCATGAAAATGTTATGTTGTGCTCCATATTTCATATCCCTCTCTCTGGGTGTATATGGTTTTCTTCAGTGAACAATTGGAACTGGTTTGAGACAATTCTTTGTTGCAGAGAGCCATGTCCATTAGAATTGATCATCATGTAATACTGTTGTTGCTGTGTATGATGATCTTCTGGTTCTGCTCGTTTCACTCAGCATCAGTTCATGCAAGTCCCTCCAGGCCTCTCTGAAATCGTCCTGCTGGTCGTTTCTTACAGAGCAATAATATTCCATAACATTCATATACCATAATTTATTCAGCCACTCTCCAATTGATGGGCATCCCTTCAGTTTCCAGTTTCTAGCCACTACAAAAAGGGCTGCCACAAACATTCTTGCACATGTGGGGCCCTTTCCCTCCTCTAAGATCTCTTTGGGATATAGGCCCAGTAGAAACACTGCTGGGTCAAAGGGTATGCACAGTTTGACAACTTTTTGAGCATAGCTCCAAATTGCTCTCCAGAATGGTTGGATCCGTTCACAGTTCCACCAACAATGTATTAGTGTCCTAGTTTTCCCACATCCCCTCCAACATTCATCGTTATCTTTTCCTGTCATTTTAGCCAATCTGACAGGTGTGTAGTGGTACCTCAGAGTTGTCTTAATTTGCATTTCTCTGATCAATAGTGATTTGGAGCAACTTTTCATATGACTAGAGATGGTTTTAATTTCATCATCTGAAAATTGTCTGTTCATATCCCTTGACCACTTATCTATTGAAGAGTGGCCTGAATTCTTATATATATAAGACAATTCTCTATATATTTTAGAAATGAGACCTTTATCAGAACCCTTAAATATAAAGATGATTTCCCAATTTGATGCTTCCCTCCTAATCTTGTCTGCATTAGTTTTATTTGTACAGAAACTTTTTAACTTAATATAATCAAAATTATCCAACTGGTGTTCAATTAGGAGTTCTAGATCTTCTTTGGACATAAATTTATTCCATCTCCAGAGGTCTGAGAGGTAAACTATATTACATTCCTCTAACTTGCTTACAAAGTCACTCTTTATATCTAGATCATGAACCCATTTAGATCTTATCTTGTTATGTGGTGTTAGGTATGGGTCAAGCCCTAATTTCTTCCACACTAGTTTCCAATTTTCCCAGCAGTTTTTGCCGAATAGTGAGTGCTTATCCCAAAAACTGGGGTCTTTGGGTTTATCAAACACTAAATTGTTAAGGTTATTGCATAGATTGTCCTGATAACCAATCCTGTGCCACTGATCAACTGCTCTATTTCTTAGCCAGTACCAAACGGTTTTGATGAGCGCTGCTTTATAATATAGTTTTAGATCTGGTACAGCAAGGCCACCTTCATCTGAATTTTTTTTCATTAATCCCCTTGAAATCCTTGACCTTTTGTTCTTCCAAATGAACTTTGCTACTATTTTTTCTAGATCTGTAAAATAATTTCTTGGGAGTTTGATTGGTATGGCACTAAATAAGTAGATTAGTTTGGGTAGTATTGTCATTTTTATTATATTCGCTCTGCCTACCCATGAGCATTTAATATTTTTCCAATTGATTAGGTCTGATTTTATTTGTGTGGAAAGTGTTTTGTAGTTTAGTTCATATAGTTTCTGACTTTTCCTTGGCAGATAGATTCCCAAATATTTTATCCTATAATCTGCTATTTGGAATGGAATTTCTTTTTGTATCTCTTGCTGCTGAACTTTGTTGGTAATATATAAAAATGCTGATGATTTATGTGGATTAATTTTGAATCTTGCCACTTTGCTAAAGTTGTGAATTGTTTCTAGTAGTTTTTTAGTTGAGTCTCTAGGGTTCTCTAATCTATGGTTCTCCATCATGTCATCTGCAAAGAGTGATAATTTGGTTTCTTCATTACCTACTCTGATTCCTTTAATCTCTTTTTCTTCTCTTATTGCTAAAGCTAACATTTCTAATACAATATTAAATAGTAATGGTGACAGTGGGCAGCCTTGTTTCACTCCTGATCTTACTGGGAATGGTTTTAGTTTGTCTCCATTACATATGATGCTTGCTGATGGTTTTAAATAGATGCTACTGATCATTTTAAGAAAAAGCCCATTTATTCCTATACTCTCTAGTGTTTTTAATAAGAAAGGGTGTTGGATTTTATCAAAGGCTTTTTCTGCATCTATGGAGATAATCATATGGTTTTTGTTAGTTTGGTTATTAATATAATTAATTATGCTGATAGCTTTCCTAATATTGAACCAGCCCTGCATCCCTGGTATAAAACCTACTTGGTCATTGTGTACTATCCTGGGGATGACTTTCTGTAATCTCATTGCTAATATCTTATTTAAAATTTTTGCATCAATATTCATTAGGGAAATTGGTCTATAGTTTTCCTTCTCTGTTTTCACCCTACCTGGTTTAGCTATCAGCACCATATCGGTCTCATAGAAGGATTTTGGCAGTATACCTTCTGTCCCTATTTTCTCAAATAGTTTGTGTAGTATTGGAATTAATTGTTCTTTGAATGTTTGGTAGAATTCACATGTAAATCCATCTGGCCCTGGAGATTTTTTCTTAGGGAGTTGGTTAATAGCTTGTTCTATTTCTTTTTCTAATATGGGGCTGTTTAAATAATTTATATCCTCTTCTTTTAACTTGGGCAATCTATATTTTTGTAGATATTCCTCCATTTCATTTAGATTATCAAATTTACTGGCATAAAGTTGGGCAAAGTAACTCCAAATTATTGCTCTAATTTCCTCTTCATTGGAGGAAAGTTCTCCCTTATTCTTGAGACTAACAATTTGATTTTCCTCTTTCCTTTTTCTTATCAAATTAACTAAAGGCTTATCTATTTTGTTGGTTTTTTCATAGAACCAACTCTTAGTTTTATTTATTAATTCAATAGTTTTCTTATTTTCAATTTTATTAATTTCTCCTTTTATTTTTAGAATTTCCAATTTGGTATTTAATTGAGGGTTTTTAATTTGTTCTTTTTCTAGTTTTTTTTAATAATAAGCCCAATTCGTTGATGTTTTCTTTCTCTATTTTATGCAAGTAAGCATCTAGAGATATAAAATTGCCCCTTATAACTGCTTTGGCCGTATCCCACAAATTTTGGTATGTTGTCTCCTTATTGTCATTCTCCTGGATGAAATTATTGATTGTGTCTATGATTTGCTTTTTCACCCATTTATTCTTCAGGATTAGATTATTTAATTTCCAATTAACTTTTGGTTTATTTTCTCCTGGCCTTATATTGCATGTGATTTTTATTGCATCATGATCTGAAAAAGATGCATTTACTATTTCTGCCTTTCTGCATTTGATTTTGAGGTTTTTATGCCCTAACACATGGTCAATTTTTGTATAGGTTCCATGGACTGCTGAGAAAAAAGTAAATTCCCTACTCTTTCCATTCAATTTTCTCCATAGATCTATCATACCTAACGTTTCTAACAATTGGTTTATCTCCCTAGTTTCTTTCTTGTTTATTTTGTAGTTTGATTTATCTAATTCTGAGAGAGCAAGGTTGAGATCCCCCACTAGTATAGTTTGACTGTGTATTTCTTCTTGCATCTCTCTTAATTTCTCCCCTAGGAATTTGGATGCTTTCACACTTGGTGCGTATATATTTAGTATTGATACTGCTACATTATCTATGGTACCCTGTAATAAAATATAGTTTCCTTCCTTATCTCTTTTGATTAGATCTATCTTGGCTTTTACTTGATCTGAGATAAGGATTGCTACCCCTGCTTTTTTTTGTTCACCTGAAGCATAATATTTTCTGCTCCAGCCTTTTACCTTCATCCTATATGTGTCACTATGTTTTAGATGTGTTTCTTGTAGACAATATATTGTGGGATTCTAGTTTTTAATCCAGTCTGATATCCGCTTCCACTTTATCAGAGAGTTCATCCCATTCACATTCACAGATAGAATAACTAATTCTTTATTTCCTGCCATCTTATTTACCCAAGTTTTGTTTTCCCCTTTCCTTTCCCCTTTCTCCCTTCCCCCCTCCTCAGTACTTTGCTTTTGATGATCCCCTCCCCAAAACAATACTCCATCCTTTAGATCCCTTCCCCCTGTTTTTATTCCTTTCCCCTGATTCTTCTATTTTCTCTTCTATTAGTTTATCCCTTTCTTTTCCTCCTTTCCTTCCCACTTCCCTCTAGCAACAGACAAGTTTCTATGTGAAATCAAGTGTCTGATATACACTTTTAGAGCCCAACCTGATGAGAGTAAGATTTACACAATGCTCATCTCCCTCCCCTCTTTCTCTCAATTATATTAGGTTTTCTTTGCCTCTTCAAGAGATTTTACCTTGTTTTTACCTCCTTTTTTTAGATCTTATTTTACCACTTTTCCCCTCTTTTCCCCAGTATGACAACCTTTCCCCCTCTAGTTCTCTTTTTCATATTATCAAAGTAATATCTAGTTAATTATACCCCCAAACTTTAAGTATCCCCCTAGTAGAAATAAAGTTCTCAATAGTCCTTTCCTTTTTTCCTTTTTATGCATCTCTTGAGTTCTGTGTTTGGATGTCGAATTTCTTGTTCAGATCTGGTCTTTTCATTAGAAATAGGTGAAATTCACCTATATCATTGAATGACCATCTTCTTCCCTGGAGGATAATGCTCATTCTAGCTGGATAGGTTATTCTTGGCTGTAATCCAAGTTCCTTTGCCCTTCGGAATATCTGGTTCCAGGCCCTTCGATCCTTCAATGTGGAGGCTGACAGATGAATTGGTAGATTTCTTATTCAAACATCTCCATGCCAATGAAATCACAGGATTAGATCAAAGAACTAATCTGTGTGCCCAGATCAAAAGTATCTTTACTTGAGATTCATTTTCTAAATTTATTTTATTGTCTTTACCAGAAAGATTTCCATTTTTATTTCTTTTTTCATGTATTCTTGTAATTTTTCTGCTTAGCAATGAAATTCACAAATTTGCTAAATTTATCAAGTTCACTTAATTTTCCATGAGTAGAATACATTACACAGCTGCTGTGGGAAGGTCATTGGGAAACACTCAATTTAGGTTCAAATTGTGACACTCATTAATTAATTAATGAACTCTTTCATACCTATTGTATGTCAGGCAATGTGTAAATAAAGAAAAAAAAAACAAAATAATTTCTGTTCTCCAGGAGCTTAAAATCTACATAGTGAAAAAGATATTTACACATAAAAACATTCACAAAATATACACAAAGTAAATAAAAATTGATTTCACCAAAGGAGGTGAAGTAGTCATGCAGTGTCTGGAATGTCTTTCAGTTTTCTGATCAGTGTAAATCCTTACTGAATGTTGGTGAAACTGAGTGATGCTTTATAATCAGTGAAATGTTTTGCATCAGATAACAAGTATGTGTGTGAGTGGGTGTGAGGAAGCTGTTTTTGTTCTTTTATCTTAAGCTTAAAATTACTTCATACAGATTTTCACTTACTCCACTCATGCCCAAAGTTGACCAAATTGACCCTTCCTAAGACTATTAAAAACAAGAACTCCTGAAGGAAGGTAGGGAAATGGGGTGAAGAATAAAGAGATAGCTGTTTGTGCATAGTTAAAAAAAAAAAAACTAACAGTGTTCACTGATATTATTGGAAGTCCAATAGGTATACCTTCCAGTTATATGTTCTCTTGTCTCATACACCACCATACTATATCCATTTTCTTTTATTTTCTCTTCATTTCTTTCTTTTTTCTTTATTTCTTCTTCCCTCCCTCCCTTTTCTTCCCCTTCCTTCTTCCTTCCCTTCCTTCCTTCTTTCTTTCTCCCTTCCTTTCCCTCTCCCTCTCTCCCTTCCTCTCTGACTTTCTTCCTTCCATCCTCCCACCCTCCCTCCTTCTATTTCTTCTTCTCTTCCTTCCTTCCTTCCTTCCTTCTTTCCTTCCTTCCTTCCTTCCTTCCTTCCTTCCTTCCTTCCTTCCTTCCTT
>JAJPUD010000603.1:325974-345680 GCA_023553655.1 Myrmecobius fasciatus | reverse complement strand
CTTCCTTCCTTCCTTCCTTCCTTCCTTCCTTCCTTCCTTCCTTCCTTGCTTGCTTCCTTCTCTCACTTCCTCAGAGGGAAGGTACTGGACTTAGAGGAAAGGCTTCTTATAGAAAATGAGATTTTAGTGGAGACCTGAAGATAGCCAGAGAATCTGGGAAACAGAAAGGAAGAGGGAAAGAATTCTAATCATAAAACATAGCCCTCAAATGAAAATGTTCATAGTTAAAAAATGAAGTCTCTTGTGCAATGAACAGCAAGGAGGATAGTATCATTGATTAGCAGAGTACATGGAAGGGAGTAAGGTATAAAAAATCGTTAGGAAAGCTTTTAAAAGAAAAATGGAAGAGTTTTTATTGGATCAAACAATCAGAATGAAGTTATTAAATTTCAACTGTCAGGAACTGCTGAAAATATAAAGAAAAAATTAAATAGCTTTTGCTTTAAAGGATCTTATCACAATTCACAACACATGCATGTATAATTTTATTAAAAATATACATGTAACACTTGGTTCAAAGGGTCAGGTATATAGGACTCTTTCCTCAGTGGTGGATATAGATTACTCAATGCCTTGCACCTTGATAAGGGTCCAAGGAATTGGTGAGAGCAAGAGAAAAGAGATCTGGGCTCCTCTGGCTTCTAGTGTTTAGATAGAAGTTGCATAATTCCAACTTTTTTCAGGTCCAAGAAGAGAGAAAGACCGTGAAAAAATAATATATAGAGAAGTTCTATCCCCAGCTTGCAATTGCAATATGAGAAACTTTGGGGAACCTATTCTTGGTTGCAATCTGGGACTCTGTTTCTGTCTCTCTATCTCTGTCTGTCTCTTTCTCTTTCACTAACTCTGTCTCTGTCTCTCTTTCTCCTGAGCTGAATTATTTTGCTCCTAATGGGAGAGATTCTTCAAGCACATATTCTCCTATGTATACTTTCTCTGACTTCTGTTTTGCAATCATCTTAGATAAATGGGTTTATTTGCTATTTTCTATATGTTTTAATTCTGGAATAGCATCTAGTGGGAAGGAGGTTAAAGTTTGGCTATAGATCTTTGGGGCATTACTTATTTATTAGAGCAAAGTGATCAGGAATTATATCTAGAAAATGAAAACCATTTTCTCTAGATTAACAATATTTAAGGGAGCAGATACATGTAATTCTATCCCAGTTCCCACCTTCTTTAAGGAGAACAGAATGGCTTACTTCTTGATCCAACCTCCTGCTTTCTTTTTTTTCCCCTTCTTTAGAAGGAACCAAAATCTCCCTTGGAGAAGAATTGGGGAAGAGATGCTAGAAACATCTATTCTCATGTGCAAGTCACCTCTAGATAAATTCATGTGGATCTATAAAACTTTCCTGAACAAAAATAGAAACAAAATGGTCCCACACTTTATATATATTACATAATCTTTTATTTCTTTAATATATATAGAATGACTGATGAAGAAATATCCATTTACCAATGCAAATCTATATCCACTTTGCAACTTAGAGTGCTAAAGAATGGTCTGTAATACTAAGAAGCCTTTCCCAGGATCACACAGACAATGTATCAGGGATAGGACTTATACCCAGAACTTCTTTTTTTATTATTATTAAAGCTTTTTAATTTTCAAAACACATGCACATATAATTTTTCAACATGGTTTCTTGAATAGATTTGTGTTCCAAATTTGCCCCTCCTTCCCCTCCTCCCCTTCCCCTAGATAGCAAGTAATTCAATATATGTTATACATGTTAAAATATATTTTAAATCCAATATATTTAAACATATTTGTACAATTATCTTGCTGCACAAGAAAGATCAGATCAAAAAGAAAAGAAAATGAATAAGAAAAAAATGCAAATGAACAAAACAAAAAGAGTGAGAATGTTATGTTGTGATCCGCATTCAGTTCCCACAATCCTTTCTCTGGGTGTAGATGGCTCTCTTTATCATGAGATCATTGAAATTGCCCTCAATCATCTCATTGTTGGAAAGAGCCATATCCATCAGAATTGATTGTCATATAATGTTGTTGTTGCAGTGTACAATGATCTCCTGGTTCTGCTCATTTCACTTAGCATCAGTTCATGCAAGTCTCTCCAGGCCTCTCTGATATCATCCTGCTGGTCATTTCTTATAGAACATTAATATTCCATAACATTCATATACTATAATTTATTCAGCCACTCTCCAACTGTTGGGCATCCACTAAATTTCCAATTTCTTGCCACTACAAAAAGGGCTAACACAAACATTTTTGCACATGTGGGTCCTTTTCCCTCCTTTAAGATCTTTTTGGTATATAAGCCCAGTAGAAACATTCCTGGGTCAAAGGGTATGCACAATTTGATAACTTTTTGAGCATAGTTCCAAATTGCTCTCCAGAATGGTTGGATCCATTCACAATTCCACCAATAATGTAGTAGTGCCCCAATTTTCCCACATCCCCTCTAACACTAGTAATTACCTTTTCCTGTCATGTTAGTCAACTGGGGAGATGTGTAATGGTATCTCAGAGTTGTCTTAATTTGAATTACTTTGATCAATAGTGACTGAGAGCACCTTTTCACATGACTAGAAATGGTTTAATTTCTTCAATTGAAAATTGTCTGTTCATATTTTTTGACTATTTGTCAATTGGAGAATGACTTGAATTCTTTTTTATATATATATAAAGCTTTTTATTTACAAAACATATGAGTGATTTTTCAACATTGACCTTTGCAAAAACATTTTTTCCCAAGCTTTTCCCCTCCTTCCCCCCACCCCCCACCCCTAGATGACAGGTAATCTAATACATGCTAAATAGGATAAATTATATGACAAATACAATACATGTATACATATCTATACAGTTATCTTACTGCACAAGAAACATCAGATCTAGAAAGAGAAGAAGAAAAAATCAACTAAGAAGGAAAACAAAATGCATGGAAATATTCACAGAAAGCATTAAAATGCTGTGTTGTGGTTCACACTCAGTTCCCACAGGCCTCTCTCTGGATTTATATGACTATCTTCATCCCTGAACAACTGGTTTGAATCACATCATTGTTGAAGAGAACCATGTCCATCAAAATTGATCATCGTATAGTCTTGTTGCTGTGTATAATGTTCTCCTGGTTCTGCTGATTTCACTCAGCATCAGTTCATGCAAGTCTCTCCAGTCCTCTCTGAAATCCTCCTGTTGGTCGTTTCTTACAGAACAATAATATTCCATAACATTCATATACCATAATTTATTCAGCCATTCTCCAATTGATGGGCATCCTTTCAATTTCCAGTTCCTTGCCACTACAAAAAGGGGCAGTGTCCAGTGTCCCAGTTTTCCCACATCCCCTCCAACAGTTATCATTATCATTTCCTGAATGACTTGAATTCTTACAAATTTGAATCATTTCTCTATATATTTTCGAAATGAGGCCTTTATCAGAACCCTTAAATGTAAAAAATGTTTTCCCAATTTATTGTTTCCCTTCTAATCTTGTCTGTGTTCATTAGTTTTGTTTGTATAAAAACTTTTTAGCTTAATATAATCAAAATTATCTATGTGGTATTCAATTATGAGTTCCAGTTCTTCTTTAGTCACAAACTCCTTGCTTCTCCACAGATGAGAGGAAAACTACTCTATGTTCTTCTAATTTGCTTATAATATCACTCTTTCTGTCTAAATCCTGAATCCATTTAGATCTTATCTTGGTATACAGTGTCAGGTGTGGGTCAATGCCTGATTTCCACCATACTAGTTTTCACTTTTCCTAGTAGTTTTTGTCAAATAGTGATTTCTTACCCCCAAAACTGGGGACTTCAGGTTTGGCAAACATTAGATTCCTATAGTTATTGCCTAGTTTGTTTTGTGATCCTATCCTATTCCACTGATCAATTACTCTTTTTCTTAGCCAGTACCAAATGCTTTTGGTTTTGATGACCACTGCTTTATAATATAGTTTTAGATCTGGCACAAGCAGGCCACCTTCATTGGCATTTTTTTTATTAATTACCTTGAAATCCTTGACCTTTTGTTCTTCCAGATGAACTTTGTTACTTTTTTTTTTTTTTTTTGCTTTTTGCTGAGGCAATTGAGGTTAAGTGACTTGCCCAGGGTCACACAGCTAGGGCATGTTAAGTGTCTGAGACCATATTTGAACTCAGGTCCTCCTGACTTCAGGGCTTGTGCTCTATCCACTGCGCCATCTAGCTGCCCCTACTTTTTTTTAAAAATCTGTGAAATAATTTCTTGGGCGTTTGATTGGTATGGCACTAAATAAGTAGATTAATTTAGGTAGTATTGTCATTTTTATTATATTCACTAGGTCTACCCATGGGCACTTGCTATTTTCCCAACTGATTAGGTCTGACTTTATTTGTGTGGAAATTTTTTTGTAGTTTTGTTCATATAGTTCCTAATTTTCCCTTGGCAGATAGATTCCCAAATATTTTATACTATTTACAGTCATTTTGAATGGAATTTCTTTTTGTATCTCTTGCTGGTAATACATAAAATGCTGATGATTTATGTGAATTTATTTTGTATCCTGAAACTTTGCTAAAGTTGTGAATTGTTTCTAGTAGTTTTAAAGTAGTGAATTGCTCTAGGGTTCTCTAAGTATACATCACATCATATGCAAAGAGTGATAATTTGGTTTCCTCATTACCTACTCTAATTCCTTCAATCTCTTTTTCTTCTCTTAGAGCCAATGCTAACATTTCTAATACAATATTAAATAGTAATGGTGATAATGGACAATCTTGTTTCACTCCTGATCTTATTGGGAACGAACCCAGCACTTCTTAATTCTGAACCTTGTACTCTATTCACAATGCAAAACTGCCTCTCAGACAAAACATGTGGAAGATAAATGCAGTTGTACTGACAAGACTATGGTTAACTAGATAGAGACTATATGCTTTCCCTCCCATGTATAAACTTGCCATTGAGTCATTTATGTGAGTTTTAGTTGAATAGATGAAATACATTTTATGCCTAAGTCTTATTAATGTTAAACCGGTGACCTGTTTTAACATTTTTATATGTATAATCCTAATTATATAGGTTCAATACAACTTGCTATAAAGTAATCCATCAGTATTACAATCTAGAAGGAATACAAATTGCAGTGCTAATTACTCCTCTCCCAATTCTCTTATGTAGTAGTACAAATTTCTTAGTTACTATTCACAGGTGCTTCATAATTAACACTCAAATGTTAGTGTGATGATCTGTAGGTCAACATTGGCCCCTTTTATAATACCCAATTAACACTCGGGACCTAGAGCTTCAGACATATTTATGGTCTTCATCTTATGGCCTGCAGTGGAAGTAAGCTTCTAATATTTTCTCCACATGTTGAGTGAATACTTTCTCCAGGCTCTCTGTAATTATGTTAAGGCTGGTTACTCAGAAAGTCCAGTTAGTTGTTTATAAATTTCTGCTTATATTTAATCATCAGTTCTTTGGTTTTTAAGCTATTCCTATGCAGTACAAAGTAAAATGTAGGTTTAAAAATATGACTAGTCATAGCCAAAGCAGTCAGGTATCACACTGGACTTAGGTATCCCTAATAATTGTGAATGAGTGAAATAACTTGGAATTTTATAAAATGCTACCTATTCAAGTTCCCAGTGTATTCTCTCTGCAGATACTTTCTTAAGTCTGCATATTTCTTTAATATCATCTGGTCCTGATACCTTATAGCCTGTGGCTCTAGGCTTCACGGTATCTCAATCTGCTCAAAAATAATGTTAACAAATGCACTGAGCACTAGGTATTGGGAAATAACTTACAGAACTGATCATAGAAAAATAATCTGAGATTAGCTCCTGGGCACATTTAGGACACATTTGCAAATTTGTAATAAATGGACATATTTTTCCAATTTATTTTAAAATTCAACAAAAATGCTTTTGCATTTATCTAAAAAGATATTATATATTTTTTCTGGATAGGAGGAGGGAGCATGAAATTTGTGTGCACATGCATTTTTATATAGATATGTGTATGTTTGTGTACATGTGTGCTTTTAGATTGTGATAAGGATGATAGCAGATGGAGAACAACAATATTAATTCCACTATGTATATATGTCTATTTTCATATAGGTTGTATCTTTGGTAAGTTGCCATTGGTGGAAAGGAAGGAGAGAAGTTACTTCTGCCATGTCTGTCTAGGAGTGAAAACGAAGTTCTCCTTGTCTCCAAATGGATTTCTGTGCAACATTTGTTGCACAGCCTTGGAGCCCTGGACTTAATACTTTGTAAATACTTTGTAAATGTGGATCCCTGAATTTATGCTAGTTACTAAGTCACTGATGGTAGAACAATCACAGAGATATTCTTACTATATTTTCAGTTCTAGAGGTCTCACATGGAGACATGATTAGCAGAGACCTAGCATTACAGTGGGTGTTATAGTAGTGCTTTATCAATGTACTTGGCTAATGAATTTGACCAAAAAACAGCAGAGTGCATGTACAAAAACAACTGTAAAGCTAATCACAATCTCATAAAAAAATACTCTAAATCACTAATAATGAGAGGAGTGTAGATAAAAAAAATAGCAAATTGTCAAAAGTAATAAAAAAAAGGTAAGAGTAAAATTTGGAGGGGTTTGGAAATATAGGCACATCTACAAGGGAAAAAACCTTTAATGAAACAGATGTCTTTTATGCTTCTTGATTTAAAGACTAGAGTTGTGGACAAACTTTAAAGTTCAAATACAAGAATAAAGAGAAAAATAAGGTAAATATGTAAATGATGAAACAATGTATATGTATTATGAACAATGTAAAAGACTGAATAAGGATGGTGTAAAGACATACATTTCTGAAAGAATTAGGAACTTGTATGAACAGAATGGAAAACCAAATTTCAGAAGACTAATGGTAAAACATCCTATCCATCTTCTGATAGAATATGAAAATCTCAGGTTGAAGAATAAAAAAAATGTTTTTTTGACATGGACAATATGGAAAGTTATTTTGATTGACTATATCTAATTGTATTTGTAAGAGTTTTGTATTTCTTTTGTCCTCAATTAGAGCAGGGAAGGACTAAAATAGGAGAGGGACAAGACAGGTTTTTGCCGATTAAAACAAATAAAATGTAATTTAAATAAGTAACATAGGTGCAATATTGCTGGTGAATTACTGAAAAATATTTTGCAAAGCAATGTGGCAAAGGGAGTGGCAAGAATATTCATATCTTTTGACTTACAAAGATTCCATAAACAACCAGATGTCTATAACAGAAATTTTTGTAGTAGGACAGAGCATATCGATTGTGGAATGTCTAAAAGAAATTACAGTACATGGATGTAATAGAATATGACTGTGTATAAGAAATGAAAAACATTACAACTACAGAGAAGTATGGAAAGACTTAACATGCATTGATACAAAGATAAATAAAGAGATTAAAGAAAACAGTATTTTATCAAAATAGTGAGTATTTCAACAAAAATGGAAAAAAAGGACCTCCACAAATAATTGAAGATAAATATTAGGAAATTTTAAAGAACAATGTTGTTTGCAAAGAAGAGATATGACACTTACTTTTGCTTGTTTGTGGAAGAGTGGGATCCATAGGTATAGAACATTGTATGATGTCCAATTCTTTTAATATTTTTCTCTTTTATAAACATTTTTGGGACAGCTAAATGGTGCAGTAGATAGAGCACTGGCCCTGAAGTCAGGAAGATCTGAGTTCAAATCTGTTCTTTTACACTTAACACTTAATAGCTGTATGACCCTAATTGCCTTGCAAAAGAAAAAAAAAATATTTGTTATAAATCTTTCTAGAAGCAGGGAAGAGAAACAAAGGAAAATATAGGCAATGCAAAAACAAAATATAAGAAAAATTTATTTTTAAAAAGAATAGGTCTTCATTTTTCTCATAATCATCATAGATCAGATACATCTAGTCATGTCCCAGGAAAAGTTAGACCAACGCCTCCTCCCTCTTTTATCTTCTACTTGACATGGGAATTTCCTAGAGAAGGTGAGTTTTCTTCTTTGGGTTCTTCTTTGCCTCACTGATGGGATCTTTTACCAATTGTTCACTCCAGTTTTCAGTTTATTATATACTTATTAAGTACTTGGGGCTGGCTTTTTAAAAAGAGATCAGATTTACATAAAGGGGTACCATAAGGAAGTAGAGAGGTCACTCATAGGACACCAGATGGAGTTGGTTCTCCAGAGAGACATCTTTCTCTGGACTCCACATAACCTTTCCAGCATATCATTTGCATCAAGAAACCAATGTTATTTAGAATCACTGACTGATGAGAATCAGAGAAACACACTAACTTGGAGAAAGACCAAGAACTCATTAAGCCCATTCTTTTTCCCTTAAGAAGTCTTCTCCAAATGGATATATGCAGGACAAAATGGAGACATCCAGATTCACTCAGACCTAGAAAGAATGATATAGAAACAGAGAAGGCTAGCCTTATTGACTTGAAAATAGCTTGTGACCTTCACTTTAGGCAGGGTGGGGTGAGGGAATACAAACTGGAAGAGTAATTCCATTAGTACTGTGTGTTATATAAATTAAGTAGGTCTTGAGGGGCCACCAGAGGTGACAGATGTTTGATTCCTTAGAATACCTGAGTTTTTCCCCAACATAAGTGGATTCTTAATTGAAGGGCTGCACTATGAACCATAATGATTACATAAGCCCACCCTATTAGAAGACTGTTTTTTTCCCTTAATGTGCTTGTGCAGGAGTCCCTTGTGTTTATTCCTAAAGGTTAAAGTTTGTCTTGTATTCAATGTTTTGTGAGCTTCATTTCTTGCATGGAAGCCAAGATCCCTTTTAGGGGATGATATGAGCCAAATTCTGAGGTTGTTCAGGAAAACCCTGGTGGAAGCATGAACTATAAAGTTGTTATGAAGAAATGCTCAAGAATGAACCTTGTCAAAGTGAGCTCTAAGCTACCATTGCCTTGAACCATAGATTATAGTATCAAACATAACAAATATCTATTTCAAACCTCTCTTTATATAAATGAGGAAATTGTCACTCAGAGAGGCGTGGCCAAAGTTTTACAGATGCTGAGTAGCAGAACTCAGACCCCTCCCCAGATCTTCTGGTTCCAAGTTCTATGTTCTTTTGACTATACCATGCTGTCTCTGGATTGTGGTATGTCTCTGATATGTGGTCTCTGGCCACTGCTAAGAGGATAATGGCTTTTGAAAGGCATTGGCTGCTAAGTGACAGGAATACAGAAGGCAGGTGCCTGATCTTTATTTTACATAGGAAATGCTCTCTGTCAGTTGTGATTGGTGGCCCACTTATACCTTTGAACTAAATAAAATATTAACTCAAGCTCGGGTTCACATGTTGTCCTTTTATCACTGATATGTTGATCTCACTTACCTGTCTGCCTGGATTTTAGACTTCTTGCCCCCTCTGATTTCTGATACCTGCCTGTTTCTTAACCTGTACTTGCCCATAAGGACTCTTTACCCCTGTAGTCCATAATCCTTGTCTTACTTGCTTGTTCTGACCTCTGCTAATTGTTGTACTTGTGTCTGGCTCTCCTCTGGTTTGACATCTACCTCGTGATTCTTGTTCTACTGCCCTCCGATGCTAGGTGTGATATTATCACCACAGTGTCAACTTGAGTATCTAGTAAGTAGTAGCAGCCATATGGTAACATTAATCACAGAAAAGAAACACTGCCCAAATATGGGAATCTTCTTGCTCAACCATCAATAGCACAATAAGTTATACTTATACTTGCCTCTATGTTTTGTTACTCATGTTACACCTCACCTGGAATTGTCTTTCTGTTGTACTCACCCCTCTTAGATTTCATCTACCCATCTTTCAAGACTAGTTTAGAAATTGAACTCTACCAGAAGATAGTTTGTAATGCTATTTATTTATTTGGTACTAAGAATGTGGTTAGGAATTTAAATAAGCAAACTTTTTAAAAAATTAACTTTATTTTTAATTTATGGAATAAAACAAGCATTTCCATAACATTTTAATAAAATGATTACACATGAGACTGCAAATCTATTTTGTTCAATTTGTTTTTCTTCTTAAATATATAATAAAGATACTGTGTAAATTTCTTTTTTTCCTTTTTTTCTTCCCTCCCTTCTTCCCTCACCACCCAGAGATGGTTACCATTAGAAAGTCATCTATCTACCTGTTTATCCATCTATCCACACATACACACATATATATACTGTATATATATATATATATATATATGTATATATAATTATATATCTATTTATCAATTTTTTTTGCAGATTAAGTCTTTCTTCATATGTCCTTTATACTTAATTTGAGTATTTATAGTGAAATGACTTATTTGCTCAGTCATTCTTAAAACCATATTGCTGTTACTATGTAACAAAAATTCTTTTGGTTCTGCTCATTTAACTTTTCATTATTTTGTGCAAGTCTGTCCATATTTTTCTACCATTTTAAAGTGCCTACTGTACGTACATATGCAAGATATTCAAGATGCTGATCTACTAGTTAAGCATCATCTACTTGAAGAAGCCTACATTCCATTTTAGGATAAATTATGGACACAAGTAAGTATAGTATTAGGTAGTTTGAGAATGAAGGGAATATTGACAGATATCAAGGAAGTTTTCAAAAAGGAGATGGCAACTGAGCTGTCTTGCAGGGAGACAAGGATTCTGATAAAGAGAGAGGATATTCTAGGTTTGGGATATGGTCTTTGTGGATAGTATATGTGAGATGGAGATGGCGTAGAGCAGGGTGGAGAACATCCAACCTGTATGCTGTATAAGGCCATGAAATCATTTGGTCTGGCCTTGCCAAGGCAATTAACTGCAGGCAATGATGTACTGAAAGCTGGGTACAACAACTACTCACTGCTTGAGTTTAGTTTTTTGTTTTGTTTTTCAGGCAATTAGGGTTAAATGATTTGTCCAAGGTCACACAGCTAGGAAGAGGCTGAATTTGAACTCCAGGTCCTCCTGACTCCATGGCTGGTGTTCTATTCACTGCACCATCTATTTACTTCACTGCTTGAGTTTTTAAATTGGTAATTTTATATGGCCTGCCAATGAGACTATGAATATTCAAATGGTCGTGGCAGAAAAAAGCTACTCCTACTCCTGGAGTAGAGAGTTTGGGGAACTGCAAAATACCAGTTCTTCAAAAAGACTAATATGAAATGAGGCCAGAAAAGTAAGTAAGTGCAAAATTGTGGAAGGTCTTCAGTACTAGAGTCAAGATTTTTGCTAATTTTTTTCTAGTGGTAAAATGATCACACTTAGGCCTTAAGAAATATATTCTGACCACTATATAGTGGATGGAATGGAGAATGAAGAAGCTAGAAGCAGCAAAATACATTAGGAGGCTATTATACCACTTCATGTAAAGAGATCCTGACTTATGAGGCTAGATAAGTAGTCATGAAAATGGTAGAGATAAGAAAGATATGGAGGTAAAATTGACAAAACTTGACAACTTGATATGAATGTGGCCGATGGTGGGGGCCAGAAAAGAGTGAGAATGAAGAGTTAAGAATGAATCAGTGGATAAGAATTTGGGGGGGGTTGGGAAGGTGGTAGTACCATCAACAGAAAGAGGGACACTTGGAGGAGAGGGGAGAGGAGAAGCAGAAGAGATATTTTTTGATCATGATGAATTTGACACACCATAAGGACACTCAGGCTATAGTCAACAGTATGTTGATATGACAGGAGATTTCAGGAAAAAAGGATAGGGCTGAGTATATAGAATTGAGAGTTTTTTGAGTAGAGATAAAAGTGGAATCCCTTGGAGCTAGTATGATTACTAAAATATAGAAAATAGGAAGATAAAAGAAGGCCTAGAATAGATTTTTGGTGAAGAAGAGAATTTTAACAGAACAAAGAAGATAAGGAGAAAAACATGTCAGAGAAGAGGATGGCTTGATTTAAACCAAAAATAAAAAGATGAAAGAGAAACAGGAGAAAGGGATGGTACACAATTATTTATCAAGCTCTTATTGAGCAATTGCTATGTGCCAGGCTCTGTGCCAAGAAGTAGAGATTCAAAGAAGTACAAAAACATAGTTCCTGTCCTCAAGAAAAATCATTTTCTAATAGGAGATAATAATTGGTACATTCCTTTGCAATTGGTTTGCGAGTTTTGATTTCTCTTTTATATTGATAACAAAAATGATCTCAGACTCTTAGCTTAATGATTCCTCAATCCCATTCACTTTATTAATACAATCATTTCCCAAATCTTGTATCTGTACTAACCATTCAACTTCTCTAATACATTATCCTTTCTTTACACATATATTGCCATTACCCCAATTTAAACCTTATCTTCTCTTAGCTAGACTCTTTCAAAAGCTTTCTTTCTAATTGTTCTCCTTGCCTCAAGTCTCTTCTCGTTTCAACTGATGCTTTTTTTCAGGGCTAACCTTATATAGTAAACTCCAGTGTCTCCTTATTCTCAAATATACAGTCCTTTGTTTGGCATTTTGAGTCCTTTATAATGTATCAGCTTCTAACTCTCTAGTTTTCTTAACTTGATTCTTTTTCACTATATAATCCATCAACATCAAGCTATTTGCTATTCTTTACACATGATAGCCCATGACAAATCTATGTGTCTTTTCACGGGCTACAAGAAAGTTTATCCTTCCCTTACCTCTACCTCTTACCTTACACAACTTCAATACTCAATTCAAATCTCATCTTTGACAGAAAGTATTTTTCAATTGTCTTAATTACTAGTACTTTCCTCTTTAAGGTTACTTTCCATCAACTCTATATGTATCATGTCCTTATTTAGTTACATTTTGTCTCCCCCATCCTTGACAGAAACCATGTTTTGGCACTCAATTCATGATCAACAAATAAACAGAAGAATGCAAATATTCTGGTGGCATGAGGTACAATGAATTGAGATTGGTCAGAATGAGAGATGCTAAGAACATAGGACTAATAGAGCTTTGGGGTCTGAGAGTGGGAGGAAGAATTAAATGTCCTTCTGAAAACTCCTTAACCATTTATTTTCTGTTTCTTTCAAATTTTTGCTCCTTAGAAGCCCTCCTTTTTCTAAGACTGCCATTGCTTTGAATCTATTTCAGAAATATTTCAGAAAAGTTGTTGCTTTGAATCTATTTCAGACTTCCACTTTTCTACTTCTGACTCCCTTTATATGGAGAAGGTAATGATACTTGATCTATCCTGCAAAAAGTGAAAGCTCAATTGTCCTCTTATGGTAAAAGTATGTCTTTGTTCATTCAAAGTCAGAAATTTAATTTTGTCCTTTATGCCTCCTTGGAGCACTGTAGTTTAAAGAAAACTCCCCTCAGAGTCAGTAAGAGCTGAGTTCAAGTTCCCATCTTTGCCATATCCTGACATTGTGCCCCTGAGCACTTAATCTTTTATTACTAAGAAGCCCCTGGAATACCAAAACTTTTCAGAGCCAGTTATTAGTTCGCACTAGTAGAAGATATTTCCTTAATGCTACTTTCTTCAATCAGTGAAGTTATGGTTCTGGGCAAAATGCCTATCAGAAGTATTTATCATGTATAAAGGTCAAAACAAGAAACTAATTTGTATTTGGTTCAAAGATATTTAGAAAAATTATTAATCCCCTTGCATTTTAGATTTAGTGGTTTGATTCTCAAAGTGACTGGTGATGTTTAGAATAGAGATTAAGAGCAATGCTGCATTCATTGCTAGAAGGGAACAAAATCTGGGGAAAAAAAGGGAGGAATATCAGTACCGGGGTGTCTTGTAGCAGAGTTCATTCTGGCAGCTCTCTCTGTTAGAATGGTGGAATCTGACATTTTGCTTTTTAATTTGATGGTCAAAAATTGAAGATAGAGAAGTATAGCTTTAGAGCTTGAAACTAGGTCAAGTGAAAATTATTAAGTACCTCCCTATGTGCCAGGCACAGTGCTGCACAATGAGGATACAGGAAATGTAAAAAACGCCCCTACCCTAAAGGGATCATAATCATAAAAATGCAAAAACATTACACACATATGAATATGTGTTTATGTGTATATGCATATAAAATAGATACAGAATAAATTGGAAGTAATCACAGAAGGAAGGTCCTACTCTTGTACTGAAGCAGTTTGAGAAAGAACTCCTGTAGAAGGTAGATTTTAATTAAGGCTTGAAGGAAGCCAGGGAAGCCAGGAGGTGAAAGTGAAGAAGAGAATTCTAGGTGTACTAGATAATAAGCAGAGATGGGAGTGGGAGGGTTTGGGGTGAGTAATAATAAGAAGACGATAGTCATAGATTTTACCCCTTACAATCTATTATTTATTTGTGGGTGAGGGGGAAGAGAGACAGAGAGAAAGAGAGAGACAGAGAGAGAGAGAGAGAAAAACAGAGACAGAGAGAGAGACAGAGAGAGAGACAGAGAGGGGGGGAAGTGAAAGAGGGAGGAGGGAAGAAGAGAGGGAAGGAAAGAAGAAGGGAAGGAAGGAGAGGAGGGAGGGAGAGAAAGAGAGGGTGAGAGAGAAAGGAGAGAGAGAGAAAGGGAGAGAGAGAGAGGGAGTGAGGTAGAGGAAGTAGGGAAGGAGGGAGGGAGGGAGAAAGAGAGAAGGAGGGAGGGGTGATGGAGGGAAGGGGAGAGATAGAGAGGGAGAAAGGGAGAAGGGAGAGAGAGAGGGAGAGAGGAGAGGGAAGGGAGAGAGACAGACAGACACACAGACAGAGAGAGAAGAGAGAGAGATAAGAAAGAGGAGAGAGAGAGAGAGAGAGAGAGAGAGAGAGAGAGAGAGAGAGAGAGCGAGCCTTTTTCAGGTTCATAGTTTGAAGTAGAAATTTGTTGAGTGGTTTCAGTTGGTTCTAACTCTTTGTGACCGTATTTGGGATTTCTTGGCAGATATTCTGAAGTTGTTTGTCATTTCCTTCTCCAGCTCATTTTACAAATGAGAATACTGAGGCAAACAAGGTTAAGAGACTTGTCCAGAGTTTTGCAATTAGTAAGCATCTGAGACAGGATTTGAACTCATCTTTATGATTCCAGTCACAGCAATCTATCTACTGACCCTGGTAAGTGGCAGTACTAGGATTCAAATCCAAATCTGCTGATCTAAATTCAATGTTCCCCTTCCACTGGGTGCGTGCCACACATACTCATACACATATTACTCTGTTTCACCAGTACCCAAGAATTCAGAGGCGGTCTGCAGGAGACCAATAACATAGTTATATATTTTTTTAGTGTCAATCATTTGATTTTGTTGTCTGTCCAAGCCAAAATCCATTCCCAAGTGACTTAGTTTAGTTCTGCTATTATTTTTCTAAGACTTGTCTTAGCTTCCTGAGGAACAGCAAGAAAACTTCAACAATATTAAAATCTTACTCCCTGGCAACCTGCCTATGGGAGAAGTTCTTGACAATCCACATCCTGAAGTGTGACAATAAAGGCAAATAATTGAATCTCCTTTTATCTAATTAAAATGAGGACACAGTAGATTCCATTGACTAGAAATCACTTTGGACCATGGTGATTGAATTCTGCTAAAAGGTAGATTAATTCAACACGAGAGTTAGCTAAATAAACAAATAAACAAAAAACTAAATCTAACCCAATCAAACCAAAAGAACTTCCAACAATTTAAATATCATTCTTGTCACGATCCATGTTGCAGTACTATATAATCTTGAGGTTTAGTAAAAGGAGACATTGCATGTAAATCAATGGTTTATGGAATTTTAGATGCTTGCCTTGCAATATGCAGGGAGAAGTTTCTGATCGCATGACCAATAAATTTCCTTCAGAGACAGACTACCAGTCAATCAGGGAGGCAAAGGAAAGTAAACAGCCCTACTTGGTTCTCAAATTTCTATCATTCTTTTTTTGGAATCTAGTGAATGAATAGGGCTTTCCTACAGTAGCAACTGTGATTTCTTGCTTATCCATGGTCTCTCAGGGTGTTTGTGTGGATGATAGCTACCACTTAGTATACATGTATCAAAGGTACCATTTTTGGGATGGATTGTCAAATATCAATCCACTTTCCAAAACTGACTTCCCAGATCAAAACATTTCTCTATAGTTACCACTGAAATTTGACCTCAGACATTTATTAGCTGTGTGATTTTAGATAAGCCACTTAACCACTGTCTGCCTCAGTTTCCTTAAATGTAAATGAGGATCATAATAATGCTGGCCTCAGGGTTGTTTTGAGGGTCATATGAGATCATATTTATAAGGCACTTAGCACTGTGCCTGGAAGGCAATAGGCACTTAATACCTGTTTCCTTCCTCCTCTCCTTGATCCCTTAAGGATTGTCTTGATCTATTAGAATGTAAGTTCCTTGAGGTTGAGGTTTGTCTTACTTTGGGTTTTTGTTAATCTAGTTTAGCTCTGTACATGATACATAGTAAATATTTAATACACGCTGTTTCATTCATTCATAGCATAGAGCTGGAACTGCACACCAAACTTATCACTTAAGCCAGTCATGGTTAATTAGAACACCCAATAATGTCTCTCATACACATACATACATACATATATACATGTACATATGTATATGTATATATATACATATGTATATGTATATGTATATAAAAAACCTCTGATTCCCCTGATAGGATGGATTATTCTTTCCCAATTAGAATTGAGGAAAGGAAATGTTTTCCTTTTTGTTTTTGCATCAATAATGCAAATAGTTAACATAATCTATGCTGTTTCATTGATCCATTCATGTGTTCTATTTATTCATCCAAACAATCATTCAAAAAGTAGGAGGAGGTGGGGGGTGGGGGTGGGGCTGGGGGAGTGACAAGCACAAAATGTCTGAAAGACCTTAACCAGTCATGACTAATCAAACCCCCTAATTCTGGCATATAAATACTTCCTCTCAACTCTCCAAACAGGAAATAATGATCTGAATCTGAGTTTATTTTTATGTTTTAAAAAAAGTGTAATTTTATTTTCCCTTTATTGATTTTTTAAAATTGATTTTGTGTGGTTTTATAAACAGTTTAATAGTGAAATCATAAATAATGTATAAAAAGATCTTTATAACCTTTACAATGTGTTATACAGAAACCTATTATTCTTATTTTCCTTATTACCCACATTGCAAATGTCTCACTATCAATGCTCATTTAGTAGATGAGTTAAGCAGTGTCTCTTTCACAATAATGGGACAAGTTAAATTTCCATAGACCACGAGGCACTGTTTTGCTCATAGGACCTCCTAGCAAGTTTATTTGATAAAAGGGAAAAAGAATGGAAAATAAAGGATTAAAACTGACATCAAAAACATGATACAACAAAGAAACATCAATCACAACAAAGAAAGAGTGCACCCATCCCTACATGAAAGGTGGACATACAGTCATAAATATTCACAGGAAAGAAATATTCACCTCGAAAGCCCAGGGGTGATGTCATATCAACAGCTGACTGAACAGGGACTGTTCTCAGAGAGTGTCCACATGAACAATTGATTTCAATCCCATGGGCTAAATTCTCCCATTTGATGTTTACTTGCATTTCCTGGAGGCTAGTAAGAACCCCTTGTACAGCTCCCAGAAGGAAAATTCTTTCCTAAGCATAGTAGTCATCCCATATCATACCTGTCTCTTTTAGTACCCAATATTCTATGAAGTATTCAAGATAATTATTTTAATCCTATTTCATTTGGTGTGATATTTTTTACAATATTTATTCTGAGTGTTACTAATATTTTTGGGAACCTATCACTTCTTTTCTTTTAAATATGGTATTTTAAAAGGTTTATTAAATTTAAATGTATGTCTTTCTTTTATCTTAGAGAGTTTTCCTACAAAGAAAGGGAAGCAGATCATATGTAATTTAATAACTGGCAAAGCTTCATTCCTTATTGAACAATTGAAATTGTTTATAAAATTTTATTGATACTTTTTGTCATCACCAAAATCTTTCCCATTATCCCCTTCCACTCTATCCCAGACAGGAATTCTCACAAAATACACGATATTTTAAAGAAAAGAGAAAAATAAGCAACATTGATCCATGCATTGAAAAATTCTGAAAATTTATGGATTGTACCAAACACATGTATCAAACATAAAGAATGGGGTGGGACTGTCTTTTTATATTACTTCTTTCAAGCCATGCTTGTTCTCTGTAATTTTGCAACATTCACTCTTGGATTGCTTTGTAATTGTTTTTTTTTTTCCTATTTGCATTATTGTAGTTGTGTTATCTATATCTATATTTATATAGATACACACATATATACAGATACATATATCTATAAAATAAATATATATATATACATATATATATATATATTTAAGACATGTATACATACACATACACCCATATACACACACATATATAGTTTTCTTGTTTTTGCTTCATTCTGTATCAACCAGGATGATTTTTCCCATGCTTCTCTGTATTCATCATATTCCTTTTTTTTAATAGCATAGTAAGATGACATTTTATTAATATACACATATATATTTTGTTTAGCCATTCCCCAACTAATGGTCTTTTACTTTGTAACCAAATCTTTACTATCATAACAAAGTACAACTAAATATATTTTGGTATATATGTGGGATTTTTTCCTAACTGTTTTTGGAATATGAGTATAGTACTAAATACTCTGAATCAAAGGACATGGACATTTTGGTTCTTTGCATAATTCCAAATTGATTTCCATAGTGAAAATAATGATTCATAACTTCATCAACAATGCAGTAGTTTGTCTATCTTTCAAAAACCCTTTCAACATCAACTATACCTCTTTTCTGCCATCTTCATCAATTTGCAATTTGTTTGTTTTCAATATTCATTTCTCATTATTAGTGAGTTGGAGTATTTCCTTTGATTATTAATAGTTTGCAATTCTTCTTGTGAGACCTGTTTGTTCATATTCTTTGATTACTTATCTTTTGGGGAAAGGCTTATATGTACACACATTTATGTTTCCTCATGCATGTACATATGTATGTACATGCATACATATATATTTGCATGTATATATGTGTATCCTTGCTTGTTTATTACGTATTTGTGTACTTTCATGCACAAGGACAAGTAAAGTTATAAGTATATGTATGTGTGTGTATATATATATATATATATATATGCAAATACACACACACATATATATAAATTTGGATATATATGTATGCTAGCTATCTGTACATTTTGGATACCAAACCTCTTTCTTAGATATTTGATAGAAAGAACCAAATTCAAATCCAGCTTGAGATACTTACTAGCCATGTGATCTTGAACAACTCATTTAAGTTCTGTTTACTTTTGTTTCTTCACCTATGAATTGAGGAAAATAATAGCACCTACTTCCTAGGGTAGTTGTGAGGCTCAAATGAGGTAATATTTGTAAAATGCCTTACAAACCTCAAAGTGTTATATGAAAGCTGGATGTTAATATGATTGTTATTCATGGTTGGCAAATCTGCGAGTCAATTTAACAATTCTGTGAAAGAATTTGAATGTAAAAAAAGTTGCTAATTATTTCATAACTCATCAATTGAAGATTTTCTACTCATATAATTATATCCTTAGGATATTCTTTTTTTTTTTTGTTAAAGCTTTTTATTTGTATAACATATGTATGGGTAGTTCCCCAACATTGATCTTTACAAAGCTTTCCATTACAAATTTTACCCCCAGTCCCCTCCCCTCCCCTAGATGGCAGGAAGTCCACTACATGCTAATAATGTTGAAATGCTTGAGAAGTTATGCAAGAAAAATCCTATCTACAAGAAAAAAAAAAAAAAAA
>JAJPUD010000603.1:302539-320974 GCA_023553655.1 Myrmecobius fasciatus | reverse complement strand
CAAAATAACTCCTAATTATTGCTCTAATTTCCTCTTCATTGGAGGAAGGATATTTTTGATAGAAATAAAAGGTTCCTGGACAAAAATATTATAGCAGCCTTAATTTTGATAAGAAAAAGCTGGAATAAAAATATGTGCTCAGTAATTGGAGGCTAGCTGAACTAATTATGTTCTAGGAATGTAATACAATATCACTGAGTCATAAGGAATGAAAAAATATGAAAAATTCTGAACACAAGTAGTCTTTAATGAAGTTATTCAGAGGGAAGAAAGCATAGTTAGAAATATAAAATACACATTGTCTATATGGAGGAACAATGAAAATTTGGTCAAATACAAGGATATATATTAGTACTACATTTTTAAATTTAAAGGGCACATTCCTGCTTTTTTGTTTTTGTTAACACAGAAATTATTTTTAAAAGTTTTAGGGTAATGTACTCTGAAAGTGTCTATTTGAATGATTGTTGGAAAGTTGGGGAGTGCTGCTTATTTCAAAACAAAATATTAATAAATTAAAAAGAAAACCAAAGTAGACTAACCATTGCAATTTCAGTTAGGCATTAGACAAAATCTCAAATGATGTTATGCTATTTTATTTTATTATTTATTTTTTTTGTTTGACAATTTGAATTCAATTGAATCCTTTGTGAAAGTTATGTTCTAAGTAAATTTTACATTGCTCATCTTTAATTTTTTAATTTTAATTTTTAAAATTTTCAATAGTATTTTATTGGAAATGTATATAAAAATCTCCAAAAGATTTGTTTTTGCTATTTTTTAACCTGATTAAGTGAAGAATCAGTGTAAGTCAGTGTATTATAAAGAATAAGACTTTCAGTTAGAAGAGTAGTTCCTTTATGTATTACTTAAGGAACCTTGTCCAAGCCCCACTCTCTGGGGCTCCATTTCCACATATGTAAAATGAAGGAGCTAGATTAGATTAATGGACAGCTAGATGACACAATAGATGGAGGGCTAGGCCTGGAACAGGACACCTTGAGTTCAAAAATCTGATCTCAGACACTCTATAATGCTATTTGCCTCAGTTTCCTCATCTGTAAAATGAGCTAGAGAAGGAACAATAAAATTACTATAGTATTTTTGACAAGGAAACCCCAAATGGGCTCATGAAATAACTGAACAAAAACAATAAAAGAACAAATAATTGTAATAGCCTTCTTTTTAGTTCTAAATGTCATAAATCCATATCTGTTATATATATACATATAGATATATGTGTGTATATGTAAATATATATATTTTTATATATACATATACATATATGTGTATATATGTGTGTGTGTGCATACACACACACACACAGTCTGAAAATCAGGGATTGAGGCATTCATTCAAAATAATAGATTCTCAATGTTGAAAGGTCACTCATGTTTTGTAAATAAAAAGCTTTATAAGAATAAAAAAATAATAATAATAGATTCATGGCGCAGTGCATAGAGCACCAGCCCTGAAGTCAGGAAGACCTGAGTTCAAAACTGATCTCAGACACTTAACACTTCCTATCTGTGTAACCCTGGGCAAGTCACTTAACCCCAATTGACTCAGCAAAATAAAATAAAATAAAATAATAGATTCACTTATTTAACAAAGGTTAGTTTAATATAATAACATTTTTCTTTATAAAGTTGCTTTTCCTCTAGATAATTACCAGGGAATAAAAGTGCAGAATCTAGGACTTGATATAGAAGAGTGAATATAATCCTTCATCCCCATTTTTGTGAATTTGTTATATGTAGTTGTATGTATACAAGGTGTGGTTTGCTTTTAATACAATTTGCTATAATTCTAGGACTATCTTGAGTAGCTTCCCTAAAGAATGTGGTCTTTTGGACAACACAGAAGGTTTCACGTCAAGAAATAAAGTTTATATTCTGGGGTTTTCCATATTGTCCTGGGACACTAAACAAGTTATTCAAACTCTCTGCCTTTTTCCCCATTTGCAAAGTGAATCAAATAGTGACAAGCTCAGCCCACTTGCTAATGCCACTTGTAAAAGTCTCGTTACTGAGAAGTCTCCTATCTGAATCTCAGCTTTCAGGGAGAAAATGGGTAGTCCTTGATTAGTATCCAAATGTCAAGTTTAGCCCTTTTTTCATGGCTAGAGTTTGCAAAGCAATAATGTTATATTACTTCACTAACCTGGATTTAGCAGCCCGTGATGACCGCAATGAGCACATGCCTCAAAAACAGACTTTTCCTTTCCAGAGGGCTTGCTGCCATTGTTCTGGGCCACCAGATATGTAGATTATTGTTCAGCTTCTCCCCCCCTCACCTCCCCTTTTTTTTGGTCTGGTCTCATCAGATACGCATTCCAAGAAATTACCTCAAGATTTGTTTCACCATTAAAGTGACATTCTCAGCTGTGCTCCAATCAACTGGATAAAAGAGAATACCTCAGAGGTTGTTTCTGGTTGACTATCACCTTTCAAAGTATGTATATGTGTGAGAGAGCCCCTCATCCTTCTTAGACTATTGTTAGAAATAACTAATGATGTATTATAAAATGCCTGGCATGCCAAAGGGCTCCAAAACTCTTTTGCGACTGCATATATAAACAGGAATTACTTCACCCACCATTGAAATGCAGCCACCTCTTGGCTGAAATGTGGCAGCTGTTTAACAATGCATAGCAACATTCCAAAACAATTGAGCCCTGGATCTGAGATCCAAATGAAATCACCTGGGAAATTTCTTTGGCCTCCTTGTGTGGTAAGAGAGCTTTCATAATCACCAAAGGTCAGAACATCAGCTTTGTGTCTAAGTATGAAAGCCCTCTCCACTATGGTGTAGTCCTGACTCAGTGCCACCTTTTAAATCATAAGGATCATGAACTGCAATATCCTAGATATTAGATGTCTCAAGGAAGTTCAGGTTAGGCTTTCCTCCAGACCCCACAGGCCAGTCAGGCCAGTATGCAGATAGAATATTGCATGGGATATTTAACACCTTGAACCTTTTAAATATATTTGGAACTTACTAGTCTGACTCTGGAAAATGACTGTGGGCATTAGAACACAAAAATTCATTGGATTCTTTTATTAGCATGAAAAGTGTGGAAGTATTAAATGAATTATCTTCCATTTGCAAAGTTTGGGACTTTTTAGTGTGGAGTCAATCCTCTAACAAAGTCTCAGTTGTAACAACAATCAAAAAACTTCCCACAAAATAGGAGCAGGAAGAATGACCCTTTGCTGACAAAAGTCTCTTGAAGCAGATTTTTCTTCACAGAAGAAAGATGATCAAAGATAATGGTGGATTATGGTGGATTAAATCTTTGAACATATGGAAAATAAAAATTATGAATATGTGTATGGCGAAGGGACAATGTTCTGAAAATATCTGTTTTTTATGAATGAATAAATAAAGCATTTATTACTTATTATGTGCAAAAAAATGTGCCAAATTCTGGGCATACACATGGAAAAATAACAGTTCTGTTTTTAAGGGACTCAAATTCTAATGGAAGAGATTGCACATAAGGTCTTAATTATAAATGAGATGAAATGGTCCTGATTCTCCAGATGCTGTGACAAACCAGATATGAAATTCCACTTTTATTTATTTATTTATTTTTGCTGAGGCAGTTGGGGTTAAGTGACTTACCCAGGGTCACACAGCTAGGAAGTATTAAGTGTCTGTGATCAGATTTGAAAGCAGGTCCTCCTGACTTCAGGACTGGTGCTCTATCCATTATACCACTTAGCTGCCCCAAAATTGCCCTTTTTAAATGATACTTCCATGTATAAAAATCATATCAATTTCCAAAGTGGGCCCATTTCACAGTTTCAAAGACTTTTATTAGAAAACTTTTTTTTCCTGTGTCTTCAATATATGTGATTTTAGCACCTCCAGGTACAGTTGTTGAATTCCATCTCCCTAAGGATTGCTTTTCAAAATAATGGCTTGAGAGCACTGGCCTGGAAGCATTGATATTGTCAAGTCTGTTGGATTCAAGACCAAAGACTATCTCCACTGGGTAGCTATTGGTTGGCAGTTGGTAGTGATGGCTGACCCCCTTTTTACAGGATCTGTCTCCCCAGAAGATACCTGTAGGAACTGGGCTGGAAGTAGGGTCGATATTCTAGAGCATTCTGTCCCTATCAGGATTCCTGTATTTATTTATCTGCTAACTTGCTGTTTTGGTTATGTTTTTTATAATACAATGGTGTGTGGAAGATAAGGAAGAAATATTTTCAGTTAACTAGATCTGTGTAATCAAGAACAAGTCATGAAGACTTTCTGATTCTCTCCAAAATTATAATTATTATTATAAGCTAGCATTTATATACCCCCTGCTATGTGTCAGTCACCTGGCTAAATGCTTTACAAATATTGTCACTTTTGACCTTCACAACAACCCAGAGAAGGAGACACTATTTTTAGTCTTATTTTACAGTTAAAGAAACTGAGTTAACAGAGTTTAAGTGGCTTGTCCAAAATCACACAGCTACTTTGTGTCTGAGTTAGATCTGAATTCAGGTCCTTCTGACTTCAGGCCCACTGCTTTCTTCACACTATCATCCAAGTGCTTCAAATGAGAATAATAATGCTGGCAGGACCTCCCTCAAAACCTTGTTGGACGAAAAGCTTTTTGCTAACTTTGAAGTGCTCTATGAATGTAGCTGATTGTTATGTTGGCAATAGTTCAGTTTTATTCTGGTTAATTTTCTTTTTCTTTAAGAAACCACAGAATATGGTGAAGTAGAAAAGGCTTAGAATTTGGAATCAAATGGCCTCTGTTCATTTAAGTGAATGGTTTATGTGTCTAAACCTCTGATCTTTCTGTCTTTCTTAACATCAGCCAGTGAACTACCTCCTTGAGTCACTACCCTGACACATTACCTGCCCTTTCTTTCCCTACCCTATAATCATCCCAAGGGTTCTAATTCTACATAGGAAACCCCATGTCTTGTAATTAGCACCTAAGTCAATAATGAGTTTTTAAATTCCTGATATAGTTCACCATAGACAAAAACATATTGCCAAGGACACATGCATTTATATTGCTAACAATAATAGCTGATCTTTCTGTGCTACTTTACATGCATTTTCTTGTGTGATCACACTTTAATCTCACCACAATCCTGTGAGACAAATGTTAAACTTACCATATTCGCTTTGGTGGGATCCCAAGCAGGATAGGAACCCATATTTTCATGATTTCTACTTTGCATTGCCTACATATTTGTGTGGCTTTGGCCAACATCCTTCATCTTTGAGGCTCTCAGCTTTTTCATCTATAAAAAGAAGGCTTGGATTCTATTAGATTAAATTGAAGAAGCATGCATGTATTAAGCAACCACTATGTGTAAGGCTCTGTTTCACGTTCTGGAGATGGGACTTTTTTAAGTCTCTGTCGTCTAGAAATTTACATTCAACAAGATTGAGACATCAAAACAAATAAGAAATACAAAGTACCATTAGGAAAACAATGAGAACTCTAAGAACTGGGGTGAACCAGTTAAGACCTTTGCTTTGAAGTGAGTTAGGAAACATGAGTGCATTTCAGACACGGGGTCAGTCTGTTTAATTTGGCTAGACTATTGAGTACATGGTGGAAATAATGTGAAATAAAATAGGCTGAAGCAAAATTGTGAATGGATTTAAGAGATCCCTTCTAACTCTGATCCACATGTTTCTAGGAGAAGAATGTCCTGAAAAGTCTGAGAACACATTCTTATGAATATGTTCTGTGAGAAATTTCATGATTGCAAGGTTGGTCTGCTTTAGAACACCTACTATGTTGTTCATATGCCATGCTCTTGTCTAGAGCATTGGAAATAAGACTTTTGTCTGCTCTGCTCTATACACCAATCAGGCAACATGGGAATTTGTTCAGGTTTCCTGGTGGTAGTTATGTAATGTTATATGAGGATGATTAAATGGATTCCCTCTACCCCCACTCTGCTCCCAGCATTCAAACAAACAGATCTCAGAACCACACACAAAAACAACATACTCCTATTTAGTGCTTATTAAAGTGAATAGGTCTTTCATGTTGTGTTTGTTTTCACACCAAATTCAGAGACACATTTCCTTAAACATTCAAGTATAGTCTTGACTTTTCAGTGTCTTTTCACCTTCTTCCACTTAAACTATGTCCCTGAACCATTTTAAAGTTAAAAAGGGCTTTTTTTTAGTGATTATAAATTTTAAGCAAACCAACAGCAGAAAAGATTTGTTTTCAGATGAGTTATGAAGATTGATGGAGAGTGTGAGGTGGTGAGAGAGAAGAGGGGCTGATGTTTAACATTTGTAAGTGAATGAAATCATTCTTGGGAGGATTAAACTTACCTCCTCCCAGCTGCCAGGAAGTGATAGAGGTTGCTAAGAGAAGACATAATGCTTTGAAAATCTCTATAAAACCTCCAAAGAATATCTTTAGATGGAATAATATGACTTCACATGGTTTGGTATTGTAGCAATGTAGCAAAATGTCATGCCATTCAGTTCCATACAATTTGACAAAGCAATTATTAAGCACCTAACTGTTTGCAAAGCCCTTTTCTACATGGAATATATGAAAAGAAAACACAAAAAAGAACAAAAGCAGAAGAATACATCTCTCTCTGCCATGTTCTCTGGAATTCCCATTTAGATATCATGCTGTTCCAAATTTTTGATGCTTTATGAAGACTCAGATCTTCCCTATATATGGGCATATTTTTATATGATATTTATTGGGCACATATTTATATGATATACAATATGAATATAAATTATGTGTGCCTTGGGGGTATACCACATGATATTTGGGGCACTGTACAGCCCAGTGTACAGTAATACAAACAGTCAACAGTGGGTGGAGTGTTACACTATAAGCTTGTTGAAAAAGCCTATTAATCCCCTTATTAATTAAGTGTAACATTTAATTGCAGATTAAGCAAGCATAATATTTAATTTTCTTACCAGGTGGCCCTATACCTAGGCTACAATCCTAGAGAACTTGTCAAGGTCTCTGTGACACATGCACAAAATATCCTTTTTTAATATCCATGCATTAGTCTCTTACACTGCCAAGAGAAGTGGCTTCACATGGCTGAGCAAGAAAGAAACCCTTCCTGGTTGATTTCTGAATTGTAACCTGGAAATTAGTAGAAAATATTGCTCAGTATCATTAAAATAGGAAAATTTATAGCTTTAAGGCCATTACCCTACAACTGGAAAATTCTGTAGATCAGTCTCAACCTTCTATATTTATATTAAAAAGGTTATTATTTTTCTGTAACCACATATTTCATTTAACATAGAAAAGATGCAAGGGAAAAAGTTTCAGCACACTACATTGGTGCTTTGCCCAGTCACATCCTGGAAACTTTCCCCATATCTATAGGTTATAGAAAGGGAATTGGTACTAGTTTCCAGGACCTGGCTGTTAGTTACAGACCAACACAATGAAAATAATGGAGAAATTAGGTTGCGTACTAGAAGCTTGATTCATTTCCCAGTCTTTTCAGTTTCTGATGTTTTTAGATGTTGCCTATCTTTGACATTGTTTGTATTTCTCTTCCACACCAGTTTCTTATTGGATTCTTTCTGGGCCTTGACACTCTAAAAACAGTCTCTTCTCTAGCTCCTGGTATGATCTTGTTTCCAATTACCATTTGACGTTTGAGCAAGATAAATTGAATATATTCCCATTTTTGTCCTCCCCAATTTCTCAATCTCAAGCTGTTGTTATTGGGTTTTTTTCTCCTTCATTTTTTTTAAATTTTTATTTTATTTGCATAACATATGTGTGGGTAATTCTTCAACAATAACCCTTACATAGCTTTCTGTTACAAATTTTTCCCCCCAACTCCCCACCCCTCCCCTAGATGGCAGGATATCCACTACATGTTAATTATGTTAAAATATTGGCAAATCGAATATATGTATACATATTTCCAAACTTATCATTGGTGTGCAAGAAAAATCTTATCTACACAAATAATATATCAGATAAAGGAAACACAATGTAAGCAAACATCAATTAAAGAGTATGAGAATGTTATGTTGTGGTCCACATTTCGCATCCCTCTCTCTGGGTGTATATGGCTTTCTTCAGTGAACAATTGGAGGTGGTTTGAAACATTTCATTGTTGAAGAGAGCCATGTCCATCAGAATTGATCGTCATATAGTACTGTTGTTGCCGTGTATAATGATCTCCTGGTTCTGCTCATTTCACTCAGCATCAGTTCATGTAAGTCTCTCCAAGCCTCTCTGAAATCATCTTGCTGGTCATTTCTTACAGAACAATAATATTCCATAACATTCATATACCATAATTTATTCAGCCATTCTCCAATTGAAGGGCATCTATTCAATTTCCAGTTTCTAGCCACTACAAAAAGGGCTGCCACAAACATTCTTGCACATGTGGGGCCTTTTCCTTCCTTTATGATTTCTTTGGGATATAAGCCCAATAGAAATGCTGCTGGGTCAAAGGGTATGCACAGTTTGATAACTTTTTGAGCATAGCTCCAAATTGTTCTCCAGAATGGCTGTATCCGTTCACAGCTCCACCAACAATGCATCAGTGTCCCAGCCCTCCCACAACCCCTCCAACATTCATCATTAACTTTTCCTGTCATTTTAGCCAATCTGACAGGAGTTCCTTCATTTTTTGTAGAGAATCAATGCCATCATGGGATGATGTCTTGATGTATGTGTGAATTGGATTTAAGTGAGGCAGAATTACACAAAGTCATCATTATTAGCCCTACTCTTTCCAAAACCATAAAAATCCAGTGACAAGACAAAAGTTAAGATGACCGGAAACAGCCAGAAATATAGTGGATGCAATATCTGACCAGGCTGTCATTCTTCACAATGCTGCTTCAGCTATGTTCATGGCTCTTGGAACAAATTGTTCTCATCTGCCCATTTCACCAGAGAAAGTTTTCACATGCTTGAGGTAGACAGGTTTGAGGCCTATCAATTATCCCATCTTCCAAGACAATTTTACCAAAATACTACAGTTTCTTGGGGTCACAGATGAGAATTGAGTGCTAGGTAGACACCAAAAGTGGATAAGCAGCCCTGAAGAAGGCTCTTCAAGTTCTCACACTAGAGGCACTAGAACTTGAAAATCCCATATCCCCCTACTCTCAAGCCCCAAAGGCCCAAAACCTATAGCTTCTCCCTTCCTCCTTCAATGTAAGATATTTCTCAAGGGTAAAGCAAGGAAAGGGAGAATGTGTACCTCTATTTTCATCACAGGTCTGTATCCTATCTGTAATACACTCTTAGTTTTTTCAAAGTTGGCAATGTGGGTAAGGGAAAGGCCAATAAAATATGGCTATATTATCAGTGCTCTATTTATAGTTTTTGTATTCTTCAGACTACCATACTATAGGCCCTGGTAGAGAGACAGTGGGGGCTGGGGTGGGTAAAGGCAATTTAGAAGGAGATAAAATAAGCCCTCCTCAAATTTGTCTTATTTCTAGTAAGATTATTTCCACTGTAAGACAGTGGAAAGCAATATAATTGTGAAATGCAAGAATCTATTCTTTTAATGTCTACATAGGCAAAACCTTAATATTTTATTGTTTCTGTAAGCTGTTTCTTACATTCTATAATTTCATCAAGTGGTTTCTAAAGATATTCTATGACCTATACATGGACTTACTTTTTAAGAAGAGCTAGGTCAGAATGTAGCTCAGCCATGAAAAGGCTAGAAAGATTAATTATCCTAAAAACCACATTAGTTATTTCATTCTTTTCTTTAAAAACCTTCAATATCCATAGGAAAGGGACCATATTCCTAATCTGATATTAAAACCATCAAAATATGGTTTCAAAAGGTCTTTGCAAACACTTCTCTTGTACATGGACCTTTTGAAGTGATTAAACTGGTTCATTCCTTGTCTACTTCATGAACAGCCTTCAATATTTCCTTCCCTCTCCATTATGGCTTATACCATTCCCTTTTCTTGTTATTTCTCTGCTTTGTTGTTAAAACCCTTCATTGTGGTACATGAATCTTCCCTGTCTTCTGGAATGCCCCGTGTCTTAAAATTACCATCTTCCCTCTATATGAACCATAGAAAAAGGTTCTAGTTTTTTGATTGGAAAATTTCTCAGAAAAGCTTGAAGAAAAAAAGAGATATAATCTAGGATCAAGGCAATGCCAAAATAAAGGTGACAGAACTGAGTTTATTGCTGATTGGAAACTGTCTTGAATATTTCTTATTTAATTAAGTCAGAACAATTCTCTAACTTCCATGGTAGTCCTAGTGCAATGTGGTGTGGTGTGCTGTGGTGTGGTGTGTGTGTGTGTGTGTGTGTGTGTTTCTTAGTAGATATGCTAGTTAGCCATGAATATTGTATCCCTTGTGATCTTTCAACAGGACATTTTGCAGAACTTTTGCAGCTTTGTAAGACTTTCCAGAGCTTCTTTGGAGCAAAATATTTTAGAACCTAGGGTCATATCCACATTAAGGAAGGATTTAATGGAAGTACTTAAAAATACTTATTCAATGATTATTCTAACAATCTAAATTGATGTTTTATCTCTAGATTAGGTTAAAACTCAAAGGAAGACAGGAATTATGTATATCTAAGTGACTAGGGCAGTGAATTGCACATAATAGCTGCTTAATAATGACTTTAATTGTTAAATCTAAAAGCCTCTTGTCTATCCTCATCCTTAAAATGTTTTAATTCAATTTAATTTTAATTTTAGTTCCAAATTATCTTTCTTCTCTCTCTTTACCCATGTAGAAGGCAAGAAAACAAAACCCATTACCAATATATGTCATAATGCAAAGTAAATTAATTTAAATTTTTTTTTCATTTCAATAGCATTTTATTTTTTTAAATATATGTAATGATAGTTTTCAACATTCACCTTTGCAATATCTTGTATTTCAAATTTTTCTCCCTCCTTCTTCCCTTCCCCAATTCAGCAAGAAGTCTGAGATAAGTTAAGAGGAGAATTCTTCTAGACCTTTATATATATTCATCATGCTGCACAAGAAAAATCAGTTTGAAAGGGGGAAAAACCTGAGAAGGAAAAAATAAACAATCAAATAAATAACAATAATAAAACAAAAAGGTGAAAATACCATATTTTGATCCATATTCAGTCTCCATAGTTTTCTCTCTGGATGTAGATGGCACTTTTCATTACAAATCTATTGAAATTGCCTTAATATTTATTGTTGAAAAGAGTAAAGGCTATCACAGTGGATCATCACAGAATCGTGTTAGTATATACAATGTTCTCTTGGTTCTGCTCACTTCACTTAGCATCAGCAGTTCATATAAGTTTTTCCAGACTTTTCTGAAATCATCCTGCCATCATTTCTTATAGAACAATAATATTTCATAACATTCATATACCATAACTTATTCAGCTATTTCCCAATTAATGGGCATCCACTCAGTTTCCAGTTTCTTGCCACTATACTTATCAATATTAAAAAAAAAATAATGGAATTAAATGTTCCCTAGTGTTTCTTTCATCTTTACTATGGTTCTAAAAGCTGGAAAGGTTTATAGATACAAGGAACAATCTTGTCTAAAACCAGTTGCTACATAAATGCTTGTTTGACTCCTTTTTAATTTGCTTATGTGTGCTTAGGAGTTAACTCTGAACCTGATGCCTTCTCAACAAAATGAATTAAGTAAATGTAAATTTCTTTAATCTCTATTTTTGGGTTATCTCTGTAATGAGATGGGATCTTTTAGTTATTATTAGACTTCATTATCCTGTCAAGAAAGATGGACCCTATAGTTTCCTAAATCAGGACTTAAAACATTTTGTATTTTTGACCACTTTTTGCCTTAGAAATTTTTACTCGACCCTAGGTAGAGAGGTATATAAAAGATATACAAATCAAACATTTGCTGATAATAAATCATAATGTCATGACTTCCCCATTCAGTTATATAACCCTAGATAGAGTCATGACCCTTAGTTTAAAAAGCTTTGACCTAAATGACATTCCCAAAGATTGATGTCATTCAAAAAATTCACTGTGTATAGAAATAATATCTTTTTCTCTTTCTCCATGCTCATTTCTGTTCTATTTTAATTGAGACTACCATCTAATATCTAATAATTCATGGTGCTATTTTAAAACTAGCATGTTATATTACATTGAGTGCTTTGCTTAGAATTGGGAAAATCTGGGCTCCAAAACCACTTCTGATACTAGTTGTTTGGCCCTTGACAAATGACTTGCTCAGTTTCCTACGATTTATCTTGTAAGACACAGAAGGTTTATAATTTTGTTCTCTAAGTGTAAAGTAACCACAAATCTTTCACATATTCATGGATAAGGTAACATTCACTTAGACTTTCCATTCATTTAACAGTACTAGGCTTGCAGGCAGGCATACTTTCTCTTTCCTCAACTACTTCCTACTTATATGACCCCAGCTAACTCATTTAACCTCTGTCTTTCTCATTTTCCTTGTCTGTAAAATGTTACAGCACCTCCTTCTCAAGGCTATTGTGAGAATTAAATTAGACAATATATGTAAAGTAATTAGCAAACTTTAAAACACTATGTTTAAATGATGGCTATCATTGTCATTAATATTCTAAGGATTTCTGTCTTTAGCTCCCATTACCATATTTTTTATCCATCTCCTTTACATTGTTATCATGCTTGATTTGCTATATCCCTTCACTAATATTCTACCTTGCTCTATCCAATTTTAACTACATGATGCTTGAATTCGTTTTTCACTGTGGTCTCCACAGTCTGTGTCCTGAGTATGAGCTCACTAATTGAAATCTTCCTTTGGGGAGCTTAAAATTAAAATACCTAGTCGATAAGGTTACTGGGATAACTGCTTTAAAAAATTCTCTTAATGTGCTCTCTTAGCTTAAAACTCTTGGGACATTACAAAATGTTTTGACAGCTGTGTATAACTATCTGCTCTAGTTCAGGCCCTAGTCACTTCTCTCCTGGACTATTGCAATACCCTTTTAGCTGATCTCTCTGATTCAGGTCTCTTTCCAATCCATTTCACTCTCCACTCACAATGATCTAAGTGATCCTAAAGGAGAATGTCATCTTCCCTACTCAGTAACTTCAGTCTTTCCTTATCATCTCTGAGATTAAATACAATGTCCTTTATTGAATATTTAAAACCCTTCATATGGTTAAATAAAAAGTTAAAAGACTTGAAGGGAAGGAAGATACTAATTTATGACACTCCAGTTCTCATTTTTTTGCCTTTGTACTTTGTACCTGGAAGGCTCTACCACCTCTCCTTTATTTTCTGGTTTCCCTAATTTCTTCCAAAACTCAGCTTATATATAATTTTCTGCAGAAGACTTTCCAGCTCTCTCTAGCTGCAAGTGAGATCCCTTTTCAGATTATCTTTTATTGACTCATTATACATTTTATATAAACCTGGTTATTTTAACATTATTTTCTTTGTTAGAAAGTGAGCTCCTTCAGGCAGGGAGCATGTTATTTTTTTGTTTTGTTTTGTTTTGTTTTGTTTTGTTTTGTTTTGTTTCCCTTTGTATCCAAAACACTTAGTGCAGTATCTGAACATATAGAAATTAAATGCTTCTTGACTTGACCAGGAGAATAAAAAGATTTTCCCCCTTTCCTATCATTTGTAGGTGGGGTTTGGATAAAAGGAATGGGAAGAAGAACGAATCATCTAATTTACCTCATCTGGATTTTATGGATTAAGGCCTATTATTGAATATGGAAAGGGATTAGCTACTATTAAAAATGGGCATATAATATATACCTATATGCATACATATGCATGTTCATGTGTGACTGTGTATATTTGTTCCTATAAATTTAAACACTCAGAAAACCTTAGAGAATGACAGAGAAGTAAGGAAATACTTTTCAGAAAAATGAATAAGTAGTAATGTTGAGCTAGCTAGTTATCCTCTGAAAACTCTATTTTCAATTTTTCTTGATTAAATGAACCTACTGAAGTTCATTTTGCAAAACTATTGGATGTTAAAGCAGGAATGTAGAATCATCTAATCCAATCTCTTCCTTTTAAAAATGAAGAAACAGATGCACAAATGGAAGAAGGATTTTTCCCAAGGTTACACAAATGATAAACAGAAGACTAAAAAGTCAGATCCAAGTCTCTTAATCCCATGTGCAGCACCCACTCTCTTTAAAAATTATTTTTAATATATGTATTTTTAAAATGTTGAGTTCCAAATTCTTACCCTTTCTTTCATCCTTGTCTCACCCTCTGAGAAAGCAAGCAATGTGATAACAATTATATATGTGAAATCATAACACATATTTCCATATTAGCTTTCTTGCAAAAAAAAAAAGCAAGAAAAATAAAGAAAATTAGCACTGAGATTTCATCAATTCTCTCTGGTGATAGATAACTTTTTTTTTTCTTCATCTTGAGTCCTTTAGAATTGTTTTGAATCATTGCATTTATCAGAGTAGTCAAGTCTTTCACAGTTGATCATCGTGACAATATCGCTTTGTTAATCATCTCCTGGTTCTTTTCACTTCACTTTGCATAAGTTCACCTAGATCTCACCATTTTGCCCTTAAAACCATCCTCCTTATTGTTTCTTATATCATAATAATATTCTATCACAATCATTTGCCATGACTTCTTCAGTCAGTCAACCAAAATTTGGGGCCTATTCACCTGGAAGTGAGGAGACATTGTCTCCAGCCTCAGCTTTTTTTGTTCTATTTCAAAGGTAGTTCCGGGGTGTCTGCGAGTTTTTGGTGCTTCCAGCATGGTGTGAACTGGTCAGATATATGATTATCTCTTTTTCTGTCCAGGGAAGGGTCACTGCTCTGTTGCAACAGCAAAAACTAGCACTTTTCTTGATCTTGGAACTGAGACCAGACCCCCTTTCTCTCCTGTAGTTACTTTGCTGGTGCTCCTGTGTACCTTGGAAGTGTGACCAGTGCCCCCGTCCCTTGTAACTGACCAAAATCTTTTCTCTCTGTCCTGGAACTGCTTTTGGACAAAAGAGTTGCTAATCACAGCCAGCTGTTAGCCATCCAACCTCCTTACTATCTTTGGATTGAGAGATCCTGAAGCAACTACTGATGCTGCTACTGATAGCTGTGTGCTTCAAACAGGCTTCCAACCTGTCCTGCCCACCTCTTAAGTGTTTTTTAGGCAGGAAAAATATCTTACCCTGACCCTTTGTTTGTTCTGCTGCTCCAATGTTTAAATTGGGGTGTTATTTTAAAGTTGTTCCAGCTGAGAAGTTCGAAGAGTTCTCTACTGCTTTGCTGCATCTACTCCTTCATCTTGTCTCTGCTAGGACTCCTTTCACTTTTTTACCCAATCTGACACTTCAGAATAACCTGAAAATGAATCTCAAAAGCAAAATTAGCAAAGCAAAAGGTATGACAGATCCTGTCCAGTCTATGAGTATATACTCAGAGGGTAGACTCTATTTTGTTCAAGGACCAGCCAAGCCAAATTAGATAGACTCATAACTGTAGGGTTAGCTACCAGTGGATTCATATTTTTTTTCCAGCTACAAAAAATTCATAGAGACTGGCTTGTAACACAGAGAAATTGCATTGGTTGAGGGAGCACCCTCTTCCCCAAAGAAATCACAGATCCTTGATGTATGGAATTGACATTAAGCAGATGTAATCAGAGTTGAATTATTCCAAAGGGCTTTGGGCAACTTGGCAGACTGTAGGGTAATTTGAAATGGTTGTAATTTTCTATGGAAAAGGGAAAAATGAAGTAATTTGCTACCCTTGGGAATGTTCCCTCTTGATCTGCCATCATGGGACTATTCATGATCTCTTTGGTCTCAGCCCTGAATCTATGACATGGGACTTTTTCTCATTTTGAGGTCTCTGAAGCTTCTCAGAATTGGGATAGCCATCAGATATAAAGACAATTAATATAAGGTAACTACAAATGACAAACTGCTGAAATAACATCAATAGTCATGATCAAGATTTCTTCATCTCCTTCACTGGAGAAATGGATGACTATATATGTGAAATGATAAATATGCTGTCAGAGGAGGACTTTGCTTTGGTTAACTTCTTTTCGTTGTTTCAAAGGAAAGGCGTTCTTGGAATAAGGAAAGGGGTATAACTTGAAAAATAAACTATTTTATAAAAAAAAAGTATCAGAATGAAGAAAAAAGAAAGGAAGGGAGCAAAGAGGAGAGAAAGAGGGAAATAAAAAATAAAAAAGGAAGGAGAGAAAGAAAAAAGAAAGACAGAAAGGGTTTTTCTTTTCTTTTTTTAATAGACTGCTCCTACTTTTATGTGAGATTTAAAGATCTAACACTGACTTTTGCAAAACAGTCACATCTCCCTAGAAACATTGATTGTCTTTTCATTTCTGTTATTCTTTACCTTAGGGCTTACTTGAGTGCTCAAAATTGAATGGCAAATTGAATCTGTTTTCACTTTATGAATTTTTCAAATTTCCGTTTAGAATTCTAGTTCATCATAGTTCTCTGGAAGCCATTGTTTAACATCTATCATTTGATTAATCCATTCTCATTTTACATGCATTTGTTTACTATCTTCTAACTCCTACCACAAGGCAGATTACTAAATTCGGAATTGCTAAATACCGAAAAAACATGGCTTGCCCTCAAGGTTCTTATTTTCTACTTAGTTTAAAGATATACAGAATTAAGTAATAAGTATAGCATATGTTAATTTGAAGACCAACAAATAGAAGGATCAGGAAAAACTTCTCATAGGAGGTAGCACCTAGAGTTAAGTATTGAACTTAACAAAATATTCAAAGAAAGTGTAAGGACACAGCTTGTGTAAGTAGCATGAATATGATAGATGATGTAATTATGTGTTTGGAGAATAGCAATAAAGACAGTCTGTACTGAAAGAGGCACTTTGGAAGGGAATCCTATGAAGTAAATCTGGAAAGATATGCTGAAATGCCAAGGTGAGGATTTTACATTCTAATCTAAAAAGAATCAGTCTCTGAAAAATTTTTAACAGGGTGGTGAGATCATTGGTTTTATGCCTTAGTGACATCAATTTGGTAGTTATATAGGGATGGATTACAGAGGGAAGAGACTGGATAAAGGGAGATCAATATTCACAAGTCAAAAAAGTATTGTAATAACCCAAGGAAGAAGTGACAATGACTTGAACTAGGGAGTTGGCCATATGAGTGGAGGGAAGGGGACAGTTATAAGAGATTTTATAGATGTGAAAGGGACAAAATCTAGCAACTATTTGGATCCAGGTAATATGAGATAGGGAAAGTGTTGATTACCACAAAAAGATTATCATGGTTTTTAGAGATCTCAATTAGTTTTCTTTATTTCAGCTCATGTGATAATATGAGCATGGAAGGGAAATATTTAGTTACATGAGTAACTTTTTTTTTGGGGGGGGGGCTGCTGATTGTTTCCATTTAATTTGGTATTTTAGTAAAACAACCAAAAATGGCCATCTATTTGACCATAATAACACTATTTACTTGGTCTGTAGTATAATCTATCTCACCCCATTTATAAGGTAGCAGATATTTTTCAACTACATTCAGTTTGTGGGGGGTCTCTGTCCTCTTTCATGAAGTTTTATCCTCTTGGTGAAAATATTGCCCATTCAAAATGTAGTGGAAGGTAAGTGCTAATATGGGCTAATTTCCTATTGCTTCTGTAAGATGGAAAGTAATCATGCATTTTAAATATATATTAAGTGGTTTTCCCTGAGGCACTGGCACTAAATCACTTGCCATACTTTAAATGTGACTTTTTCCCCCCTCTTGCCTTCATTACACCATGGAGTTTTTGAGAGTTTTCAACCATGTTTAAAAAGGGGGGTGGGGGAGGGAAACGGCGGAAGAAAGGGAGACTCTTGAGCTTCCCTGCTTTTGAAATGTAGCCAAGAAGGTGCAATGATCTTTAACATAGCTGAGGTGAGTTTAAAACCGAATGCTTTCAATAAAGATTCCTTACCAATTGGCTCATGGAAATACTCCATTTCACTCCTAAAAGAAAGACGTAAGATGGAAATGTTGCAATACTTTTATTAAAAGGAATTAAAATTCTTTTCTTCTTTGACAGTGGTGAATCATTTGCCCCTGCAATTATTATTGTTTCCAAAAGAATTATTATATATTTACTGAAAATGATGGATATTATTTCATTGTAAATTAGTAAACAGTACCTATATCACCATAGTATCTTAACAAAAACAACCTTTTAATTTCCTTGTTGTTTTCATTTCTTCATTTTTCTTTCTCTGGGGATTGGTTCTACCCTAGTATTTTTATCAGTGGCATTTCTGCCTCCTCACCCCAATGAAGTATGTTGCATAGGCTGGATCACAATATTGAATCTCAGAAAGGGGATGGAGTGGATAAGTGGGAGTGCTAAAAACAAACAAACAAACAAACCCCAAATCACTTATTTTAAGAAGAAAATCAGCAAACCATTCCCTTTCACAGCATAAACAAAACAAAACAATATATATTATATATATGTATAT